>JAPCYS010003265.1:0-16889 GCA_028641055.1 Alopecurus myosuroides | reverse complement strand
CAGCAACAACTGAATCACCTATGTTAACAGCTGCCCATTCAGAAGAAACCAACTCAAAAAACCATCCATTCTGAGCCACGAAAGCTCAAAAGAGAAACCACTCTTATTGCCAACATGAGCACGAGCACCAAAATCCAAAAACAAAGGAGTATGGTCCGAACCATTTCTAGCCAAAGCTTGAACGGTCGCCATAGGAAATTTTTGCTCCCACTCCACAGAGAAAGAACTCTATCAAGTTTCTCATAAGTTGTATTAGCTCTCCTGCTAGCCCAAGTAAATTGTCTACCAGATAATTCAATCTCTTTTAAATCCAAGCTATGAATAATTGCATTAAACATAACAGGCCATCTAGGATTGTAATTATCATTATTCTTCTCTTCAGGTTTTCGTATTATGTTAAAGTCTCCACCCACCAGCAAAGGTAATGTTTCATGTTCACAAATACGAACCAACTCTGATAAGAAATTCGGTTTCAATTCCTCCTGGGCAGCACCATAAACAGACACTAAAATCCACTCAAAACCATCATGCTTTGACTTAACTGCAGTTTAACAGAGAAATCTCCTACATCCACATTCCTAACCTCAATAGATAAGGAGTTAATACCAATAAGCATGCCTCCTGATCTACCTCTAGGTGGTAAACAAAACCACACGAAATCCAAGCCCGAAGCTAGGTGAGTTAGGAAAGATGGTGCAAAATGAGATCTCCCTGTTTCAGATAACGCCAGAAAATCAAGTTTCCTCTCTCTGATACTCTCTTGAATAAAATGATGTTTTCCCGGGTCACGAAAACCCTCACTGTTCCAGAACATCCCACATAAATTATGCATCTTGCTTATTATTAATCCGATTAATCCGTACACTTCTACGTTTGTTAGACACTGAGTAATCTTTCTTTTTCCTAACTCTCTTAACTTTCTCACAATCAACCACTAAATCAATTGGAGAAACATTAGTAGGAAGACTCTCTTCATCCACCAAATCTTCAGTAAGACTAGCAATTTTATTGAGAATTAAACTACGTGGCTGGGGATCATAATTACTATCCAAATTGTTATGAAGCACCGACAAAGTCCTAGTCAAATCTCCATCCTTAATTAACTTAGCAGACTCCAACCTCGAAGCATTAGAATTACCCAAAGAAACTCCTATGCTAGTAGCTTTATCAATAATATCAGAATCAGAGAAAGACAAAATCGAAAAATTCTTATTAGAATTCAAAGACTTCGTACCTGCCCCAGAATCCCTCCTGGCAGCGAGCAACATCGCCCTCTCCATCTGTGTGTCATCCGCGTTATGTTGAGCTCGGATACGGTCACTCGAACGTACACCCGATGTAGTAACGTTTAGAATGCCTCCAAACTCCTCAATCATCTTCCTTGATCCATCTAGCTTCGGGCTACCAAGACCAGAAAAAGGAAACGATGGCAATGGAGTGCTTGGGCTGTTGATCTCAGCCGATGGGTGAGCCAAAGGTGACACAAGTAGCGGAGAACTAATCCCAGCTTCCAAACTTGTAGCACCTGAAACTACCGAAAAACAACAATCAGATTTTGACACAGTATCCGAGGCCTGCAACGTACTAACATTCATAGTATAAAGATCATCATTATTCATATCTCCTGGAAAAAACCCACAGGTTCCAACGGTGTAACAGCAGTAGGAAACATACCATCGGAAACAGGCACTAAGCCCTTTTCATTAGTAGCAAAACTAGTGATTCCAGCCTCTGCCGTGCATGAGTATCCTCCCAGTTGCGCATTCCCTGCTGAACTCCCTTCCACTTGATCACGCTCAGCCATAGACAGAGAACCGCAACGAACTCCTGCCGAGGCCACGAAAGCATGTGGAAAAGCTGTCGCAGCAGTGTAGAAACCAGCAGAAAACGACCCAGATTGGGCTGCCGCAGGCGCAGAAACAGGCAGAAATGCTGCCGTGGCTGCCTTGGCCTCTGCCGTAGCCAAACCCCCTGCCGTGGCTGCCTTTGCCTCTACCGCATCCAGTTTTGCTGCCGTGGGATCAGAAACAGTTGAAATTGCTGCCGTGGCTGCCGAGGGCAACAAAGCCTCATCTACCTCCGCAATTTCTGAATGAAAATGACCCCCATTATCTCCAAGCATACCTTGATCCACCAAAACATCATTGAGAGGCTTTTTACTAGCAAATAATTCCGCGACCTCCTTCCTAGCACGGTCAAAAGACTGCCGTACCAAAGGGGAGAATACCAGCCCCATCTGGACAGTGGAAGTCATAGGCTCCTTTCCACTACCACCGTGATTAACCTCAGTAGATTGAGTGGGTTTCGGATCAGATGAAGATGCTGGTGTTTTTCCCGTGAGTTCATTCACTTTATCTTGGAAGTCATCACCGAGTCCATCAGAATCATCGTCACTCTCATCGTCCCCCTCTTCCCCCTCCATGTCCACATCATTAATCGGTATGGGCACATTCTCCTCCACCTCGAACGAGAGTCTATAAAAGCCATCTTTAATAAACATCTGGAAACGCCTAGGGATCTTACGGTGATTTATACAACCAATACGAATGCGAAGAATTCCGTGTTTCCTAGTGAAAGGCATATCGATCTCCTTAGTCATGCCAAACATATCCCCAACTGCCCACAAAGCAAGGTAATCACCAATATGCGGACTCGGAATTCCATCCACTCGCAGCCACACCTCTGGAAGAGCATCTGCAGGTTCAGGATCCTTAGTCCAACTATCAATAGTGATCTCACAAGTACTGTTAGGCACAATGCACCTCCCAAAAACCTTTAATCTCTCCAACTCAGTACTATTAGGGAATTCCACCTGAAAGATATTATGCCCCATACGAATAACATTCCAAACAAAATTCTCAGTCGGAACCAACCGCTGCAGCTGTCTAATGATCCCCGGGATGGTCAACTCCCCCCCGAAACAACAATCGAAGCTAAACGATGGTTCTCCAATTTTGGCTTATATGTTTCTGTACAAGGAAATTTGAAGAATATGAGCTCCTCATGTCCATATCCATGAACTAGAATCTTTGGCTTAGGGGCCGTCAACAAATGACACCGCCTATCCACGTGATCAGGTCCCTCGCAAATCTGACAGATAGCAACAGTGCAAGCTTTAGATCGGTGCCCAGCTAGACCACATCTGTAACATTTTTTTGCTTTCCTCGGGGCTGCATTAGCCACAACGCTGGCAAGAGTATTGGACGAAACACGCTCTTGCCGCACCACATCTGTTAAAGGAGCAGGCTCAGATACCACTACCGAAACCACCGTTGACACATTAGGAATCAAAGCCGAGTTAGCAACCAATGCAGCACTCGATGGCAATGAAACAGCAGCCGTCGACTGTGGCACACTCAAAGCACCTGTAGCACCCGCCGTACCCTGCGGCAGAACTCCATCTCCCTGGACCGGAAGAACTGGTGGTGGCTGAGTACCCACAGCAGAATTTTGGAAATTTCCGCCACCTCTACCCGAGACACGAGCATCACCATATCGACCATGAAGCTCCCATTGAATTCCGTCCCGCCACAAAAGCGTTTGGATCACCTCGGCCCCGTCCCTCGAACGGTCGTCGACCACGCCCCCCACCAGCATGGAAGCCTCCTCGACCACGGTTAGGGAAGCCATTGCCAGCATTGAAAGTAGCACCCTGATCAAAAGATCCAACCGTTGTACCACTAGGTCCCCCTTCTTCAAAATTTGAGAAACCACCATTGAAACCCGAGTTGAAGCTCTCTTGATTAAACCTCCCCTGATTGTTCCACTGGTTATAACCGCCCTGGTAATTGCCATTCCCTCGGCCATCTCCCCGGAACGACATGGGCGATGGCGGCTGCTGCAGAGCTCTCGACCAGAAGCCCCGCAGGATACGACGCAACCCTACCCCAGCGGTCGATCTATCGGGATCGTGATTAACCACGCGATCAGGCAGACCATGGCCCACAAAAGGCCTAGCCTCCTCGAAACCCTTGGCCCGCCGAAGGCCCAGATTTGCAGGTAGCTGAAAATTCAAACTCGCGCCCATCGCGGATCTCCGACGAGAAACGGATGACAGCGCTGCCGGGGACTTTCTCCGGCACACCGTGGTCCATTCGCTCTCAACAAACACCTCTTCCACGAAGGAAGATGGTGACATTACAGGGATCTTTGGTACCCGGAACTTCTTTGGAGTAGGAGAGAAACCAGACATATGAAGATCCTGTCGCGCCGCCATCATCGAGCGCCGTTTGGCAGCTTTCCGCGTCTTCCTCCCAGCGTACGTTAGATCTCGCGACGGATCATCGTCCGGAGTCCTGCAATCCAACAAATACCAAGAACAAAACCTATTAGAATTACCTTTGCGCGTAGTAGATTCCTCCTCCGCCTCCGAATCATCCAGTGAGAGGCACCAGAACCGGCCTCCGAGTGGCGCAGTCGGACACACCGGGCCAGGCTCGACCAGCGGCGTCTCCACCGTGCCGCCAGCGCTCCCTGCGGGCGTTCCACGGTCACCGTCCACGTCTCCCCGGGCGCCCAGCCCGCCGTCCTCCTTCGCAACAACCGTCGAGATCGCACCCGCCGGTGATGAGACAGGCGTCCCCTTGTCCGTCGCCACACCGCTGGATGCGCCATGGCCGGCATCCGTGGGCGCGATCACCGCGATGGCCGCCACAACGGTCGCCTCACTCATCGCCTCTCCTGGCCAGGAATTGTTTGTCGTTGTTGCTAGATGGTCCGGCACTTTATTAGGACCTTTCCATCAAAAAAGAAAAAAGTGCATTTCGTTCAAACTGCCCCATGTTATTCATGGAGAGGACCAGCATAACCGTACGATATGAACTATTCCTTGTTGAGCAGAGCGGATTTTTGGAACCTAGTCACGACTGATCTCAAAATCTCATTCGTAGTCTATTTCGTGATTCAGATCAGTCCTACAGTGTACGCTAAACTGATGTCACTCTAATCTCCGACCAAGCTCCAAAACTTTCTTTTCATAATGAAAACGTACTTTCCCATTTTTTTAAACATAGTAGATGGCCCTATTACTTAACGAAAATCTGTACGAGTAAGGTTCAACTCAACATACGTGGTTTTCTTTCAAGATTTTGTGAATATAAGCATAAACAAAATGCATGAAGAGCTATCTTTTTTTTTTTTCTTGCACGGTTCTACGACCAGAAGATAATTAGGGTGTGTTTGGTAACTTGTGTGGGCTCAGAGATTCCCACATCAACCCAGTTTTGGGTGTTTGGCCTGTATTTGTCATCTCAGTCCTGTCCACCTAATACGAAAAACACGTCTCAACCCTTCTTGCTTGTGAAGCTCGAATCGAGCTTCTGTCCTCAGCCCGGCTAAGCCCATCTTGAAAATAAACCCAAGTGTGGGGCACGAAAATTTCCGCGCGTCCGGCCTTCTCCTTTGCCACGAGTCGTTTGACTCTTCTCTCTCTTTCTCGGCTGCTCACGCGTATCGCCAGCACCGTCGCCCTGCCGCCCCGGCTAGCGCAGCCCCGCTCTGAGTGGGTGCCATCCACGATGGAGACGTAGAAGTCGCCGGCGTCCACATCTAGCACGCGTAGCTCCAAGCACCACCCTGCCCCACCAAACAACGCCGCCCCGAACCGCCGCCCGGCTCCTAGCGCCACCCCGAACGGCCGCCACGGAGGACCGCCGCGAGGAGAACGCCCTTGCACCGCCGACGAGCTGCTTCCCATGCGCCATGGCAGGATGGATGGTCTGAGAAACCAATGCATGCAAGTCACCAAACAACAACTTTATCTCAGCATGTCTCGATAAATGCAAGCCACCAAACACATAACAATATCACATCTCAGCTTGCATGACTTCAGGTTTTATCGGTCGAGAAACCCATGCTAGAGTGATACAACTACCGAACAGACCGTTAGAGATCGGTTGTCACTGGAATGAGATGGGCATCTTGGCTTATTGAGCATGACTGCATCAGACTAGCTATGGTAGGCAATGAAGCAATCGACGAGTCTATCATATTCAACCAATCTCATCCTTCTACACAGGTTAATATGTGTGTGAGGTGCAAGATTATCGGGCCAGAAAACCGGACTCCAAAAAACAGCCTCTAGTTAAAAAAAAGCCCATGAAGAACATGTGTCCACATTTTTCTCATGTGGCCCATTTCCATTTCTTCCAGTTCCGTAGTATCTAACGGTGCAATTGCTTTTTTTTTTTTGACAATCTAACGGTGCAATTGTTTAATAATCCGTTATTCCTTCCCTCAAATAAACAAAAAAGTTTAACTATCACCAACCAAATAGTTTGCTTGGGGACTTGCCGCTTTGAGAGTCGCCTCGAGGCTTCCACCGCTTTCGCCGGCTCGCGCTTCGTCGCCCCTCCCCCCCGGCGGCGTTGCCGTTTGGCGTGGATGCGATAGCGTAGCTAGGCTTGTAGATAGTAGTTTTTCTTTTTGAAAAAGGGAAATGTATATTAATATCACGGAGATATAAATTACACCAAGTCTCTGCAACAACGCAATAACCATAGTTATTCCGGATGCACACAGCCGAAAGACAATAAAAAGAAAAACTAAAAAGAAAAGTCCCGCTACAGAGTAACAGTCTTTGCAGCAGCCGCATAACCACCACCTAAATAACAGCTGATGTCCAGCTCTTCGAAAACAACGTTTTCAAGAAGAACGATGCCAGGCACAACCAATTAAGGCTAGACCTTGGGTTTTCACCCTGAAGATAATCCTCGCTCTCAAAACAATGTCTCCAACAAGACCAGTGCCAGACACAACCAATTAAGGCTAGACCTTGGGTTTTCACCCTGAAAGGTAGGACTTTGGACTTCACGCATGCTGTCGCCCCCTCTTACATACCGCTGCCACGAATCTTGTAACTCCAAGCCACTTTTCCATCGATGCAAAGACTCCGAACACCATTGCTAGTCCTCCAATCTCACATTCGATGACCATGCATTGCGACCGAATTCCACCGATCCAGCAATCTCCAGGCATCGCCCATGGGAGTTCGCCGGCAGAGCCTTCCGGGTCGACACCCCGGCTTGATCAGAGAGGACCTGCATCAGGCAGATCTTCGTCCTCTCGCGATGAGAAACCCTAGGACCACCTCCTTTATTCTGATGTCTCGCAGCCCCGACGCCGCGAAACAACTCCCAACAGTACTGGATACGAGAGAAGGCCAGATCTCCTGAAACTTCCGCATCCACCGCCGCCGGGAGCCCTGCCGCCGCTGGTCCCTAACACCACCGCCTCCCGCCGCTAGGACAGAGAAGGCCGCGCCGCCCAGGAGCCAAGCAGACGGCAGCGCCGCCGCCAAAACGCCGCCGCCTTGCGATTCCGATCCACCACTGCCGCCCCACTCACGGCGGGGCGAGAGGAACGGCCTCCATCCCCACCCGCAACCTGCAGGTGAGGTGCCGCCACCGCCGCCGGCCGATGACGGCAGCAGCCGTGGATTCTCGAGGGAGGGAGGGGTTCGGGCTAGGGTTTGAGTTGCCCTGGAGCCGCCCGAGGGGAGGCGACCCGAGTTTTTTTTCTTCTGCGCATGCAGATAGTAGTTATAGGTTGCTTTTAGCCCGTGTGCTTGCTTTCGCCGCTATGGAGTTCCTCTTTCCCCTCGGTTGGTCTCCGGCGACTCGCAACGTCGCGGGAGATTTCCCTATTCTTTCTTGCAGGATGAAGCCTTGGAGGTTTCCCTGCTGGACTGGAGTTGGGCAAGACCGATTCAATAACATCGATGGCCATATCATCCTCTCCACAGTTTGTGAGAAGAAGGTTCGTTGTAGTGCCCTGGTCGGCCGTGGTGTCGAGGAGGGGAGGAGGTGCTTCTTTTCTTCCTCGGATCTTGTGGAGTGGTATCAGCTGCATCCTCGAGCTCCTCACGCGGTGGTGATCTTTCTCACGGTCGTGTTCAATGGCCTAAAGGATGGACAATCTCCAACCTCCATGTCAGAGGCTTGCTCGATTCGACGCCGGAGCTCGGCTTCGCGACTGTCCAAGTGGTTCGTCCTCGGAAACGTCACGACTGCCGGCATTTGTGGTCGTTCGCCGGAAGGGAGAGACCGAGAGCTCCATTGTGCTCCGTTCTCGGTGCCAAGAGCCTGGAGAACGCCGACGATGGGGTGGCGGAGGTTCCCTAGGACCTGATTACTTTTTTACTTTTTAGTTCTAGAGTGCTTTTTGTAACTTCACACGGCCTTTCTTCGAATTTTAGGTCTTTAGGGCAAGAGACGAAAAGGGTCTTTGTGTATATTGTACCCGCCACGTGTTGATGTAATAGCAGCTTCGGGGTCTTCGACCCCAATCTTTGTTCAAAAAATAATAATTTAACTATCCATCTTTATAGCTTAGGGCGTCAGTCGGGTTTTTTTTTGAGAGAGGGCGTCAGCCGTTAAGATAGTACTACCTCTGTTTCAAAATATAAGCCGTTTTAGAAAGCTAAACTAGTTTGCTAAAAATGGTTACATTTTGGAACGGAGGGAGCAGATGATAAAGTAACTCATGCAAACAATTTTTCTGCTACCCGCAAATAAAAAGGTCTGCGAACTTAACTGTACATGGATGGTTCACGTCAAATGCAAGGACGCACAAAAGTTAACGTGGACTCATGAATGTCAAGAACGGTCAATTTTATTCCCTTTCCTACTCTTTCTTATTGGTGATGAATTATCCTAGTACGTTGCAGAGCAAAGTCGGGGCCACGAGTGCCGACACGTACGTACGACTGACTAAGAAGAGATAAACCTACATTTTGCTGTAGTTAATGATGACGAGGCAAGAAGTGTATCGCTGCTACTGCAGCTCGACCTTATTGTGCTGTGATCACATTGCTGGTCCTGATTTGGTAGTCCGTCCAGCACACATTTCCTTTAACTGAAGATCCACCTCATTAGTGGCCGAGCTAAGCACATTTAGGGCAATGTCACCTATCCTATCAGCTCAATTAGAGGGCTGCAAACTGTCCCGACGTAGTACTCACTCTGCAGCTGGGAAAGAGATTGAGCCCCCCCGTGCTGCCCAAAAGCTGGATGCATAGACCACACATGTCCCCATGATTTCGCTTCACGTCCCTGTGGGTTTCGCAGTTCCCGCTGCTAAATCTGAGTAATCACCGCCCCCACTTGATCTGACGGTTCGTTTCCATGCACGATCCATATCCACACCAATCTGGACACCCTTGTTCCCTATCGCTCGTCCCTTGTACAGCTGCTCCTTCCTTCGCTCTCTTTGATTATAGGCCTCCCGGCCTCGCTTTCATTTCTCACCGCGTCGGCAGCCATTTTGACAGCTCTAACCTTTTCTTTAAAACTCTAACATAAAATAAACTCACTCAAAAGTTATCGCCGACTGTTCGATGGTATGAAAAAGGTTTAATATGAAAAAAGATATATTTTAACTTGAAGTTATGTTAATAGTTACTCCCTCCGTTCAAGAATAGACGACTTCCATTTGTCTAAACATGCATATATGTAGACACTAAAACATGTCTATATACATGCATGTATAGATAAATAGAAATCATCTATTTCAGAACGAAGGGAACGTCTTAAAATTTGGACATGACTACGTAGTTGGCGTCATGAAAACGGCAAAACTATAGACGTTGTGTACGCGCGCTTCTCGCGTGCCGCGATCCGCAAAAAAAAACCGCATACAAAACCCAGCGCTGAATAGATTTGGTCCGGTTCCCCGCATGAAAAACACAGAAACAGATTAATGGCCGAGCTAAGCACATTTAGGGCAATGTCACCTATCCTATCAGCTCAATTAGAGGTCTGCAAACTGTCCCAACGTACTCACTCTGCAGCTGGGAAAGAGATTGAGCCCCCCGTGCTGCCCAAAAGCTGGATGCATAGATAGACCACACATGTCCCCATGATTTCGCTTTACGTCCCTGTTGGTTTCGCAGTTCCCGCTGCTAAATCTGAGTGATCACCGCCCCCACTTGATCTGACGGTTCGTTTCCATGCACCATCCATATCCACACCAATCTGGACACCCTTGTTTTGGAGCTTTCCTCTCGTCCAACGTCCCTCTCGCTCGTCCCTTGTGCAGCTGCTCCTTCCTTCGATTCGATTTCTTTGATTATAGGCCTCCCGGCCTCGCTTTCATTTCTCACCGCGTCGGCAGCCATTTTGACAGCTCTAACCTTTTCTTAAAAACTCTTAACATAAAATAAACTCACTCAAAAGTTATCGCCGACTGTTCGGTGGTATGAAAAAGGTTTAATAAATCGACTACAAATATGAAAAAAGATATATTTTAACTTGAAGTTATGTTAATAGTTACTCCCTCCGTTCAAGAATAGATGAGTTCCATTTGTCCAAACATGCATATATGTAGACACTAAAACATGTCTATATACATGCATTATAGATAAATAGAAATCATCTATTTTAAAACGAAGGAAACGTCTTAAAATTTGGACATGACTGTTGAAATATAAATACACGCCTAGCCTCTTTCTATCAGTTCGGACTTTTGGTTTAGAGCAAGTACAATAAGTCCTACTCAGCAGGCTATAGCATTTGCCACATCACCAAAATCCTAGGTGGAAGAGAGAGAAACAAGGAGAGAGAATGGAGCGGGCGCTTCACTTATCGCCGGGCTGTTGCACACCGTACGAGGGAATGCAGCTAGCTTGCAGCCGTGCAGCTAGCTCTAAACGGGCGCTTAGCTCATGGCTTCCAATCATGTGCGTCCCAGCTAATATTAAAATCTTTATTTAATCCAATCTAACAGCCAGCCTAATAAACAGCCTACTGTATGGTACTGGCGATAGAACGACCGTAGGTGACATGGCACATGTTTAGAGCCCGCTGCTAGCTCTCTTATTATCCTTGCTCTTATATGGCTAGTGCAACAATTCAATATGGTATCAGAGCCACGAGGTCTCGAGTTCGAGACCCTGCTCACGCAGTATTAAAAACAAACAAAAAAAAAGATTCTGCGGCCCGCACCAAACCCACGCTGAGGACTAAAATAGCCTAGATGTGAGGGGGGTGTTGAAATATAAATACACGCCTAGCCCCTTTCCATCAGCTCGGACTTTTGGGATAATTGGCTAGTGCAACAATTCTTATATGGTATAAGAGCCACGAGGTCTCGAGTTCGAGACACTGCTCACGCAGTATTAAAAACAAAAAGAAAAAAGATTCTGCGGCCCACACCAATCCCACGCTAAGGACTAAAATAGACTAGACGTGAGGGGGAGTGTTGAAATATAAATACACGCCTAGCCTCTTTCCATCAGTTCGGACTTTTGGAATATATGGCTAGTGCATCTGTCTTATAATGACTACGCAGTTGGCGCCATGAAAACGGCAAAACTATAGACGTTGTGTACCGGTGGCGGACCCATAAAAAAAATCGGGGGCTGGGCACACTCCAAAAAAAAAAAAAAACCGCACAACAAATAAAAGCTGTCAACTAACGGTATAAACAGAAAATCGACTCATTACATTATAGATCAATACATATGTCTCAAATTGTTCATGATCCCAATACAAAATAGTTGAACACATGAACGAAGTCTTACATGATTGTCGCACCCGGACTTCTAGGGGATACTCACAGTCCGTTAAACAGTAGATAAATGGCTTACGGGGCATACCGGCACCCGCATCTCAATATGAGCAGGCCAACACGTAAACGTGTGACAACCATTCTCTTACTATTCATCGTCTGCGCAAACCATCCCGTAGAAATCCAGATACTTCCATTGACGTAATTCAAAACATACACACATGTTACGTCAACGGCGTTTGAACAAGTGATATCACAACAGATCTCTATGACACAAAAGATTGAAATAAGTTGCAAATAGCTCTCATTAGAGCAGAGATAGCAAATACAATCATCCAGAGGACACATGTCCCAACATAACATCATTACATCACAGCGGAAGCATTCAACATGTCTGAGTACAGACAAGAACCAAATAGGCCTAAGAGGCCGGAAACGAAAAGACGGAGCCCATCCACGAAGTCTCGGATCCTGCCCGGGTCCGCTATCTACTCGTCAGCAGTCTCGTCATACTCCACGTAGTAGCCACCAAAGGGATCTTCGGAAACGTCGTCTGCGGAAACCAGAGCCCCAAAGGGGTCAGTACATAAACGTAATGGCAAGCAAGACTCACAGTTCACCAAAGTGTAACCCGTCAACACCAAGCACAGATGCTTTGGGTTCAACGGAAGGAAGGGGATATAAAAGATGCTGCAACTGGCTGCTCTAAACAACTACAGAGTTTCTACCACTTCCGGCTACCAGAAAGGAGATAAGATCGTGTATCGTAACCAACCTATCAACTAACCTCAAACAAACCCATCCTGGATCTCGCCCCTTATCCAAAGAAGCAATCCGAGGATAACTCACACAGTTGAATTAATGATGGTTCATATTATTGTGTCAATAAGCCTATTACTAGTCAAGTTGTTAATCATTGGGTGTAAGATTGTTAATCATTAGGTTTAAGTTGTCCTGAGTACTTGTTAGCCAGTACTTTCACCAAGTAATCCATAACCGCGGAAAACACGGCTTCTCGAGAAGATTATCCCTGCAGGGTTGCACCAATTTGGCCGTACACGTATGAATAACCCGCCAGATGGGATGCCTCCCACCAAGCGGGCACTCAACACAACTCAACTCTTCTTCGCATCAAGCCCAAAGCACCTTGGGCGCACGGCTAATCGAGCCCAGAAGAAAATGGACCCTCATAGCACTCTAAGACCGTGTCCTCCTATATGCCGACTACGAAAGTTCCACTCGGGTACCAAGGGCTCGCAAGATCATGCATGCAGCAAATGGAAAACCCGAACTAAATGAGGCGATTTGGACGAGATGCGAATCGAATCAAATTGAGGGGGACGCCCATACTCGCTTCCCACATGCGGGTAGTGCGCTCATCATGGATCAGTAGACAAGACCCTTTTCCTATTAGGGTCGACACTAGCAGGCCTCAAAACCACAAAGGGCCTCCTGCCGGTGCCTTATCATCAAATTTATTATTGATAATAACATTAGCATGATTGATTGATTAAACATCGAGCCCCCAGAACATAATGGAGTATAGTAACAGAAAGTAACGGGTAATAGACTCGAGCAAAACAACCCTAAGCATGCTAGTAAGACACGGGCAACAAGCAATGGTTATAGGTATGGAGGTGAGGCAATATCAGGGTTAAGGGATTCATGTGATAGGTTCGTAACAGAAACAACTACTACTAGGGCTAGCAGAATAGACAACGGAAAGTATCGGTAACCAAGGTTGAAAGGAACACAGTGGTTCATGTGAGTGAATACTTGCCTGCAAACCCAGTAGCTAACTCCTTAGAAGGGGTGTCGTAAGTATCGTCGGTCTCAACGTCGTCGTTTATCCGGGAAGAAGCAAACAAACAATGCAGAAAGATAAACAATCAATAACATGGCATAGTGCACAAACATGGGATGATGCATGACCATTTAATGGATGCATCAGAATAAACTAGTTGACAAGATAACAGGTTTAAATGGACCCATATGCAATTTGGATTGCATATGGAAAGCTCATGAATTATGGTTGAATTAATTGTTCTACAACTAATCATCATGTGAAAGTTGATTAGCATGATGCATGGATGAGGAAAACAACAAAATAACAACAATAGAAACAATTGGAAATAAGGTTTACCAAGTTTGGAATTTTAGTTATTAAGTTATGGAATTTTGGTTCCTTAAAGGTGTTACACAAGCACTTGTTGTTTTAACCACTTTAAATTTTTCAAAACAGATAACAAAGTTCATATTTGAATAGAACAAACAATTTTGGGTGGATTACATGTTTCACTTGTTGAAAAAGGATTTCAAATAAATTGTTTATGAATTAAACAAGTTTAAGCAAGAATTAAATGAATTTAATTCAAACATGAACTTATTTGAATTTTTATTTGTTCAAAACATTAAACCAAATTCATATTTGAAAAGATTATACTTTTATGGTTTGAAAACATATTTTATTTGTGGAAATTGGATTTAAAATGAGCAAGTTATTATTTTGGCAATTTTAAATGCATTAAATAAGAAACAGTTGTTTTCAGCAATTTAAATTATTCAAAACAGCAAACAAAATTGATATTTGTAAAGTACATTAACAGTTGATTGGAAAACATATTTAGTTTGTTGAATTTGGAATTTTTATGCTCAAGTTATGAATTTTGCAAAATTAAGTGATTTAAACAAGAATTCAAATATTTCACCAATTTAAAATATTCAAAACAGTAAACAAATTTTATATTTGGATAGATCATTTAATTTGGGACAGAAAACATATTTAAAAAGTTAAAATTGGAGTTGGGATGAATTACTTATGCATTTTAGAACATTTGATGCAAATCTGCCATTTTTTTGTAACTAGGGACTTAGGAAAAATTATTACAGGGGCTAGGAATAATTTGCAAGGGCCTATTGGTGATTTCCTGGAAGTTCTGTGACCAAAACATTGCAAAAATAAAAGGTGGTTTTATTCTGTGGGAGGGGGGATTCGATCCCCCCACCTCCTGGCTGCGCAGAGGGACATGAACCACATGGGCTGCTGCTGTTTTGTGACAGAGAAGGGGGCTCGGGGGGGATATGTTTCAGTTTCGGGTTATCTGAACTTTGCACGTTAACTGAACCTCAGATTGGACTGCACCTCGACATGGAGATGGCCGCCATGGCCTGCTGCTCTCGCTAGGGCGCCGTGGGGGGTGCGGGGTTGCTGCGAGGGGGAGGTGCGGTGCAAGAGGGAGGAGGAGGGAGGCGAGAGGAGGAAGGGGTCGAGGGGCCTCACCTGGGTGTGGACAGCAGGAGGGGGTCCGTGCTTGTTGGGGGAGAACAGAAGGTTGGCGGCGAGGAAACGTCGACGGCGGCGGCGCCGTGCTGCATCCCAGCCCAAGCCGAGGGGGGGGGGAGAGAGAGCCCTTGGCTCGGCGTTTCCATTCCCAACGACGGCGAGGCTCCGAGGTGACCGTAGGGCGGCGATCACCGGCGGCCAAGGGGCTGTTTTTTCGGTGGGTTTCAGAGGGTGCAATGTTCAGAGAGAAAAGGAGACAGGGAGAGGAGAGGGATGGAGGTGGAAGAAGAGAATGGCGGCTGGGGAGAGGGAAGAGAGGGAGCTAGGGCTAGCAGAGGGGATGGCTTGGCGTTTTAAGGGGAATTGAGCTTGGTACGGCTGGCCATCAGAGAGGGGAGGGAGAGATCGAGTGGTGGAGCTTCAGTCGTACAAACGTGACATCACAGGGAGGAAGACGACATCCCATCGAAAGGGTATCGGGCCAACAGAGGGGAAGTGAGCTGTGGGTGAAGAAAAGGGTGGGGTGGGCTGCCTCTCTCTCCATTTTTTTTTGCTTTTGATTTTTCTTTCCAATTTTTTTGTAAAGGATGAAAGGAGAAAAGGGATAGAATTTGGAGGGGTTTATTTTATTAAATATTTTTATTACTTTTCAAAAACAGAAAATGAAAGCAAATGTTATCATTAATTCAAAACTTTGAATTATTAGTTTGAATTTTTAAATGGGTAGTTGAATTTCAATAAGGTTTGATTTGGAATTTTTGGAAATAACAAATTTTATTTAATAAGCTCAAGCAGTTATGCAAACATTAATGGATTTAATAGTTTGCAAGAATTTGATTTTTAAACCCACAATTTGAAACATGCCCATTATGACTTGATTTGAAATTTAAATTGCCATTAGGGTGGTTGATAAAAGGAATGTTATTCACAAGCAATTTACATCAACTTCAACTATTGAAAACAATATTTGAATAGGGTGATCAAATGCTTTTAATTGGAAACAAATGAGATTTGAATTTGAATTTTGAATGCAATTTATATTAGGTGGATTATTAAATAACAAATAAGAGTTGAGCTTTTTTATTATTTCATGGAAACTAATGGAAGTGTTAATTGAACCATTTTATTTGGAGAGTTTTGTTTTGCAATTTTCATAACTTTCAACAAGGGTTGTTGTTTGGAAGAAAATCATAACTGAATTTGAAAAGGGTTTGATTATTGGATGCATTTTTATAGAAATGGAACAACAGTTTTGAAATCACAGTTTAATGGAAACAATTGATTGTTTTGATTTGAAATATCATCTTGGAAATTGTAACATCACAAGGATGAAACAAAAGGTTTGAATTTTGGTTTGAAATTCAAATAGAAAACAAAGGAAAACAAATGAAAACAGTTGGAAAACAAATGAAAACAGAGGAAAACAAAAGGAAAACAAGCAAAACAATTGCAATCAACATGATGCCATGATGCAAAACATAAAATAACAGAGAGCAAACATTCTAATGGCTATTTTTCATCCTTGGGATGTTACAAAACGCCCCCCCTTGAAGGAATCGTGCCCCGAGATTCCTACTGAGAAAAGAAAAATGTCCGGATACTTCTTGCGAAGATCCTCTTGAGCTGTGACACGTGAAACACATCGTGCACATTGGATAGTTTTTCTGGAAGTTCAAAACGATAGGAATTTGTGGCAACTCTTCTGGAAAGATGTCAGGGAATTCACAAACCACCGGAACATTTTCAAATAGAGGAAGGGGTTTTGTATCGAGGGTGTATAGTTGAACAGAACTTGATTCATTTGTAGAATAGACTATCTGGAATGTGGTGATTCAGGAATGCTTCCTCGAAACAACCCCAGGTGATAGGAATGCCAGCTCTCCTAGCCCGGAATCAACAACAACAACAACAACAACAACAACAACCTTTCTAGCCAGATAGACTTGATATTTGGGAAGTTTTGATTAGACGCCGGTAGAAGAACTGAAATGGAAAACAACAACAAGATTTCAACGGACGAAAAGGATGTTGAGAAGAACAGGATATCAACATCGGGGAAAACGAGAACAAAACTCCTGAGGTACTACGGAAAACCCATCCG
>JAPCYS010000871.1:0-19148 GCA_028641055.1 Alopecurus myosuroides | reverse complement strand
CCTTCAAAGTTCATGAGGAAGACTAGAACAAATAGTTGGAGAACAAACAATAACACTTCATGAATCAACTAATGATGTTTATGGAACAAATGCACATAAAACTCAGAATGGCAAAAATGCTCTATCAACTGCGCATAAAGTTAGAAGATGGAGACTCAACATAAAAGAAAAAGAAAGGACCTTCGCGGAGGGAAGCAGGGATCAACTCATGCGCTAGAGATTTTATTTTATTAAACAGAGGTATTAAAAGTTTGACACTCCTCCCATCCATCTTACACAAACCATGGCTAACCGAATACTCGGGTGCCTGCCAACAATCACATACCATGGAGGAGTGTCTATATTTTAACAGAGGTGTATGCTAGTGTCAAGGAATGGTAAACAGAAAATACAGTACGTCAAAAGCCAACTAGATTTCACAAGAGCGGCTCCCATGTGAAGGACGCATCTGGGTATAAGGTCATCCCTTTTTCTCTTTTGTTTACACAATTATGCTTTGACTGATAATTCAGGGGCAAAAATAGTGAAGAGAAATTGTTTGCATTAATTTGGGGCTGGGCACACCGCTGCCAGCTCTTCTATCAATTGGATAAGCGGATGAAGCCACTAGTCCAGGGTGTGAAATCCAATCAACAAGTGAGATAAATATTCTCTATTGACGTCCTCATGAGCAAACACAGGAACACAAAATAGGAGTAATTTTGAAAATTTTAAAGGTAGCACATGAGCAAATTACTTGGAGTGGAAGTGAAATACCACATGTAGGTAGGTATGGTGTACACAATGGGAAAACTTTTGTTTTTAGGGAGTTGGATGCACGAGTAGATCTCATACTCAGTACAGGTGGAGGCTAGCAAAAGACTGGGAGCGACAAATCAAGAGAGCATAAGAGCCATAATCATACATAGCGACATAAACATCGTTAAAACAAAGCATAAGTGGCATCAAAAATTGAAAAACTAAGTGATCGTGGAGGCTATTCGTGACTGGTTCCTAGTCATAAACATGGTGTGAGCATGCGCCAAATCAGCCAAATAAAACATTCAAAGGAGAATACCACAAATTTATGCTTTAATATGATAAGAACAACTCATGATTCTTTCAATGGCATATTAAACACTCTCAGCTATTTGGGGCTATTCATGCTACTTAATAACCACAAAGCTTTAAAACTAAAATAACATTTAGCATTGCATGAAAAAGTTCTAGCCACAGTCTATACAAGCTTCTACGTGCACCGTTATAAAATCTACCTCAAGCAGCAGTTTCTTTTCTCAACAAGCACCATACAAGACATGCTTTAACAAAAATACTCTATATGATACAGCAAGAAAACATGAGATTACTCACAT
The DNA here is from genome assembly GCA_028641055.1 of Alopecurus myosuroides. Taxonomy (NCBI): domain Eukaryota; kingdom Viridiplantae; phylum Streptophyta; class Magnoliopsida; order Poales; family Poaceae; genus Alopecurus; species Alopecurus myosuroides. Next base: position 17,796 of record JAPCYS010000871.1, on the reverse strand, counting down.
AATACTACTAAAACTAACAGCTCTGATAAGAGATGCATACAAAATAGGAGCTAAATAAATGCAATAGCTAGACAAAGATTAAGAATACAAAGTATTCCCATGAAAAAGCGGAGCGTGTCACTCTCCAATAAAAGAATGCTGGGGTCCAACCAATCTTATTGCAAAAAAAACTGAAAGCAAAAAATAAAAGACGCTCCAAGTAAAGCACATAAGATGTGACCGAATAAAAATATAGTTTCACTAGAAGTGACCTGATAATTTGTCGATGAAGAAGAGGATGCCTTGGGCATCCCCAAGCTTAGACGCTTGAGTCTTCTTGAAATTTTCTGGGATGTACCACCAGGGCATCCCAAGCTTATGCTCTTCACTCTTCTTGATCACGTCATATCATCCTCTTCTCTCGACCCTTGAAAACTTCCTTCACACCAAACTTCTCACAATTTTCATTAGCAACGCTAGTGCAATCAAAATAATAAATTCACATGGTTCGGTTTCAACACAAGCCTAACACTCATAAACAAATTAGCTACTGTCACAAATTATTTTAAAACTCTTTTTCTCAAAAGAAGACCAAAAGAAAGAGATTAAGATGCAAATGCAATTGTTGGCACAAATCTGTCAAAACAGGACAACAGGTAAAGATGATTTTTTTAGAAAATCTTGTGTTGCTCAAATCAAAAAGTGTTCAACTAAGAAACGTTGCGTATATAGCCCAGGATTACGCACAAAAAAACTCAGGTCATTTTGAATTTTCTGTGATTTTATACGAATTTAACAGAGGACATAAGAAATCTGTTTCCTGCGCAGAAATCCGAAATATAGTCTCAACTTTTCACTAGAGGCTTTACTTGGCTCAACAAAGACACAAAAGAAAATATACTGCGGGGTTGATAAGGAAATAGAAAACCCTCAGGTGCAAAGCACACAGAAATAAACGATGGAAAACAGTTTGAAACGGAGAAATAAAACGAGTTGTCTCCCGGTAGCGCTTTTCTTTAACGCCTTTCTGATAGGCATAGAAAGCAACTCAAGTATTTTCAAGTGAAGAAGCATCAACATCATAACTTGCTCTAATAATAGAGTCAAAAGATAGCTTCATTCTATTTCTTGGAAAGTGTTCCATACATTTCTGAGTGGGAATTGGCATTTAATACTCTCCTCTTTCATATCAATGACTAACACCAAGAGCTCTAAGAAAAGGTCTTCCCAAAACAATAGGCAAGAAGCATTGCATTCAATATTAATAAAAACAAAATCAACAGGGACAAGGTTATTGTTAAAGATAATAAGAACATCATCAATTCTACCAAGAGGTTTCCTTTTAGCATTATCAGCAAGATGAACATCCAAATAAAGTGTTCCAACGGTGGTAGATCAAGCATATCATAAAGCTTTTGAGGCATAATAGAGATACTAGCACCAAGATCACACAAAGAATTGAAATCAAAATCATTTACTTTAATCTTAATGATGGGCTCCCAACCATCATCTAATTTCCTAGGGATAGATGTTTCAAGTTTCAGCTTTTCTTCTCGAACTTTCATGAGAGCATTGGTAATATGTTTAGTAAAGGCCATATTCAAGGCACTAGCATTGGGACTTCTAGAAAGCTTTTTAGAAACATAATAACTTCAGAGATATTGCAATCATCAAAATAAAAATTATTATCATCAAAAGTAATGTGACCATTATCTCCCACATCTCTAAAAATTTCAGCACTTTTATAAGAAGCAATTTCAATAATTTGAGGCAATTTAGCACGTTTCACCGAAGGGGTGGAGAATTTGTTAACACCAACTATGTTACCATTGATAGTAGGGGGTTTTCTAGTACTTGGAGCTTCAGTTTTAGTAGTGGTGGTGATAGTGCAAACTCTAGCAATATTATTCTTTCTAGCCAATTCATATTCTCTTTCCCACCTAGCACGTAATTCAGCCATCAACCTAACATTATTATCAATTCAAACTTGGATGGCATTCAAAGTTTTACTTTCTTTAACATCTTGTGGCAAAACCTTTAGTTTTAGAAAATCAACATCAATAGCTATGCTATCTACTTTAGAGCCAAGAACATCTATTTTACCAAGCTTTTCCTCAACAGATTTATTAAACGCAGTTTGTGTGCTAATAAATTCTCTAAGCATGTTTCAATATCAGAGATAGAGATTTGATGATTATTGTAGGAATTTCCATAAGAATTACCATAACCATTATTAGGAGGATAGAGTTTATAATTGTTTCCAACAAAATTATTTCTATAGGCATTGTTGTTAAAATTATTATTTCTAATAAAGTTCACATCAACATGCTCTTCTTGAGCAACCAAAGAGGCTAAAGGAACATTATTTGGATCAACTTGAGATTTACCATTAACAAGCATAGACATAATGGCATCAAGCCTTTCACTCAAAGATGAGGTTTCCTCAACATAATTTACCTTCTTACCTTGTGGATCTCTCTAAGTGTGCCACTCTGAATAATTTATCATCATATCATCAAGAACCTTTGTTGCATTTCCCAAAGTGATGGTAATAAAGGTATCTCCAGCAGCTGAATCCAATAGGTTCCTTGAGGAGAAATTCAGTCCTGCATAAAAGGTTTGTATAATCATCCAAGTAGTCAGTCCATGAGTGGGACAATTCTTCACCATAGTTTTAATTCTTTCCCAAGCTTTAGCAACATGTTCATTATCAAATTGTTTAAAATTCATTATGTCACTTCTCAGGGATATAATCTTAGCAGAACGATAATATTTTCCAATGAAAGCATCTTTACACTTATTCTATGAATCAATACTATTTCTAGGCAATGATAGCAACCATTCTTTAGCTCTTCCTCTCAAAGAGAAAGGAAATAATTTCAGTTTAATAATATCTCCATCCACATCTTTATATTTTTGCATCTCACATAGTTCAACAAAATTATTAAGGTGAGCAGCAGCATCATCAGTACTAACACCAGAAAATTGCTCTTTCATAACAAGATTTAATAAAGGAGGTTTAATTTCATAGAAAGCAGCAGTAGGAGCAGGTCGAGAAATATGTGTGCAAATATAATCATTGTTGTTTGTGCTTGTGAAGTCACACAACTTAGTATTCTCAAAGGAACTCATTTTAGCAAAATAACAGCAAGCAAATAAATAACAGCTATAAAGTAAACTAATTTTTTTGTGTTTTTGATATAAAGAAGCGAAACAAGAAAAAAATGAAAACAAAACAATAAACAAAATAAAGAGGTTGAGAGTGAGAGACTCCCTTTGCCAGAATACTTCTTTCTCCCCGGCAACGGCGCCATAAATTCTTTGGTGCTCGCGTTGATGGTGCCTTGATGTTGGCAATGCGTGTTGGGAACCCCAAGAGGAGGGTGTGATGAGCACATCGGTAAGAATTTCCCTCAGTTAAGAACCAAGGTTATCAATCCAGTAGGAGAAAGAGGATCTTCAGAAGGTTGATGCCACTGACGGTGGTGATGGCGCCTCACCGGTGTCAGCAACAACGCGGAACCTGCACACAACACAACCAGAATACTTTGTCCCAACGGTACAGTGAGGTTGTCAATCTCACCGGTCTTGCTGAAAACAAAGATTAGACGTATAGTGTGGAAAATGGTGTATGCTTGCAATAAGTAAAGAAAGCAGGAAATTGTAGAGGTTTGTTTAACAATGTAGGGAAATGGACCGGGGTTCATAGGTTCACTAGAGGTGTCTCTCCATAAAAGATAGCATGTTGGGTGAACAAATTACAGCTGGGAAATTGACAAACAGAGGTTGCACCGTAGTGCACATTCATGACATGATGACTACTATGATATTTAGTGCGGGCATTACAACAATATACATAGACCGTAATACAACTGCATCTATGACTAATAATCCACCCTCAGGTTATCATCCGAACCCCCTAAGGTATTAAGTTGCAAGCAACAGATAATCACATTAAGCAATGTGTGTAATGTAAGCAATGATTGTATACGCGGGTACTCACACCGCTGTTTTCTCCCTAGTGGCAACATCACATCCTCCCCCGTCACGTTTCTGTCACTCGAGCACATGCGAAAAGGAGGCATGAACCCACTATCGAGCATAAATACTCCTCTTGGAGTCACTAGCAACTATTTGGCCAGAGCATGCAAGATCACAAATAACATATGCAATAAAGACTATAATCAACTTGGCATAGCTTCAATATTCATCAGATCCCAGCAAACACAACACTTAGAATTACATAAGAACAATCTCGATCATGTTAGGCAGCTCACGAGATCTAAACATTGAGGCATAGGAGGAGAAGACAACTATATAGCTACTGCTATGGAACTGTAGTCCAAGGATGAACTACTAACGCATCACTCCGAAGGCAGGCATGGTGATGAAGAGTCCTCCAGTGATGATCTTCTCTCCGGCAGGGTGCCGAGAGACAGCTTCAGAACCCCCCTGATCTAGGGTTGACGACGACGGCGGCTGCGGAACTTTTCGGGGATATTTGATCAGGTGCCTAGGGTTTTCCTTCGGAGGGGAATAAATAGGCGAAAGGGCAGAGGCGGTGGAGCCCTAGGGGCCCCACAGCAGCCCCGGGCACGGCCAAGGGGGGCGCGCGCCCTATGGTGTAGGACCCCTGCGGCCCCTCTCCGGGTCTCTTCGGGACTCCGTGGAAACTTCGGGAATTCTAAGACTTCCGGGCTTCAAATTTTCCAATTCCGAGAATATTTGCTGAACAACTTTTCTGAAACTAAAAATAGCAGAAAATAGGGAACTGGCTCTGTGGCATCTTGTCAATAGGTTAGTCCAGAAAATCGATAAAAATGACATAAAGATGGGAGAAAACATGTAGCAATTGGCATAATATCATCATGGAGCATCAGAAATTATAGATACGTTGGAGATGTATCAGTGGTGAATCCTTCCCATCATGCTACTTCCAAGGTAAAGGCTCCCCATCAACAAATGATGACTTGGTCTCCGATATCCTGAAACTATTCGAAAACGGACTCTCCAGTCTCTGGAATCTTCTCTTTAATAAATTCCTCTTGAGTCACCACTTGAATAGTATCAACATATTCATCATAAGAATCTCCGGAAATATAATGTTCGAGTCTTTGCCCATTCACCACTTGTGTAGTGTTATCTTTGACGAAAGCAATTTTAATTGCACCCGAACGATACACTTCTTCAATAATAAAAGGTCATTCCCATCTCGAGAGTAATTTTCCTGCAAAAAATCTGAGACGAGACCTATACAGTAGAACTTTCTCACCAACATTAAATTCTCTTTTAAGAATTCTCCTATCATGCCATTTTTTAACTTTCTCTTTAAAGAGTCTAGCATTTTCATAGGCTTCTCTTCTCCATTCATCTAAAGAACTCAAGTAAAGCATTCTTTTCTTACCGGCAAGTTTAAAATATCTATTTAGTTCTCTCACTGCCCAATAAGCTTTTCTAGTTCTAAAGGCAAGTGACAAACTTTTCCATATACCATTGTATAAGGAGACATACCCATAGGATTTTTATAAGCAGTTCTATAAGCCCATAAAGCATCATTTAACTTGTCAGACCAATTTTTCCTAGATTTATTAACAGTCTTTTGCAAGATAGATTTAATTTCTCTATTTGATAATTCTACTCGCCCACTACTTTGAGGATGATAAACAAAGACAATTCTATGATTAACATCATATTTAGCAAGGGTTTTTCTAAAACCACCATGAATAAAGTGAGAACCTCCATTAGTCATAAAATATCTAGGCACAACAAACCTAGGGAAAATAACAGCTTTAAGATTTTTTTAAAGAGGTTTCACCATCAACACTCTTTGTAGGTATAGCTTCTACCCATTTAGTAACATAATCAACAACAACAAGTATATGAGTATAACCATTCGAAGGAGGAATCATACCCATAAAGTCAAAACCCCAACAATCAAAATATTCAATTACAAGAGAATAACTCATAGGCATTTCATTACGTCTAGAAATATTACCAACTCTTTGACATTCATCACAAGATAAAACAGACTTTTGTGCATCTTTAAAGAGAGTAGGCAAATAGAAACCTAATTGTAGAACCTTCTGTGCAGTTCTATCTCTAGCGTGAAGTCCTCCATAAGCACTACCATGGCACTTTCTCAATATCTCTCGTTGTTCATGTTCTGGGACACATCTTTGCATAATACCATCTGCTCCTTCTTTATATAAGTGTGGCTCATCGCAAAAATAATTCCTCAAATCATAAAATAATTTTCTTCTTTGTTGAGCTGTAAATGTTGGAGGCAAATACTCAGAAAAAATAAAGTTAGCATAATCTGCATACCAAGGACTATCTTTGGAGTTTACTTTTATTCAGCCAACCGTTCATTTGGAAAACTATCATTAACAGGAATAGGGCCATAAGCAGTGTTTTCCAATCTAGATAAATTATCAGCAACATGATTTTCAACACCCTTCATATCCACAATATGCAAATCAAACTCTTGCAAAAGCAGCACCCATCTAAAGAAGGAAATTAAACCCCTTGAGCATGTCTTGGTTATACTTGGCTTGAGAAATGAAAGTCCCACGAGCCAATTCTTGATCTCAAAGCCAAGGAAGAATTTAAGCTCTCCCATGATGGACATCTCAAACCTGTCAGTCATAAGCTTTGAGAACACATTATTGAAAGTTTGGTTAGTTGAGCCAAAGATAATATCGCCCACATAGAGTTGGCATATGAAAAGCTCTCCATTTACTCTCTTTGTGAAAAGAGTGGGGTCGATCTTCCCAACTTCAAAACCACGGTCATCCAATAACTTTCTAAGGTGCTCATACCATGTACGTGGTGCTTGTTTAAATCCATAGAGCGCCTTATCGAACTTGTAGACATGGTTATGGAAGTTGAGGTTCTCGAACCCCGGAGATTTCTTAACATATACCTCCTCTTTGAGTGGACCATTCAAGAAAGCACCTTTGACATTCGTTTGTTGCAATTTGAAATTATGCGAAGATGCATATGCAAAAATAATACGGATGGACTCAAGGTGAGCCACGGGAGCATAGGTTTCATCAAAGTGAATGCCTTCAACTTGAGTGTAATCTTGTGCCACCAATATTGCCTTGTTCCTTATAACAATTCCATGCTCATCTTGCTTGCTATTGAATATCCACTTAGTGTCAATAACATTGTGGGAATTTTTGGGCTTCTCAACTAATCTCCAAACCTTGTTGTGCTCAAAGTTATTGAGCTCATCATGCATACCTTCAAACCAATCAGAGACTTCAAGAGCTTGAAACACTTTCTTTGGTTCCACCATAGATACGTGAGCTTGATGTTCACTAAAATGAGCCAATTTCCTTCTTTTGGATCTTCTAGTTTGAACATCTTCCAACACTTTGTTATCATGGGCATCATCATGCTTCAAAGCTCTTCTTATCCTTCTAGCATGATGGGGTCGATCTCCTCATTATTGCGAGGAGGAATCACTCGATCATCTTGATCATTTGGGTCCCCGTCTTGACCAACTTTGCCTTGATCATCATCATCATTATCATCATCATAATCAACAACTTCAACATTTGCTTCGGCTTGAGGAGAAGAGGAGGATGATGGTTTATCTTGGCCTGGACCTTGACTAGCATGAATGATATGAGTGGTTGCATCTTGCGTAGTAACTTGGTCAATGAGAGGAGGATCTTCAACATGTTCTTTATTAGGTGCATCACTTGGCTCTTTGGCTTGTTCTTCTATTGTAGAGGAGGGCTCCACTTGAGTAGAACATAGTCCTTCTCGATTCGTCATAAGGTGTCCCTCGATGGGGCGGAAAAATACGACACCCATCCTTCCTATGGCTTCTTGAATACGGAATAAGGTGTCCCTCGGGTTGCAAGTCTAGTTGCAATTCGGATTTTTTTGTCCAGATGCAAGTCGGGCTGCAACTTATACTTTTATCTGGTTGCAACTCATGATATTTTTGTTAGTTGCAAGTCGGGTTACAACTCGATATTTTTTGTCCGGTTACAATTCGAGTTGCAACTAATACTTTTGTCAGGTTGCAAGTCTGGTTGCACTCATACTTTTATCCGGTTGCAACTCGGAATTTTTTGTCCAGTTGCAAATCGGGTTGCAAGTAATACTTTTGTGAGGTTGCAAGTCGGATTGCAAATCGTAATTTTTTGTTCAGTTGCAAGTCGGTTTGCAACTCATTTATCTGATTACAACTTGAGATTTTTTGTCAAGTTGCATGTCGGGTTGCAACTCAGTATTTTCTTTTTCCGGTTATAAGTTGGGTTGCAACTCAGAATTCCTTGTCTAGTTGCAAGTCGGGTTGCAACTCATACTTTTATCTGGTTGCAACTCGGGATATTTTGTCCAGTTGCAAGTCGAGTTGTAACTTGAAATATTTTGTCCAGTTGCAAGTTGGGTTGCAAATAATACTTTTGTCAGCAAACCGGATTCCAAGTTTGGTTGCAATTTAGAATTTTTGGTCTAGTTACAAATCGGCTTGCAACTCATACTTTTGTCCGGTTTGCAAGTCGGATTGTAACTTGGATTTTTGTCTAGTAGCAAGTCGGTTTGCGACTTGGATCTTCATGGGTCGGCCGGCCGGTTGCATGTGTATATTTACATGTGTAGAACAAGCTGGATTTGTCGTGCGCCGTTTCGGTGGATTAAAAAGTATGATTAGTGGAATTAGTTTAATTCTCGGTCAGTTGAGCGTTAAACAGTACACAAGAAGAAACAAGGAACTAGGCCTGCACAGCCGGTTTTCTCGAATGTACTGCTCGGCATGAGAAATTTGAAGCCAAAGTAGCAAGCGCTGCACGTACCGGCATGCATAGGCCTGTTACGGATGAATTGTTTTAAAGCCAAAACAACCAAGCAGCAATACGTACGCATGAGCTAACGTAAGCTGACTGAGAATTAACTTAAATCTCAGTCAGCTGAACATTAGGGGAGAACCGTATCTTTTAGGGAGTTGGCACCGGGCGTCTATCCATCCATAGACGGGCAATTTTCTTTTCTTTTTTAAGAAAAGAAATGATTCCCTCCATTCTGCAGTAGTTGTTTTTGTGGTTTTACAACTTGAACTAAAACCACGACAACTATTTCAAAAAAACATGGAGTACTTTTCACCATAGAAACTGCACACACTTTTTTTTATTCCTTTGATACTCCCCCTCTGATCCGAATTAAATGTCGGAAGTTGTGCTACCAAGTTATACTTGATTAGTTATTTTCTTGCGCGACTTAAAGGGGATCAGAGGGAGTAGAAAAAAAGGAACAAAGACCAGGAGACATGACTGAATGGTAAAACCAGAAAACTCATCTAATTTGCTAGTTCGGTCGCACGGTTCAATCGTCAGCCAAGCACAAACCATGGAGCGAAAATCTGACCATCCACAAACCATCTTCTTACAAGGCACGTATGCGTGACACCAGCAAGACCTACCGAAATACGCGATTTGAAGCAACTTAACCAGCAAAACATAGCATTGAGTTGCTGTCACCAAACAACCCTGTCAAAAAAGAAAAGAAAAATAAACTAATCAAACTGGTAGCAGTTAACAAATTGGGCCCGCTGAGAGCTTGTTTGGATGACTCAGCTAAGTATGGATTGGAAGGTGAACATTTGTAGTTCCAAAGCTAAGATCCCCGTCAATCGAAAAGGATTAACCAAATTACTCCCTCCATTCAACAATAGATGACTTGCATTTGTCTACATATGGATGTATCTAAACACTAAAACATGTCTAGATACATCCATATGTAGATAAATGAAAGTCGTCTATTGTTGAACGGACGGAGAATCTTGTACGTACCCTTACCTCGCAATCACATTTCAAATGTATGGACGCTGTAGTCGGTGACGACGATCAGCTAGCACGCCCCCGAACGGAACCCGAAGACGCCCTGGCCGACGTCGTGAAGCACCTCGAACGCGCGCTGCTGCACGTTGCCGATGAGGCTGAGGCTGCTGCTGGCAGCGAATGCGAGGCAGACGACAGTGTCGGAGAGGGCGATCATGATGCCGTTGGGGACGAGGTCGACGACCGCGCCACCATCGAACACCAGAGCCACAGTGGGTATCAACACGTTGTCCAGCCCCGTGAAATCGTAGCACGTGTCGAAGAGGCTGAGGGCCGGTGCCGTCGGGTAGTCCGTCATACCCGCCCTGAAGGCCGACCTGAGCGCCGAGTACGCCCTTGGTGGCAGCCGCGTGATGATGGTGCCCGAGTCCATCACTGACCCGTTGGCGAAGACGGTGGGCGATATGCCAAGCGGTTTCCCGTTCACGGCGATGTCCTCGAGGAGAATGCCGTAGAGCGTCGGCGCCGTCTCGCTCCTGAGCATCGGCGTCGTCACGAAGCCTGCCGTGCTGTTGGGCGCGCCAAGCGTGAGGAACCCGGGGCTGCTCGAGGTCGCCGGGAGGCAGTACGAGAAGGCCTTGCCGTACGTGGCCGCCGTCTGCGACACGAGAGACTCCACGTCGCCGCCGAGCCCCATGAGCCCGTCGGTTTTGTCGTCGAACCCGCCCGCGCTGCGGCTGCAACCGAACTGGAAGTTGGGCACAGTTTCGGAGGCCGTCAGCGCCAGCGTGTCGGACGCAAAAGTGCCGGTGGTGTTGGACCCGTCGACGTACTTGACAATGTATTGGCACTCCGAGCCGGAGCAGCCATTGCCTCCCTCGGCGAGCTGCATGCACGGCGCGGAGGTGCACGAGAACGGGACGTAGGTGGTCGACTTGACGGGGTCGAAGAGGACCGAGCCGTTCGAAGAGGTGCAGTGCACCCACGATATGTCGCTGCCGGTGTCGATGATCATGGTCTGGGTCACGGCCGGGGTGCCGATGGCGACGGTGATCACGTACTCCAGCGTGTCCAGGGCGTCCCCAAGGTTGGTCGGCACGGTAACCGCCGATTGCTCCAGCTCGTCGTTGTCGATGTAGTGCTTCCGCTGGACGTATCCGACTCGGTGTTGGTCCCGCCGGAGCAGCTCCGCGATGCTTGGCCCGTCTGTGGATGGCGAGGGGGAGCACGGGCCATACCGGTGGCTTAACGGCACGGTGGCTCTACTGGACGTCGACGATGGAGTCACTACAAACGGAGACGTACGATCAATGACGATTACTTCAGTACTGAAATATATATACTCGCTCCGTATCAAAATTTTAGAATGTTTAGCATTTTCTAGACAAAACGTATCTAGACATGTTTTGGTGTGTAGATTCATATGCATCTTGCACTAAAATATGAAATTATAAAACATCTTACATTTCGATATGGAAGGAGTAGCAAAAAATGTTTATGGCATGCATGGACAATTAATCCTGTGTGCACTACACATACCTTGTGACTCGGCGCAGACTGCTTCAGCTTTCTGTGAACCGGCGACGAGAACCTTATAGATGGTATTGGTATGTGCATCTCCGGCACGAGCAACGACGGAATGGTACCCGCAGAGCAGGAGAAGCAGCAGCGTCTTCATAGACGGCTTTGCTGTTCTATCCTTGCTGCTGGCTTCTCTCTGGGAGCCCATCTTAGATTTATCGAGAGCTGGTTAACTTTGCCTCTTTGAACTGAAATCCCAAGTCTATATACCACACGTTAGAAGGCTGCTTGGAGCATGCCTCGCAGTTGACTCTGCACACATATGTGAAGTGCTCTGGCACGGCATTGCGTGCGTATGATGATGGTATTGACAGGTTGTGTAGTCAACTTCACAATTGTGTATATATCCAATGGCTGCTAGTGCGTATACGGACGTACGTATTGCTTAGTGTTTTTTTCTCCATTGCTGACCTGCGATGGTATTGATAGGTTGGTTGAGACGAGATTTTCAAATTTTGTGGCACTATCGGCTGCCCTAACTTAATTATCAGGTCTTGGCCTAGACCAAGTCCACACGTCGTCGACGGAGAGACGATAATCATATATCTGCCAATCTTTAGCAAAACTTAACACACTGACACAACGGGTCAAATTAGTAATCATGTGAGTGCTTGGCCACGTTGGTATATATACTCTTCGCTGTCAAGGTACATATTGCTTTTTTTTTTGAAAAGGAGGCAAAGCCCCAGCCTCTGCATCGGGTAGATGCATACGGCTTTTATTAACAATAATATTATTCAAAGTATTACAAGTCAGGAAACAACAAAAGGACATCCATCTCGAAACAAAGAAAAGCTAAAATGGGCCAATGTCCACTAAGAAGCAGTAATTCGGAAATCATGCTGCCACCCGTTGGAGGAAAGGATGGCCCGGACTAATACCAATAACCGGTTGCATCCAGCCTCCATAAATTGGCGCTGTTCCTATGGCAGAAGGAGCGACCATGCGAAAATCCAATAAGTAGCCTTGTGAACAACCTGCAAAAAATGAGTGTTGTGAAGCCTGTTAAAAACCGCATCATTGCGGCAATTCCATACAGCCCACAAGAAGGCACAAGTACCAATTCTAATTCGTTGTCTAACAATTTTGTGTAGACCAATGAGCCATCCACCAAACATATGGTTGAGACTCTCAGGAGGGGAAATATTAAAGGTAAACTGGAGCAATCTCCATATTTTAACCACAAATGGACAAGAGATAAATTCTACTCCTATTGCTTTCTTGCTATATGTACATATGTATCTGTGCTCTCTATATTTCTATTATTTTATTTCGTGGATTCTTCCGATAAATTCTACTCCTATATGCAACTTGCACGTAAATAAAAATATATGATACATTCACAGGTGTGTAGACAGTCGTCCAACGTATCAAGTGAACTGGTCCGAATGGCACCCATTCGGCATCTTGACTTACCTAGAACCATGTTCATCGAAGATGCGTGAAAAACACGTTTATAATCATCTTTATTATCTTGGACTAACGTAAACTATATAACTAAGTAGATCAGCCCCACTAACCTATTTCTCTAAATATGCATCCTATCCACCTCACCAACCTTTCACATCACCTACCACGTATTGTTTTTACGGGAAACTTTCTAGAGATTTATTCAACAAACAAAGTCCTAGGACCATCAGCCAAAAGACTAGTGACTAGGAAGCTAGGTGCAGCAGCGAACCAACTATCTGTCACCTGCAGTGAGCAAGCATGCCTCGCGCACAGGTGAGCCGAGTTGTTGGCCGCCCGATTAACATGTTGAATTACGAAGGAATTAAAAGAAGAGGCCAGCTCTCCAATTTCTACTAAAAGAGGCGCAATCACAGAACGTGAGTTGCTCCAAAAATTCCAGAGATTCACTATCTCCAGGCAATCTATTTCTATTATTACTTCTTGATATCCACGAAGCTTGGCGAAGATAACTCTTTCACGAACTGCTAGCGTCTCGGCAATGAGGGGATCTGTGACTCCCAGAAGGGGTTTGCTCCAAGCACCAACTAGGGAAGAAGAAGAACGGACAATACCGCCTGCACCGCCATTCTCTGTTTGTGAATCAGTCGCTCCATCAGTATTGATTTTAAGCCATCCCATATCAGGCGGCCGCCATCCAAAACCTGGCAGAATAGCAGCCTGTTGACAAGGAATGTCAAGCACTGCAAGGTCCTCCTTAATTCGACGGATTGAAAACGTCAGATCAGACCGATCCTGCTCATGTGTCACTCTGTTACGAGAGTGCCATATTGACCACATCACTGAAATAATCTCTGCTCTGCGCTGATCTGAGAACCGTGAGTCATATAAGATATCACGCGCCCAAGTATTTGGATGAAGTCGAGGCATCCGAAATTTAAACCACTGTTGTGCTTCAGTTCAGAATTTTTGCGCATGCGAGCAATGTAACAAGGCATGCATCAGGTCCTCCTCCATAGCATGACAAACCTTGCATCTGCTATTTTCCTTAATATGCCGCCTATTTAGCGTTTTCTCGTCCGGCAAGATCCCACGAATAACCCGCCACCAGAAAACTCGAATCTTATGCTGAACCTTTAGTTTCCATAAGGAATTCCACATCTGTTCATTCGTCTGTGAGGTACCTGTTCCCTCCTCTTTCTGAATAATTCCCAGAACTCTCAAAGGCCTACGCAAAAAAAATCATCGCCACCGCCGGTCCGCAAAGGAATATTCAAGATATCATCTGCGTCAGGGCGAGCGAAAGTGGCACGAACAAGGTCTCTTCGCCAAGTCCAATTTTCTGTATCGATGAGTTCACTAACACTCACCAGTGTACAGTTTGACGGTCTCAGCATAGGCTTCATTAAAACAGAGTTTGGTATCCATTTGTCATTCCAAATATTAATGGAAATACCATCTCCGACTCGTTTGAGCAGTCCCATCTGCAAAGCCTCGCGGCCTGCAATGATGGCTCGCCAAATTGGTGAGGCCGGCCCGGGTACAGTAGCCTGCATGAAGTCTATATCAGGGAAGTACCGGTTTTCATCACCCTAGCACATAAGGAATTTGGACTTGACATAAAGCGCCAGCCATGTTTGCCTAGGAGTGCAATATTGAATATCTCTAGTTCACGGAAGCCCATTCTTCCTTTCAGTTTTGGTGTTGCCAGCTCTTTCCAATATACCCAATGCAGGGATCTCTTGTCCAAGGAGCTGCTCCAGAAATACTTAGCCATGCAGGCGGATAGCAATTTCCAGACTTTCTTTGTAAGCCGAAAACAACTCATATTATACGTGGGGATTGATTGTATTACTGATTTTCAACAATGTTTCCCTTGCCGCACACGCAAGCAATTTTTCTGGCCATCCTTGGATCTTGCTCCTACACCTCTCAGCAATATGATCAAAGGTACCACTTGTAATTCTACCAACAGTTGTAGGGAGACCAAGATATCTGTTTGTAGAAGCTTCAACACCAATGCCCAAAAGATGCTTAATTTCAGTTCTGACGTTTACTGGAGTATCGGGACTGAAAAATACAACACTCTTGTCACGGTTCACTGCTTGACCCAAACCTGAAGCATAAATCTGCAGAATTTGGTTCAGTGTATTCACACTCCTTCTATTTGCACTAATAAAAATAAGGTTGTCATCGGCGAATAGAAGGTGGTTAACCCATGGTGATCTTGGGGACACTCTGATACCCCGATCAACATAATTCTCCCCAAATCTGTTGAGTTGAGAAGTGAAACCCTCTACACGCATCAAGAAGAGGAAGGGGGATATGGGGTCGCCTTGTCGGAGTCCTCGAGATGGCATGAAATATGGCATGAGCTCTCCATTTACCCTTATCGAGAACCTGACTGAGGAGACACATTTCATAATTAACAGAACAAAGTCCAAGCTAAAACCCAATTTTAACATGATTGCCTCTAAATAGTGTCATTCAATCCTGTCATAGGCCTTCATCATATCTAACTTGACTGCACACGAATAATTTTTGCCTTTCTTTCTTCTTCTCATTGCATGAATGCTTTCAAAGGCCACTAAAACATTGTTCGTAATTAATCGGCCAGGAACAAACGCACTTTGTTCCTCTCCGATGATCTCATCCATCACACCTCTCAATCTGTTGGTAATTGCTTTAGCTGCTATCTTGTAAACAACCGAGCATAGTGAGATTGAGCGATACTGTGAAATAAACTGTGAATTACACACCTTGGGAATAAGAGTGTTTGATGTGTCATTTAACCCCATAGGTAGCTCACCACCGTTAAGAAAATCCAACACGGCTGGGACTAAATCATTCTGAATTAAATCTCAATGCCGTTGGAAGAAACCTGCTGTAAAACCATCCATGCCCGGAGCCTTTGACGGTGCCATCTGAAATAAAGCTACTCTCACTTCGGTTGGTTCAAAAGGTTTATCAAGAGAGTAGCTCATATTTGTAGTGACCCGATCTGGTACAAGATCCAACAACTCGGTCATGTCATGAAAACCTTGGGACATATACAGATCTTGAAAAAGACCTGTACTTCATGTTTATCCTCCTCAACCGATCCAAAACAGAACCATCATGTCGCTGCAGCCCTTGAGTACGGTTCATTCGGCGTCGTTGCGCAGCCTGGGCATGAAAATATTTTGTGTTTTGATCGCCATCATGAAGCCGCTGAACACGCGACCTCTGTCGCATCCAGACCTCCTCTTGGTGAAGTGCTTCTCTCGGCTTCACCACAGTTTTCCTCTCCTCCTCGGACGGTCCTCGACCAATAAAATGACGGCGAAGCCACTCAAGTTTTTGCTGCAGCCCACGGATTGTTTTGGTCAAAGACCCGAATTCCTGAGCACCCCAAGAACCAAGATCAACTTGTAAACTGGTGAGTGTAGCGACAATACCCGCTAGGCCATGTCCATTCCGATTCCTTTGCCACTGATCACGAACCATCGTATCGTAATCCGAATGAGTTTGCCAGACATTCTCATATAGGAAAGGTTTTACCCTTCGTCCATGTTGTGGAGCAGGTTGCTCACGTAGCTCCACCAACACAAAACAATGGTCAGACTCGACTGCACAGACGTGTCTGACACGTGTATGCTCGTAGCGCTGAATAAAATCACCATTAGCTAGACCTCTATCTAGTCTAGCTTTTACGTTGGCATATCCTTGCTGCTTGTTATCCCATGTAAACGACACTCCCGACCAGCCAAGATCTTGTAAGGAACACTCATCAATGGCTTCTCGAAACGCCCGCATTCGCCATTCCGGCCTCTCAGCCCGACTAAAGTGCTCGGAGCCATACATTGTTTCGTTAAAAATCCCCAAGTACTAGCCAGGCATTGTGCTGAATACCATACAAAGTTTTCAGAAATCTCCAACCGTGGTGTCTATTTTCCGCTTTGGGAGCTCCATAAAAACCCGTAAATCTCCACGGTAGCGAGGAACCATCAGACTTCGCCACCACACAATCAATATGATTAGAACTTTGATTCTTCACATCCACAGTATACTCATTGGACCAAAAAAGGCCCAAGCCGCCACTCAGCCCTTCGCTATCAACAGCAAAACACCCTACAAACCAAAGCGGGGCTCGCAAGTTCTCCAACCGGTTTGCTCTGATTTTTGTCTCCATGACAAATAATAGAGCAGGAGCTTCTCTCTTCGCAAAATTGCGAAGTTCTCGGACTGCTTTGGGGTTCCCAAGCCCCTGGCAGTTCCATCCTGCACAATTCGTTGTGCTAGGCAGGGCTTCTCTACAGCCTCTGCCAGATTGTTTGAGTTGGTAGGAGTAGGTTTATTCTTCTTTGGATCCCTCTCCACTTTTCCATCAACATTTCCATCCTCAGAACCCTCATCATTAGCCGACTTTGCACTAAAAAGAACCATCTCATTGCCAGCAGGAATATCTGAATCACGTAACAAGGGTCTAGCAACCTCCCGGTAAACTACTTTCTGCGGCCCCCCTTTCCTTTTATTCTGCACCGAAGCTTTTTTGGTGGGAGGAGTGACCTCAGCAGCTGGATGTACGGAGGAGTTGGACTCATGCACTTCCTTCTTCTTACTCTGCGTTGAAAAGTGCTCTTTTGTCGAGCCCTCACTAGAAGCCGTCTTCCTCCTATCATCCGGAGCCCGAAGGCTTGTTTTGAACGGAAGATTCCCTGCCTCATCTCTTGTACCCGGAGTTGGGCAAAAGAGATCGGAATGACCTAGACATCCGCACGAGAAATAGAAATTAGGGAGCTGTTCATACTGAATTTCGTACCAATCCTGGTTGTTCCTCCATTTGGAGTCAATCAAAATTCCTCTTCTCAGTGGTTTCTGTACATCTATAGTGATTCTAGCACGCAAATAACCACCAATGGGGTCAACCAGGACAGTCTTGACTGATTTGTCAATCTCCTGTGCTACTGCCAAGCCCCTCTTCTCATTCCTCAAGTTGAAGGGCAGATTTAAGATTCTAGCCCACTGTTTGAGTTTATCAAACTTGAGTTCG
>JAPCYS010001084.1:0-24923 GCA_028641055.1 Alopecurus myosuroides | reverse complement strand
TCCTGGAATTTATGTTTTGTCCCACTCTTAAGGACTAGCGAAATACCACTTTGTCATGATTTCTCTATACTTGAAACAAACGTTTATCTTTCTTTGCATTATTATGCATGATCCTTTATTTGAGATACTCTTCATGATGCAAAGTTATTGCTACGCATTATTATTAAAGTTCTATTTATCATGTTTGTGTTTGAAGTTCTATGATCTCTGCGTACGTATGCTTTTACATTATAATGATCAAGTTTATGTTAGTAGCATGTCACCTTAGAAATTATTGTGTTTTATCGTTTACCTACTCGAGGACGAGTAGGAACTAAGCTTGGGGATGCTTGATACGTCTCCAACGTATATATAATTTCTAATGCTCCATGATAATATTATACCAATTGCTACATGTTTTCTCCCTTCTTTATAGCATTTTTACACGTTTTCCAGGACTAACCTATTAACAAGATGCCAAGTGCTAGTTCCCTGTTTTCTGCTGTTTTTTATTTCAGAAAAGTTGTTCTGGATATATTCTCGGAATTGGACCCCACAAATCTCAAAGTGCCTATTTTCCCCGGAAGCATCCAGAAGACCAAACAGGAGTCGAAGACGGGCACCAGGGGGCACACCATGGGGTGCCCCCCCCCCCCGCCGCCTTGGCCGCGCCAGCCGGTGGTGTGGGGCCCCCAGGTCTCCACCGCCTTTGCCCTTTCGCCTATATATTCCCCTATGATGGAAAACCCTAGGCACCTGATCAAATATCCCTGAAAAGTTCGCAGCCGTCGTTGTCAACCCTAGATCAGGGGGTTCTGAAGTTGTCTCCCGGCACCCTGCCGGGGAGGAGATCATCACCGGAGGGTTCTCCATCACCATGCCTGCTCCGGAGTGATGCGTGAGTAGTTCCCTGGACTACGGGTCCATAGATGTAGCTAGATGGTTGTCTTCTCCTCATATGCATCCATGTTTAGATCGCCTGAGCTGCCTAACATGATCGAGATTGTTCTTATGTAATTCTATATGATGTGTTTGCTGGGATCCGATGAATATTGAACTTATGCCAAGTTGATTATAGTCTTTATTGCATATGTTATTTGTGATCTTGCATGGTTTCTGTTGCTAGTGGCTGCTCTGGCCAAGTAGTTGCTAGTGACTCCAAGAGGGAGTATTTATGCTCGATAGTGGGTTCATGCCACCTTTTCGCCTGTGCTCGAGTGACAGAAACATGACGGGGAAGGATGTGTTGTTGCTACTAGGGAGAAAACAGCGGTGTGAGTGTCCGCGTGTACAATCATTGCTTACTTTACACACGTTGTTTAATGCAATAATCTGTTGCTTGCAACTTAATACCAAAGGGGGTTCGGATGATAACCTCACGGTGGATTATTAGTCATAGATGCAGTTGGATTACGGTCTATGTATATTGTTGTAATGCCTGCACTAAATATCATAGTAGTCATCATGTCATGAATGTGCACTACGGTGCAACCTTTATTTGTCAATTGCCCAGCTGTAATTTGTTCACCCAACATGTTATCTTTTATGGAGAGACACCACTAGTGATACTATGAACCCCGGTCCATTTTCTTACACTGTTAAACAAACCACTACAATTTCCTGCTTTCTTTGCTCACTGCAAGCATACACCAATTTCCACACTATACGTCTAATCTTTATTTTCAGCAAGACCGGTGAGATTGACAACCTCACTGTACCGTTGGAACAGAGTATTTTGGTTGTGTTGTGTGCAGGTTCCGAGTTGTTGCTGACACTGGTGAGGCGCCATCACCACCGTAAGTGGCATCAACCTTCCAAATATCATGTTCCTCCTACTGGATTGATAACCTTGGTTCTTAACTGAGGAAAATGCTTACCGCTTGCTCATCACACTCTCCTCTTGGGGTTCCCAACACACC
Organism: Alopecurus myosuroides; assembly: GCA_028641055.1. Taxonomy (NCBI): domain Eukaryota; kingdom Viridiplantae; phylum Streptophyta; class Magnoliopsida; order Poales; family Poaceae; genus Alopecurus; species Alopecurus myosuroides. Next base: position 23,025 of record JAPCYS010001084.1, on the reverse strand, counting down.
ATCCATAGCAACAGGGGTTCCTGGCACCATCAAGGTGTAGCAAGGAATTTCTGTAGCCACCGCAAGCATTAGTCCCATCTTTTCCCGTCCGTGCTCGTCTGTATATCTCTTCCCCATCTTGTGCCAAGTCATCTATTTGCCAGTCTCCTCAGACCAATACAACCGTTGGATTCTTTTAATGAATGGGAGATACCGAAGAATCTTCGAAGGTACTTTCGTCTGCTTCAACTCTCTATCGGCTCCCTTTACCTCATGATACCTAGAGTCCTTACAAATGCTACAATACTTGTCATCCGCAAATTGTTTCCAAAACAGAATACAACATTTTGGACAACAATTTATCTTTGTATAATCCATGTTGAGCCATTTCAAGACTTTCTTTGCTTCGTGCATGCTTTTAGGAAGACAATGCCCCTCGGGCAACATGTTACCATATGTTTTCAGATTAGCTTCAAGGCCTGCACGGGTGGTGGAATACCGGGCCTTGTCGGCTAGTGCTTGAGAGATGGCATCGAGCTGATAAATCTTTGCACCCTCGTATAGCGGCCTCTTAGCCGAGGCCATCATTTCAAGGAAGGCCTTCGTTGTTGGCTCCGGTTCATCCGGGTCCTCCGTTTCTAGAGGTTCCTCCCCTTGAGGTGGCAAATCTGGCATGTCGGCATCGAGGAAATCATCTAACAAGTTTCTAATCCCATTGTACTCAATGTCATTGATCCGCTGCTGCATCACCTCTCCTCTATCACGTTTGTACTGAGCAAAGTCGACAGTCATGACGTAGTTCTGCATATATCCGTGCAACCATAGGTGTTTAGTCATTTCAACCTTTCCATGATGATGCCGCCTCCCGCGATGAGAGCAATGGCAACTTGGGCGAACCGCTGACTTTGAACCACGCGCTAACTCTTTCACTAACAAGTTGGTGTTCCATTCCCACTCATCTGTTCTTTCAGTCGCAGAAATACAGCCGTTGTACATCCACTCATTACCAGCCATCCTCTGCTTATTGGGAGACAAACAACGACGCATTTCATAGAATGCAACAAGTAATAATATTTTTTACAATGTCTTCGGATTAATTACGACAAAATTTTATATTTTACAGCGTGCAAGGGCTCACCTACATCTCTAATAGGTATGGTCCTAATCCCATGGATATGTGTAGATCGAGTCGTGTCCCATGTTCTACCCCGACCCGAGACGGAATTTCGGCAGCACCTCCCCGTTGTTCTTCAAAATACACGTCTCGAGATTTTCAAGCCGAGAGGGTGTGCATCCGAAGAACAACGGGAGGTGCTGCCGAAATTCGTCTCACGAAGGAGTAGAACATGGGACACGGCCCGACCTACACATACCCGAGTTGTCCAAAACGTGGACAATCCAGAGGAGCTATGGTTATAAATATGCGGAGATGGACAGTCCTACATATTTATAAATTTGCAACCCTTCCGGACGGGAGACGCCTAGGGTAACGCGACTAGACATGAATTTAAATGTGACATCGGCTTGAAGGCCGGGGAAGAGCAAAGGGGCGGAAGGGCAGAGGAGATGACAATTTATCTCACCTCGAGCGTAGCGACCGAAGTCGAAAGCGGAGGAGTAGGGAGGTTGAGGGGGCGACGGAACACGGGCACCGAGATGGCACCTCCTAAGGTTCGTAAGAACCCCTGCACCGACGTGTGGGGTCAACTTTGGTGGTAGGTGGGATCCTACGTCATCTGAAAAGCAAACAAACAACAAACAAAATCCATCAACATTCATACAATTCATATTTTTTATGAAATTTAAAATCATAACCTTCATAAAAAAATCTCTAGATGGGATCGGCAACGGCAAGCGGAATCTCCAACGGTGTGCACCATCTCCACCAAAGGCATCTCCGCTTGCACGCGGAATCTCCACCGGCGGCATCTCCTCCGGGCATCTGCACCGGCACGCGGCATCTCCACTAGAGGCATCACCACTGGCGCGAGACATCGCCACCAAAGGCATCTCCACCGGCGTGTGCATCTCCACCGGCGTGCGGCATCACCACCGGCGCTTGACATCGCCACCGGCTCCACTATTTTCTAACACCTAATACTAATTTTCTAACCCCTAATCCTAACACTTTTTTCTAACTAACCTAAATTCTCTAACAGCACCACTAACCTAAATTATCTAACATTTATCCTAAAATCTAATTAACATCTAACAACTAATAAAAATTAAAAACAGGAAAAAAAAGGAGGGGGGCTAGCTCACCTCACCTCCAATCCATCTGTGGAGGAGGAGCTCTCGTGGGGGAGGAACCCGGGAGGGGTAAGAGGAGGGCCCGAGAGGGGTCAACTTCGGCGGCGGCGGGGGCGCGGGCGGGTGGCTGGAGCAGCGGCTGCGGCATGGGCGGAGGGGCGCGCGGTGGAGGACAGCGACGGAGGCGCGTAGAGGGGGAGGATGAGGGCCCGAGGGGGCGACGATAACGACGGCGTGAGTGGGCGCGGAGCAGGGGGCGCTGGTGTGGGCAGAGGGCAGGAAGAGGGTGGCGCGTGAGTGAGATGTGGGCAGGAGGAGCTCAACGCGCGGCCCCGAGCCCGTACATACCTGCCTGTCTATGCCGACGGCTTAGCCGTCGGCACAGATATTTTTATTTTTATTTCTCCCACCCTACGCTGACGGCTTAGCCATCGGCATACAGAAAAAAAATGTTTTATTTTATTATATTACTACTACTATATTGTTCAGTGTAATATTAATACTAGTATATTTTATTTAGTCATGAAGTGAAACATAATTTCTGTAATGTTTCTCGGTGGTTTCAAGAAAACGTAAAAAATATTCTCTGTAATATTATTATTTGAACTATTCTATTCATTATTCTCGCTAATTTTGGGGGATTATAAATATTCTATGGCAGCAAAACACACCTATACAAATGGGATTCCGACGCAAGTCATTTGTTGACATTCTGATGCTCCGGGTAAAACCCTAGACCTGTGGAGAAATACCGGACTTATACGGATACACGCGATAACTGCGTGGAAAGGGGGTAGAAATGTGGAACTAGGTTCTTGTTTGTGTTAGGGTAGGCCAAAGGAACACAAAACAAAAAGGTAGAACCCAACTCTTCGGAAGATTCACGTTGTTTCGTCCGATACGGGAGTTTCGGCCTATAAGGGCATGTAAACTCACGAGAGAGAAGTGGATGTCGGTGAAGCGGGTCACACCCCGAAGTGAAATCTTTGCCATCCGAAACACACAACACACTTATACCAACATGGTATGGCACCCCCTAACTTGTGTTGGGATCCGGACGCTCCGGAGCCCCCTCTCTGGTGAAACCCTAGACCCGCTGGAGAAATACCGGACTTATACGGATACACGAGGTAACGGCGTCGAAAGTGGTAGAAATGTGGAACTAGTTACTTGGTTGTGTTAGGGCAGGCCGTAGGAACACAAAACAAAAAGGTATAACCCAACTCTTCGAAAGATTCACGATGTTTCGTCCAATACGGGAGTTTCAGCCTATAAGCGCATGTAAACTCACTAGAGAGAAGTGGATGCCAGTGAAGCGGGTCACACCCCGGAGTGCAATATTTTCCATCCAGAACACACAACACACCTATAAAAACATGGTATGGCACCCCCTAGCTTGTGTTGGGATCCAGACGCTCCAGAGTCCCCTCTCCAGTGAAACCCTAGCCCCGCTGGAGAAATACCGGACTTATACGGATACACGCGGTAACAGCGTCGAAAGGGGGTAGCAATGTGGAACTATTTGCTTGGTTGTGTTAGCTTAGGCCATATAAACACAGAACAAAAATGTAGAACCCAACTCTTCGAAATATTCACGATGTTTCGTCCAATACAGGAGTTTCAACCTATAAGCGCATGTAAAATCACGAGAGAGAAGTGGATGCCGGTGAAGCGGGTCACACCCCGGAGTGAAATCTTTGCCATCCAAAATACAAAACACACCTATACCAACATGTTATGGCACCCCCTAGCTTCTTTTGGGATCCAGACGCTCTAAAGCCCCCTCTCCGGTGAAACCCTAGCCCCGCTGGAGAAATACCGGACTTATACGGATACACGCGGTAACAGCGTCGAAAGGGGGTAGAAATGTGAAACTAGTTGCTGGGTTGTCTTAGGGTAGGACACAGGAACACAAAACAAAAAGTCAGAACCCAACTCTTCAAAAGATTCACGATGTTTCGTCCGATACGGGAGTTTCATCCTATAAGCGCATGTAAACTCACCAGAGAGAAGTGGATATCGGTGAAGCTGGTCACACCCCGGAGTGAAATATTTGCTATCCAAAACACACAACACACCTATACCAACATGGTATGGCACCCCCTAGCTTGTGTTGGGATCCACACGCTCCGGAGCCCCCTCTCCGGTGAAACCCTAGACCCGCTGGAGAAATACCGGACTTACACAGATACACGCGGTAACGGCGTCGAAATGGGTACAAATGTGTAACTAGTTGATTTGTTTTGTTAGGGTAGTCCATAGGAACACAAAATAAAAAGGTAGAACCCAACTCTTCGGAAGATTCACGATGTTTCGTCTGATACGGGAGTTTCAGCCTATAAGCGCATGTAAACTCATGAGAGAGAAGTGGATGTCGGTGAAGCGGGTCACCACCCGGAGTTAAATCTTTGCCATCCAAAACACACAAAACACCTATACCAACATGTTATGGCACCCCCTAGCTTGTGTTGGGATCCAGACTCTCCGGAGCCCCCTCTCCAGTGAAACCCTAGCCCCGCTGGAGAAAACCCAAACTTATATGTCTACAGCCGGTAACGGCGTAGGGAGGGGGTAAAAAAGTGCAACTAGGTGCTTGGTTGTGTTAGGTAAGGCAATAGGAACACACAAAAAGAAGGTAGAACCCAACTCTTCGGAAGATTCACGATGTTTCGTCCGATACCGGAGTTTCAGCCTATAAGCGCATGTAAACTCACCAGAGAGAAGTGGATGTCGGTGAAGCGGGTCACACCCCGGAGTGAAATATTTTCCATCCAAAACACACAACACACCTATACCAACATTGTATGGCACCCCCTATCTTGTGTTGGGATCCAGACGCTCCGGAGCCCCCTCTTCGGTGAAACCCCAGACCCGCTGGAGAAATACCGGACGTACACGGATACACGCGGTAACAGCGTCGAAAGGGGTTATGTGGAACTAGTTGATTGGTTGTGTTAGGGTAGCCCAAGGGAACACAAAACAAAAAGGTGGAACCCAACTCTTTGGAAGATTCACGATGTTTCGTCCGATACGGGAGTTTCGGCCTATAAGCGCATGTAAACTCATCAGAGAGAAGTGGATGCCGGTGAAGCGGGTCACACTCCGGGGTGAAATATTTGCCATCCAAAACACACAACACACCAATACCAACATGGTATGGCACCCCCTAGATTTTGTTGGGATCTAGACGCTCTGGAGCCCCCTCTCCGGTGAAACCCTAGCCCCGCTGGAGAAATACCGGACTTATACTCCGGTTGGGGTTGTGATCATGGCGACGCGCTTGGTGATGATCTTGAGTGTGGTGGCTTGAGCGTCGCGACCTTGAGGACGATGATCATCCATGACGGTTGGCAAGGTTAGCCAAGTTGATGTTGATGCGTGTCATTTGATCATTCAATCGAGCCTCTTGCGCTTGGAGACGATGCCCATAGCGCTCCAATCCGTCCTTCACAAGTTGGCGGAGTTGGAAATGGTCGGTGTGGGTGACGAAGTTGTGGTATGCATTATCGTTGAAGAAAGGGTTTCCTTCATCTTCCGAGCTCGGACTTGTGAACACTCATTCCCTAGCCATCTCAAAAACACACAAGGGTGATATGAAGAAATGGATGTCTCACTTACCCAACGTTACCTTTTTTGTCGTATTGAGGCTAGTGGATGAGTCTAGGTGTAGGGCGGTATGTCCAAAGTGAGTCCAAAAATATCGAAAGAAAACCGCAAAACAACACACGCGCTTTATGTGGAAAGCAAATGGGTGAGGAAGTGGCAAGGAAAATCAACAAATCCGAAGAAAAGTTTGTTGTTAAACGTAGAGAAGAACCGAAAATAAATGTTAGCAAAAGAACCAAACCTAGTGGAGGAAACAAAAATGGAACACACACACAAGGGATAAATGGGGTTAGTGCGGCCAAAGGACGAGCGGAGACGAAATGTTCCTAACGAAGACTAACCTCAATGTCACACCAATGCAAGGAGGACGCTAGCTCAAACCGCAAACTATAAGAGGAAACAAGATTCGCACCATGGCAACCGGTCACTCTCTTCTCTTTTGCAACGCAAAGGTACAAGTTCCTACAAGTGATAGCAATTGGCATCGATCTTTTGCTTCTTATTCTCTCTTTTTTATGTTTTGATTTTTGATGATTCCAAAATGCCAATGCCAACTCGAAACTACGCTCTCACAAGTGCCAAACACGCACTCTCGGTGCCACTACTGCAATGTCAAGCGATGTAAAAGAGCTAGTCTGAATGGGCAAGGTACAGAAATAATGGGTTAGTTCAAGCGGAAGCAAGTTATACCTATTTGGTGGATGATCACGGACTTGCGGGCCAGGGTTGTCGATGTTGTGTCGATATGTTGGTGTAGATACATAGATGATGTCTTGGGCTTCTCGTGGAAGCTTGAATCGCTCAAATCGGACCAACAACGACAAAGAAAAACACGATCAAAAATTTGTCCAAGAATCGAAGAGCGGGATTTTTCTGAGATTTTTTCCCAATTTCGAAATTTCTTCAAATCCAAGAAAGAAAGTGGCTGAACAGAAAGGTCGGGAATAGTCTCAAGCAATGAATCCACAGAACAAATCCACGAAAAACTCAACAAATCCACAGACCGGTCGAAATCCCTTTTTGGCTACTTTTGGTGATATTTTCAAATTTAGGGTGGGGAAGAAAAGATTTGGTGGAAAGTGGGTAGTGGGGGTCAAATTCGTGTCAATCTAGTTGCTGATACCATATGATGGAGGGGTTAAGCTCTTGGGTGGCCCGATCTTCACGAATCGACCAAGAACACAAAGAACAAACGATGAACACGAGAGGGAAATCGAGGGGAATCGTGGGGAAAACAAAGGGGAGATAACTAGCAAGAACTAAAGAACCCAAATCTCCCGTCAACTAAGCCGCAACGGCCTCCTACGAGATGATCGATCCAACTGAACTCACCTTTTCGGAAACCGCTTCACACCCGTGGCCGCTCCACCACGCCAATAGAACCTCAAGGGTTAGTTGAGGAAGATTGAAAAGTCCCTAACTGAATCCCAAGAGGAAAGGATAGGAAGCCCGATGAATTTTGATACGATCCTAGATACACATCATAGGAGTAGCCTTGATACGATCCTATGTACAAACCATAGGAGTAGCCTCACAAGAGGGGTACAAGAGCAAATCTCAAATGTCTAAATTCATCTCTAAACCCTAGATCTAGCCAAAGGGCGCCTTATATAGCCAAGGGGTAGGTGAGGGGAGAAAAGGGGCCTTTTCCCCTTCATTTGCGCGTCTCCAGGACAACCGGCCTGGGAGGCCGGGTGGGCGCAGGCGCGCCGTCCTGGGGCCGGGGTGGAGGCCGGACCCTTCGGGCGGGTGCCCGGCCTGGCCCAGGGACGAACCGGCCTGGGGCCGGGGTGGGGGCCGGGTCGCTCGGGAAGCTGGCCGGCCTAAGGTGTCGTGTATCCGGCCTGAAGCCTGGTGGAGGCCGACCTGGCTGGGGTTTGAGGCCGGCTCCCCTGCCCTCCTCATCCCTTTTCCTTCTCTTCGTCTTCCTCGACGCCTTCCTCTCGGACTTCTTTCGTAGCTTCTTGGGCATCGTCTTGGGCATCTTCTTGGGAATCTTGGGCATCGTCTTGGGGCTCAAACCTAAGCACACATAGGGAATTTCCATAAGGAAGCGCACCATTCACCAAGTCATCGGAAGCATAGAGAGAGAGGATTGAGTTCACCTTATCATGCATCGCCTTTGCTCGTGATCTTGTCATAGGTCCACTTAATGATGGGCTTGGTGGAATGGGGTGTGCTGCATCAGGTTCGGAGTTAGTGCTAGAAGTTATGCCATCACAACAAAGCCTCATGGATGAAATAATTTTGATAGCAGTTGTACTTTATGGAAACCATTGAAACTACATGGTAGTGACAATCTCCAAAATCTACTAGGCTATCATCTTCATGACCCAAACCTCCATCTGTATTCAGAATGACACGTCACTTTGCCTAAATGTTTTGGTGCTAAAAAATTTCAGCTGCCCACTACAAGCACAACGAAAAAGATGGTCACTCATTAATAACTACTCCCTCTGTTCCCTAAACTCCACCCTGGCGGGGAGGAGGACATGCAGTGGACGCGGATAGACTCCACCGCAAACCCTTACCAAATTTGGGCCAGTTTTCACCATGCCCGTGGCCCGTTGTCCGTTAGAGGGAGGCCGCTGGAGATGCCCTAAGGCAGCCGAAGAGGATGCTCAACCATGGGAGGAAAATAGTGCACTATAGCGCCACTAATAGCATGCTATACCATGCTGAGATTTATCTCGCTTAATCACGTGATATAGAATGTATTTTAAGGGGCTGACGCTATTTTTCTATAGCCCGCTAATTTTTTCCTACTCAAAAGTCACAACACCATCCGTCAGTTCCAAACTTGGGAAGACCTTTGGTAAAGAAGGCAGCATTCATGCAGACGGGAGACTTTTGGACGATTCCGCCATAATGCAGCACGCTCCAGTTAATGTCATGGGTCATAAGCATCTACTAGGGTCATAAGTAACAACAAAACCATTTTCTGTAAACTATTACAAGTAAAAGTAACACGTAAGTACGCCGGCCGAAGCAACAAACTTTAAAGTGGTTTCTGAGGTTTTAGACTGAGAGGTGTCCAGTGAGACCGCCCTCCTTCCGCCGCTCGCCACTCCGGCGACGGCGTCCACCTAAGCCTCACGTCGGATGCTACTCCAGCCCCGGCGGCCACCCCTTGCTCCCTCATGGCTTCCCCGACCGCCTCCTCGGCCGAGGGATGCTGATGGGTGGACTTCTCCAACGATGAGGAGGACCGCTCCTCGTCGCGAAGTCCTCCGCAGCGGGACACCTCCTGCTCCGTCTCCACCACGCTCTCCTTCGCTGGTCGTGGTTTCCTCGAGCCCCCCCCCCCCCGGGTGAGTGAAGGTGTGGCGCGACCTGCACACAACCTGGCCTCCCGGGTGGAGTTCCCTCCACTCGCGTCTCGTGCCCGGTCGCTGGTGCGGATGGAGACTGACCCTCGGCCGTGGACCCACGTAGGCGGGAAGAAGCTGCATAGCGAGCAGCATCGCACCACCCTGCTGGCCCTCATCATCCGGGAGGACTTGCCGCCGGACCTTGCGAGGGGCTGCTTCAACTGCCTTCATCTATGTCATATTTCCCGAGAGTGTACATTCGAGACTGTTTGCCTCCGGTGCCGCAAGGACGGGCATCGCACGCGGGAGTGTGGCCAGCCTCGCCATGTGATGCCGGCAGGGGACGTGCATCTTCGCATCGGCCCTCGGGTCGGAGTCCCCGCTCATGAGCGGCTCGGAGCCCGGGTGGTGGACGAGCCGCGGCCGGCGTCGCCACGGGTGGAATCAGTGGCCTCTCGTGCTCCGCGGACTCGGGAGCCGGCAGGTCATACGGGGGCCCCTCCTCTCCGCGGTGAGATGACGCATGCTCAGGGTGCGCCTGACGGTCGGGTGGAGCGCGGCGTCGGTGGTCTGGTGGTGGAACGGGGCGGTCACGGCACCGACGACATGGAACATGTTCACCCAGAGCGCATCGTGAATCGTTGTGACGCACCCTCCCTAGTGAGCGTGCCGTGGCGGCCGGCGGCGGGGGTCGTGTCTCGGAGCGAGGTGGTCCGGGCGTCACTACGGCAGAACGCACTGGGGAGCGGGGTGGCCGCACGTTGGTGCGGGAGCGCGCGGTGGAACACTGTGGTGGTTCGCGCTGGGAGGAGGGCTCCTCCTCTCGGCGGCATGACGACTCATCTGCGCGTCATAGGAGTGGTGATCGTCGTGTAGAGAGGTCACCATCTCCGTCGCGGCCCCCTCAGCGGCGGCACAGCGAGACGGTTGATCATGGAGTGGAGCGTGCGGCTGAGGAACCAATCCCGCCGGCGGCGCGTCTCGAGAGAGTCTTCCTTCCGCGCTTGGCTGGGATTTCCGCCGCAGAGGAGGCGCTACGGTGGGGGATGGTCGCCTTTGTCTCGGGCGCCCGTGGACAGGTCTCGCCGAGGGAGGTCGCGGCGGCACTGGATGCCCAACTACCGCTTGTCACGAATAATTACTCGGTGCACCGCCATTGGCACTCGGACCTGCTCTTCGTGTTCGTGAGTAGGCGCATCCACGACAAAGTGTTCAACGCCGGGGTGATCGATGTAGGGACTTTTCCCTCCTCTTCTCGCCGTGAAATAGGCAGCTGCAGGCTACGCGGCGCTCCATGCACTTCCGGGTGGCCTTGGAGCTCACCGGCATGCCCGCGCATGCGTGGAACATGATGACGGCCGTCGCAATGATGGGATCGGTGGCGTGGGTGGAGCGCCTTGACGCGTCGACGGCAAATAGGGAGGACCTCCGCACGTTCCAGGCGGTGGTGTGGACTGACGGACTCTCTTTGATCCCCAAAAGCAAAGCTCTTCTCATAGAGGAACCCAGCGACCGATTGGAGGAAGACGGCGGCCTAGTGCTACCCGGCGATGCGCTAATACCACTTGAGAAGAACATGCTGCTGTACATTGTCACGGTCCAGGTCGTGCACTCGGTGGATATGACGGCGCCGCCCCGCTCTACCCCTGGCGGTGGCGGCAACAACGGTCGTGGTCGTTTGGGCGGCGATGGACGCGGCAATGGTGATCACCAGCGTGATGGCCACGACGTGGGGGTGATGATCAGGCAGGTCGAGATAGCACCGTCGAGGGGTCACGGCCAGCCCAAAGGTTGAGGTCGATGACCTGGGTGCGCAATCCCGCCGGTGATCAGAGAAGACACGCCGGTGGCGGCGCGGTTGGCGTGGCGCTTGGAGCGGTGCGCGATGCGGCCGTGGAACAGACGGGGGTGGACTCAGTCAGCGCGGCTGCATGGCCTACTGGTGGCGTGGGCGCGTTCGTGTCGGTCGGACCGGACAGTGGGGTGTACGGGAGGGATCCGATGCTGGTGGAGGCGTATCTTCCCTCCCCAGTTGGGACACATGGAAAGTGTGTCTTGGCTGCTTCTGGGAGAGGCTCGGTCGTGGCTCTTCCAGAGGAAGAGGTGCGGGTCAAGGCAGCTTTTTCCTCCACCATTTTAGAATCCAGCGGGCGCGCCGGCTTTCCACCTATGGCCAGCTCGGAAGTGGTCAAGGAGTGGTTGCAGGGCGTTGACAGGAGTGGGGCCGCGGCGTCATGTGGCAACCAGCTTTTGGCATCCCCTGGACTACTTTCTCCGGTGCGGACCTGCTCCATTTCCTCACTGGCAGACACGGACCCGGCTTCTGAGGTGGATTCTCCTTTTGGATCACTAGTGTCCATACTGGACATGTTTGCAGTTTCGGTGTCCAGTTCGAAAGAGCCTCTCGAGGTTGGGCCAGTTGCGGTGCCCTCACGCTTATGGGCCTTGGGCCGTGGACGGGACGACCACCCCTGCGGCGGTTGGACCTCCGGAGTTGGCGATGGAGGAGGATTCAACCCCAGTTTTGGTGCGTGATCTCTCATGCCAAGATGTCACACTGCTGCGACGCTATTACAGAAAGTCTATTTCGCCGATCCTGGCTAGGCCGGTGAAGAAGGGGCATTCCGGTTGTCCGAGTGGGAGTTCAGTGCGGCGGAGCTCCCGTCTGCGTGGAAAGTTTGCGGCAGGCACCCCGATGTGTAGGAAACAGCGGGAATTGATCCTTAAGTTCGGGATTGCACAGCAGACTGAGGTGATAGGCGATGAGGCGGTGGCTTCCTACCTCGAGCTTTTCTCACAGCCCCTCCGGAAGGACCAGATAGACGTGATTGTGGGTCTCTTCGGATGGCAGCCAGAGGCGCTCCCCTTGGTGGATGAGACACAGGAGGCCTGCGTGGTTTAGTTTCGCTTTGTGGTGTAGCGTCCCTTCTGTAATCCGACCCCTTGTTTGTAAACTTTGTTCTCTCTTTTGGTGGGAGCTATGAACCCTGACATCTCCATTGCAATCTGGAATGGGCGTGGTCTTAATTCTGATGCTCGTAGGGTGGCGATCTATCAGGTTTTGGCCCCTGTGAACGCGGTAGTGGTGTGTGTTCAGGAAACTAAGATGGCGGTCATATGCGACCGTGTGGTGCGGGATTTCCTTGGGTCGGCTTTTGATGGGTTTTTTTACCTCCCGGCTGACGGCACCCGTGGTGGAATCCTTCTTGCTTGGCAATCCGGGTTCGTTACGGTCTCCAACCCCCATCTTACGGCCAACACCATTACAGCTCACATCTGGGTCGATGGGGAGCATGGTTGGTGGTTTTCGGGAGTTTACGGTCCCTCCCAGGGGGAGGCAAACAAGAAGGCGTTTCTGGAGGAACTGCGAGACATCCGGGATCTCCACGCAGGCCCTTGGTTGGTGGCCAGGGATTTCAACCTCATTGCTTATGAGGGCGAAAAAAAATCAGGGTGCTCTTCACCGGGGATTGATGGGACGCATTCGCTGCACTCTTGCGCAGCTATAACTCAAAGACCTCTACCTCAATGGTCGTTGTTTCACTTGGTCTAATGAGAGAGAAAATCCTATGCTGGAGAGACTCGATAGGGTGGTTACTTCTGTGGACTGGGAGGAGCTTTTCCCGGATGCGTTCCTCACCGCCCTTTCCTTCGGGCATTCTGATCACTGCCCGTTGGTTTTGAGGCTGGCCCCCAACTTACATTGGGAGCGTAGATTCCACTTCCAGTCCTTCCAGCCAAAGGTGGATGGTTTTCAACAGGTGGTTGCTGACGCGTGGAACTCGGTGGAGCAGGAGCCTAACCCCTTCAAGCGGCTAGACCGCAAACTGAGAGCCATAGCCACGGAGCTCTCTCGGTGGAGCTCCAGGTTCATCGGGAGCGTGAAGTTGCAGATATTGCTAGCCAATGAAGTGATCCTTCGTCTAGATTCGGCTATGGACTCGAAGCAGCTCTCTCCTGAAGAGCGTGGACTTAGAAGGCTTTTAAAAAAGAATCTATTGAGATTGGCTTCCTTGGAGAGGTCTATCACAAGGCAGAGGTCGCGACAGCTCTGGTTACAGGATGGGGACGCTTGCACCCGGTTCTTCCATTCTCATGCGAGTCACCATCGCCAGAAGAATTTCGTGGATCACCTTCTCGTGGAAGGCCTTAGAGTGACTGATCATGTGGACAAGGCCGAGGCGGTGGATAAGTTCTATGATGAACTTTTAGGTTCGGATATGGACCGGCCCTTTTCCCCGGATCTAGATGCTCTAGGCCTCCCGTCATCCAATTTGCGCCATCTAGAGGTTGATTTCTCGGCATAGGAGATCTGGGTTGCTATCAAGGAGATGCAGTATGATAAGTGCCCTGGGTCCGATGGCTTCACCAACAGATTCTTCGTTTCTTGCTGGTCCATCGTGAAAGACGACGTCATGTCTGCCTTCGACTCGCTTGTGAGACTTGACGTGCGTGGATTTGGAGCGGTTAACCAGGCCCTTGTCTCGCTGCTTCCCAAACATAAAGGTGCTGAGGAGATTAAGGACTTCCGACCGATCAACCTCATTCATAGCTTCGCCAAGTTGGTGGCAAAAGTTCTTGCAAGGAGACTGGCCCCGTCCCTCCCAAAGCTAGTGGGTAGTCACCAAAGCGCCTTCATTCGCAAAGGGTGCATCCACGACAACTTCATGACGGTGCAAGGAACGGTGCGCGAGTTGCACAGCTCCAGAACTCCGGCAATTCTGCTAAAGCTTGACATCACCAAAGCCTTCGACACGGTGGATTGGGCTTTCCTCCTCGAAGTCTTGAGGAAGCTTGGTTTTGGCGATCGCATGATCGCGTGGATCTGCGCCCTATTATCATCGGCATCTACCCGCATTCTGATGAATGGGACGCCCGGTGGCCGCATCTTTAACAGGCGTGGACTTAGGCAAGGGGACTCGCTCTCGCCGCAACTTTTCATTCTCGTCATGGAGGTTTTTTACTACCTTGTGGAGCTGGCCACTAGGAGAGGTTTTCTCTCCCCCTTGTCTAGCAACGGGCTAAGGAACAGAACCTCGATCTGCGCTGATGATGTGGTCTCCTTCATTAGACACACGGCATTGGATCTTCGTTCCTTCGCTTCACTCATCGAGGATTTTGGACTGGCGTCGGGACTCAGAACTAATCTTGATAAGTGCTATGCGCACCTGATTAGGTGTGATTCTTCGGTGGAGGGCCTGGTTCCCATGAGCTCGTCTGCCCGATTCGTCCCCTCCCGTTTCGGTACTTGGGATTACCCATGTCGTTACGGAAGCCGACAGCGGCCCAGCTGCAGTACCTGGTGGATAAAGTGGCCAGCATGCTACCTGGGTGGAGTGCCAACATGATGAACAGAGGAGGCAGGCTGGAGCTAGTCAAAACGATTACGGCGTTCATCCCTATCTTCGCGATGATGTCTCTTGATATCTCGGTTAAAACTTTCAAAGCCTTGGAGAAGGTCCTCAGAGGGTTCCTGTGGAAGGGTCGGAAAGAGGTTCAGGGGGACACTGCCTTGTGGCGTGGGATCGGGCCTGCATGCCCAAATCGCTGGGAGGTTTAGGCATCCGAACCTCAGGTTGTCGAACATGGCGCTGAGGGCCCGGTGGCTTTGGTTGGAGAGGGTGGACACGAGAAAGCCTTGGAGGTAATTCAACCTACATGTTCCTTTCGAGGTCCGTCAACTTTTCGAGGCGGCCACCACTTCAATCTTGGGGGACGGGAGAGATACTTTCTTCTGGTCAGATAGATGGCTCCCGGAGGGTAGGATAAAAGACATTGCTCCGCACCTTTTCCCCAAGGTCTCCAAGCAAGCGAAAATATCTCTGCGGGTTTGGGAGGGCATTTCAGGCGGTTGGCTTCGAGGCATCTCACATGATCTCGGGGCGGTGGCGCTTGGCGAGCTCTTGGCGTTGGCTGAGCGCATTGCAGCATTGGATCTCGTGGAAGGGTCGGCGGACTCTTTTAGGTGGAACTAGGTAGGTGATAACACCTACTCTACGGGCTCGGCGTATCTGGCATTGTTTGCTGGTACCACGGAGTTCGCAGGTGCGAAGCAGATCTGGAGATCCCGCGCCCCTGCGAAATGCAAGTTCTTCCTTTAGTTGGCTTTGCGTAACCGTTGCTGGACGGCGGACCGTCTAGAGAGGCGTCGTCTTCCGAGACCGTTAGCGTGCCCCTTCTGCGATCAACAGGCAGAAGACATTGACCACCTCCTCTTGGGTTGTGTCCTGGCGCGGGGTAGTGTGGACCGCTTTCCTCCACCACTGGGTCTTGAGGAGTGGATCCCCAACCCTAGTGACCACTTGGTGGATTGGCTACCTGCCAAATAAGGGCAGGGGTCGGCACGGGAGATTTGGACTGCTCTTGGACTCATTTTGTGGTGCATTTGGAAGCACCAGAATGATATTGTCTTCGAGGGTGTGCGACCAGACTCGGCGGTCGTAATTCGGAACATTTTGGTGGAGGCCGACCGATGGGCGGACAAGCTATTTAGGAAAGACTTAGCACAGGTAGAGCGGTGGAGGCTATGTTTTTTAGTGGGTGGAGCGCGTTATCGACGTCTATGACCGCGTTATAATTCCTGGCCTCTCGGCCCTTCTCCTTTGAAACCGATACGTCTATCCATGACGTATCCTTTAAAAAGTGGTTTCTGAATCACCTCCACGGTCTTCTCGAACCATTCTCGTAGAAAATAACTCATTTATGTCAGTGTCACCACTCACCGCCAAGCTTGCCAAGATGGGTGAACTGACGAACCACAATTATTGATTTGAATCTGAAACCAGGCAAATCCATAGCAGCACGGCAGCGCATGTACTTTCCGAAGCATGCAGATGGCAGCAAATTCCAACTCATCATATAGCTACCACTGGCTAGTCAAGCCACTGGCTAAACTCGTCGTTCATGAGGACAAGGTCGAGTGTGTGCCAGCTAAGTAACTCTAACCGGCAAATGGCTAAAAATGCATGGACTCCTTTATCTATATCTAGCTGCGGCATGCATCATGTGTGCATAAAAACAGCAGGCAGCTATACGGATTGATCAGTCTTTTTCACCTTTTGGTGACTTCAGTACGAACGGTGTAGCTGGCTCTCTGTGGCTTGACGATGAAGAGAGTCAGAGAGCGGAGAAGCCCCCTCGTGTACTATAAAGAAAAACTAATTGATCAAACTATATCACGTACGTCAAAACCAAACAAAAAAAGCTACCGTGCCAACACAATCCTCACCGGCCATATCGAATCATCCAAACAGTCACCACAAAGCATTACAAATTAAACTTAAACATGACTAGTTAAGCGAGGTTTTCAAGTTCTTCTAGACCGAGGAATGGATCAAGACGTACGGGGCAACGATGCTCATTCAGGAGAAGAAGCACTTGCATAGAAGGAAACGACGGGCGCCGAGGCCAGAGCCACCTTTCTTCCCTGGTGGATAGAACAAGACGACGGGCGCCGATGCGTGTGCGCAGGTCCACTCCCTGGTCGTCTCATCGAACAGAGCCCGCTCGTTCCTGTACTCACGGGCGATTGCGCGTGGGACGGGGAGGTCCAGCAAGGGGTTGTAGAGGACGGAGACTAGGGATAAAAACGGAGCGGATACGGACGGAACTGAGTGGTGCCACGTTTGCTTTCACATTTTTACGCGGAAGCAGAAACGAATACAGAAACCTCGGAAACAAATACGAAAACAGATATTATCGAAACCAGATACAGATGTTTGCCGGAACAAAGAGAACCCTTGAATCATGTAGGGGACCTCAAGAAAATTGATAAAATTGTCAATTTTCTAAGATAAAATCAAATATAAGGATATATCATGATTATTTAATATAGTGTGCACAGCTAATCAATTTTGGCAATATCAAAATTCCTACTACCAGACGCAATCCTAGTGCAACGGTGAACTGATGAGCTGGGAACATGTCGAGTGAGAGATAACATGCGAGTACGTAAGTCCTAAGAATGGTCACTTAACATATTTTTTAGACAGGTTGCTTCATATTTTGGGTTGGGGCTAAATATCCGACTAGAATTTTTGGGCATGCAAGGCTGCGCTAGCACAATGCAGTAAAAACGGAAAGTTCTATATTGCCGGAAACGGAATTTCCGTTTCCATGGTCGTTCCGCCGGAATATGTTTTTCCGTTTCCGTTTCCGTTTTCGCATAAAAGTTTCCATTTCCATTCCGCAAAATTCTGTTTTCGTTTCCATATTTTCATTCTGTTTCCGTTTTTCCGCGGAAATGTCGGAAAGTTTCCGTACCGTTTTCATCCCTAACGGAGACGATAGACAGGAGAAGCTTGCTTAGCGTCAGCGCCGGGCTCCACATTTCCTTGAAGATGTCCAGGACCATCCTCCCCTCCGTGTCGATGTTCGGATGGTACACCTGTGCAGCCAGACGAGAAGAAATCAGGAGGTGGGGACCAAATGCCGATCCATCCATCGATCCTTGGAAGAAAATTAAGTAGAGGCAAATCAAGCTCGATCGACTCGCTGGTAGGTACCTTGGTTTTGAAGGTGACCGTGGGGGGTTTCATGGGGTACTCCGTGGGGAGCAGGACGTCGAGGGGGAACGTGCCGCCTGCGTAGGAGCTGCCGGCAGGGCCGTCCTTGACCACCTCGAAGTGGTACGGGTCCGTCACAGGAGACGCGCCGGGACGGCAGAACGCCTGCGGGTCGATCCACAGCTCAGACAGTTCCTTGCGGATCCGCTTGATCGAGAGCGCACTTCTCCCAAGTTCCATTTGCCACCCCGTATAAAGGTAGCTACACGCTCTTTGCTCGAGGCCAAAAGGTTTGGTCCTTCTTTATACTAGGATCGGTCACTTTGCACGCCCCATCATGTCGTCAGGAAAATTCGCGCAAATAAAATCCCATTTTAGCAACAAGAAATCGGAACACAGATTCTGAAAAAGGAACAAATAAAATCCCATTTTGAAGTCGTCAGAAAAATACGCGCAAATAAAATCCCATTTTAGCAACAAGAAATCGGAACACAGATTCTAAAAAAGGAACAAATAAAATCCCATTTCGACAACCCATAAAAAGCAGTTGAGGATGTTCAACTCAAAAGTCACAGCACCATAGAGATCAGACAGTTAACAACATCACTGTAACTCGAGCCAACAGCCCTTACAACTAACTGGAAGTCTGGAATCTAACAACACTTATATGAGATGCGCTCCACCCCGGCACAGGCTATCGGCATCTGTACATTTTTCTTATATATACACATACAACAGGCAACATTTATTAATTTGAATTATGAGGTCAACTTGACGATCCGATTTCAGGATACCTAATTTACGCTGCGAGATTCAGTGCAGCTGAGAGGAGGTCCGACATCTGCTCCGCTTTCACCTCAAAGCATTGAGTCAAGGTAGGAGTTGTTATACAGTCGGCGGAACTGGAGGAGGCTGCCATATGTTCTATCCCACACGCCGACGAAAAGGGCATCTGTGTCGGGGCTGAAACACATCCCAGATATCTCGCCAAAGAAGTCCAGCTCTTGTCTTCTCTTGTAGCCGCTCTTCACGTCGAAGATGTGAACAAAGTCTGCTGGTTCTGCCATTGACAGGAACTGCCCGTCTGAAGTAAAGCGGATCGATCTGATGGCTCCGAGATTACCCTTCAATACATGGACCGCCTTGGATAGGTTTCTCGCGTCCCAGATTCGGCATGTCTTGTCTTGGTTCCCAGTAGCAAATGTCCGACCATCAGGGTTCCAGGCTGATGCAAATGAGTAGTCATGATGACCTTTCATGGAATGAAGTGTCTGCATCCAGAGTAAAAAATAGTGTACCCACTTAAATACACAGATCATATGAGCACTTCAACGTGAAATATCAATCATAGTTTGGTTAACATCTGATGTTTTATGCCTGGCTTTGCGTATGCTGGTATACCTTTCCTGAATTGGCATCAATAAGTAAACCATTAGGATCGTCCCCCACAATGACAACAAGCTTTCCGTCAGGACTCAGTGATGTATGCTGCATCAACAGAATAACAGCATAAGGCCAGAGTAAAGCAAGAAAACATAGCATTCCATTGATCATGATGTATAACAAGTTCCATACTGGTCTTTTGTCCCATTTACTATCAACACCATGTGGAAAAAGAAGCGGCTCAAAAAAGGAAGGAAAAAAAAGTTCCCGTGGTAGGCATGTGCAAGATAAATATTGCAAGGATGCCAATTGCCGCAAATGCAAGAGCGTCTCCAGCAGCCGCTCAATCGTGCACGCTATATGCAAGAAAGTAGCAAAAGTTAAAAAACTTTCCTTCAGCAGCAACACCATCCTACCCTCCATCTTTGGATGCCACCCATCCTGGCCTGGACAAACAACACTTTTGGCGTCTGCTGAGAAGCCCTCTATCCCTGCTCGGAGCTCAACCATCGCATCTAGATGCTCCAACCCAGCCAGAACGGTCGATGACACGCCTCCCTCCGGCTCTTCACAAAGGTAGGAACTCTCTATTGAAGTACGTATGGATTGCCTAATCTTCTCAATCAGTTCAGACTTTTGGTTCTACTGGTTGGTGCAATATGGTATCAGGGCAGAGGTCTTGGGTTCAAACCTTGGTTTCCGCAATTTAGGAAAAAGAATGCTTCTAACGTTTAGACCTAACTGAGCTGCGCGTGAGAGGGGGTGTTGAAGTATATGTGGACTGCCCAACCTTCTCCATCAGTTCAGACTCCGTTGTTGAAGTACATGTGGATTGCCTAACCTTCTCCATCACTTCGTACGTTTGGTTCTACTGGTTGGTGCATGAAATGGTATCAGGGCAGAGGTCTTGGTTCAAATCCCGGCTTTCGAAATTTAGTAGAAAAAAGAACTTCTCTTTCTATCAACGTTTAGGCCTTAGCAAGCTATGCGTGAAAGGGGTGTTGAAGTATATGTTGATTGCCCAACCTTCACCATCAGTTCGGACTTTTGGTTCTACTGGTTGGTAAATGAAACTTGATACCGGCTACATCATCCTCGCCATCCTAGTACAGGTGGAGGCGGTCTGGGTGGGAGGGGTAGCAGCCGACAGGATGTTTGAACTTCTGATTAGGAGCAAGGCAAACAGGAGTTGGTGGATGAGGAGGTGCTCACATGTGCACGAGAAGCAGCCAATGGGAGGATGTGAATAAGGTGTTACTCTCTTGCGGTGGATGATGACGGGTGGCCGGAATGGGAGAGTGGAGGTGGCAGTGGGAATGCATATCGGGCAGGGTACACATAGAGGAGTGCAGTGACACGGTCACCTATGTCGATGGCCTGCCAAATTCGGGCAGCAGAGATGTATGGGCTTTGGTGACACGGAGCAGAGACAGAGCAATGGGCATTGGGTAGTGAGCGTTGTAAGAGGCAAGAGAGATGTGTGGATGAACTGTCTACGTGTACACATGGGCTGATTGGCTCAGCCGCGAACTCTGCTTGTTTGATTCCAATATTTTATTTTGCCTATGTGGTCGATTCATCAATGGTGCTTGTTCGATAATATAATAGTGACAATATCGTGTTGCTCCTTTCCAATTTAGAGTTCCGTAGAGTAAATTTGCTCCCAAAAACTACTATTGTTGATATATTGGTTGTTCGTGTCCAAGAATATAATTTATGTGGCTTTCTAAACCTAGACAGGAAAAAAAGGAATAAAACAGGAGGATCAACAAGAACGACGGACAAAAATATGAACTAATTGCAATTCTGCACCAGAATAGTTGAAAAATATAGCCGTTACATATCTGGCCGTTATAAATATATTTGAAAAAAATATTTCTGTTACAAAATAGTTGTTATCACTCTGTTTCACAATATAAGCCTTTTAGCAAGCTGTTTTAACTTGCTAAAAAAGCTTATACTATGCAACGGAGGGGGTACATGATATTATATATAATAATGATTTTCAAAATATAAAATATAATAATATATGAGGAGAATATCGAGGATAAAATACATTACTTCTCAGTTCTCAATATCCCCTAGATCCAGAAGACAGAAGTACAGTAACTGCATACTGTTGTCAGCGGTGGCAACAGTTTTTTTTCTTCAACCGAGGAAACATCAGTTTAGACACTCCTGTTTTTCTCTTTTCATTAAAAAATCCTATCCTACTTTTCCTACTCCCTCTGATCCATATTAGTTGTCGCTGATTTAGTACAACGTTTTCTACCATCAACATACCAAAAGTAAGCATATCGAGAGAAACGATGGCAGAAGATCATAACCATATACTATACCAAAAGGAGGAAAACGGCGTTTTCCAGGTTTCCAACACAAGGAAAGAAGTAACACAATAACCAGAGGAACTTACATTCACTGGCCAATCAAACTGAAAGTGCTTGCACAGCTGGAATCTCTCCATGTCATAGTCTCTCACACCAGAGTCATTATTCGATGCCATGAAGTGAACAGCGCCACTGGGAGAAAACACCAGAACTGGCATGAACATACACTCAACAAGGTCACAACTTTAATAACAGGAACATCACATTACCTAGAACTATTGAATATCTCGACTGCATTAGTGATAGCATTATCATCATACGTTGTTCGACAGCAAAAGCTTATTCCTTCTCGATCAAGGTGCTGCATTCCACATCAGGAAAAATGTAAGAAGTCAACATCAGTTCAATACTGAGTCCATTAACAGGTTAAGCATGTGACCACATGCACAGCAACATTCATCAATTAGTTACTTTCAGCACAAAAATCTTAATGAGAAAAAAAAGTGATATGATGGTCATCAGTAATCAGAACGAAAAAAAAAAATCTTTTGCAAAGAGCTTACTGGCTACCAAGCATTATCATCATTTTATTGATTCTACTCTACGGAGGGTGCAGTCCCAAGTACTTCTAGTCCACCAATATTATACTCTTCTACACCAATATTAGGCTCTAATGGGGGTTCAGGCCCAAGTCATCAGTGATTATACTGGACCACCACAAACATCTCACCATAAAATTCTCAAACCCACAAGTGATAAGTCCAGTAGTTAGAATCAATGGTGCACTGGGAGACAGGGGCTAGGTGAGCATGCAGTAAAAGAATGATACTGGTGAACACAGAAAAAAGAAGGGTACTTCCGTACTTGTCAATCACCATGTCAGAAGATAGCAAATACATAATCAACAGTGCACTAGGAGGCAGGGGCCATGGTTTTTAAGGCGGTAAGGCATGATAAGGTGGTGGAGGGGGGCGCCTAAGCGGGCGCGTCCGCTTAGGCGCCTAAGGCGGTCGTTTTTCTAAGGCGGAGAGGGGGCGCCATAGCATAGGGACGCCTTAACAACCATGGCAGGAGTTAAGTGAGTGCGGTAAAAGAATGATATATTGCATACAGACATCACAAAAATGGAAACTTTCAATCACCATGCCAACAGAGAGTAGATGGATTTAATTCAAAAGGATTGAGTCAATTGGGCAACCTACCTTGCATATTAGCTCTCCTTGAAATCCGCCAGCTACCAGCAAATTGTCCTTGACCGCCAAGGTACTAACTTGAGTCTGAGAAAACCCCTCTAATAGACTTCCAGGGTGCTTCTGTAATAAGAGATCCATCAACATAGAAGAAGAATAACAAGATAAACTGTAGAGGGTGTGAAAAACTGAGACAAATGATAAACTACAATCGTCTACCATACCTCCCTTGGTGCCACATGACCTTGGACATTCATAAGTTCAGTATCCACGCCAGTCAATGCTGACCAGTGAAGTACTGAGTAATGTGACATTAGGTAGACATCATGCTTGGATGTAGCCCAGACTAAATTTCTCAGCTGCAGGAACAATTCACGTCAATTGTTTCATGCTCTTGAGAGTCGCATATATCAAATCGTACAAGAAATAGGAGGAACATCACTTAAGGATCTGAGATCAAATGCAAATGGTTAGG
>JAPCYS010001448.1:0-16072 GCA_028641055.1 Alopecurus myosuroides | reverse complement strand
TTCCGCAGATGCCATAAACTTGGAAGTTTTTAAGAAGCTTAATCTCAAGAGTAGAGAAGTAAAAACCCTTCAATCTATTATTGAGTTGAAAAGCAACAAGCTGGCGTCATCTCAGCTACAATTATCTGAAACAACAGGTATTTATTCTCTGCAGTTTTTATCCGGATAACATTTTTCCCGAATTTTCATAAACTCGAAATGTTTTTGTGTCCTCTAGCTGCTTTAGCTAAAGCCAAAAAAGTAGCGAAGGACGCTAGCAATGCATCTCGGCTCCGTGCAGAAAACTCGAGCCTTCGCAAGGAAGTTATGAAAGTTCAAAAAGACCTGGAAGCCAGTAATCTGGCCCTTGGGATTGCTCAATCCAAGGCTTCTTTGCAAGCGGCGGAAGATAAATCTATTATCCATGATTTGGAAAGTATGCTATTCCCACGCATGAAAGAAGGCACCGAAATTGATAAGGTTCTTGGTAAGTTAGTTCCTTTTACCAATTTCTCCATGTCTTACTTTCCTTATTTTGTGGCCTAAACTTTTTGTTGTTGTTTCTGTCATCAAAACAGGGAATATTCCAGGAATTTATCGGATTGAGAAAATCCGAGCTTTTGGGGAGGTATGGAATGCAACCAGAAATGCAGGAATGCAATTGATTAACAAATTCCTTCCCGCAAGTACTATAGAATTCTTGGAAGTTTACAAACTTCCGGGTGCCATCATGGAAGTTGCGGGATCAAAGGAGTCCATCCTACGCTCCGCTGCACGAGGTGGTGCGCGCATGGCCCTAGGCCTTATGCGTCTGCATTATCCTGATGCGAAATCTTGGCGCGTGGCCTCTAGTGTCCCTCAAGGGTATACAGAAAATCAGCGAACCGCCATCTTTGATGAAGTCAAAGGCCACGCCACCAAGATTGCTTCCATGGTTAACATTTCTATCACTTATCCAGAAGAAGAGGTTCCCGCAGTCCCCGAAGATGAAAGCAGCGAGGAAGACTCGGATGCTTGAAGGACTGCATTTAACCTGGATGGTGGATTTGTATAATAGGAGCGCTATTTTTACACTGTAATTCATACTGTAACGCTTCTATTTCATTTGTCGAAACAAGAACTCCGCCTTTTGCAGCTTTGAATTATGAAATTCCTTGCAAGATTGTCGGGTTGAATTATTCCTTTATCTTCTAAGTTCTCTGGCATATGTGTTTTGACTGTCTTTAGTGTTTGAAATGGCTCGATAGCATTATGAATCGTCATGGCGAGTAACTGGGTATAACCAATCAGTTAAAACTCGGAAACATGGATCATACTAAAGGCATTTTTACTAACTAGTTCCAGTGACCAACATACATTCGATCAGATAATGCTTAGAGATTTGTAAGGAACTTTCTTGAAACTTGGGCACGCAGGCACAATCCGAGTTTCCTTTAGCCATTAGCAGGCTGAAATCATTCAGTTTTTTAACGCCGAGCACGCAGGCACAATTCGGGTTAACATTGAGTATTTTGTAAGATCATTGGGAAATAGATAAATTGGAACCATGCTTTGTACTATAGTGAACTTGTGAAAACATGGATATCAGAATTCCAATGACTTTATTTCATGATCTCAAAAGATGTTTACATAGATATTGAACTAAGTATAGAAGGGACGTAACTGCTGGATGCTCCAAGGCCTTTTTGTCTCTCCTAGCTCATCATCTATCTTTCTCTTTCTTTTGCGATTCGGTTTCTCGGGATCGTCTTCCGTATCTCGAATGTCAACAAGATAGTACGATCCATTTTTCATGGCTTTACTTATGACAAATGGCCCTTCCCATACTGGGGCTAATTTGTGCTTCCTTTGCTGCACCGACCTCAGCACTAGGTCACCTTCTTTAAAAGAGCGATGCCTGATTTTCTGACTATGGTAACGTCGCAAACCCTGCTGGTAAATGGCGGATCTTTGAAGCACAAGCTCTCGTTCCTCTTCTAGGAGATCAACGGCATCCTGTCGTGCCTCTTCGGCATCTAATTCGTCGAAATCTTGCACTCTTGGGCTATCATGGATCATATCTGTTGGGAGAATAGCTTCCGCGCCGTAAACTAGGAAAAACGGGGTTTGCCCAGTCGACCTATTTGGCCTCGTTCTGATACTCCAAATCACGGAAGGTAGCTCTTCTACCCATGCTCCGGCCGCTCTGTGAAGAGGAGTTTCGAGTCTTGGGCGTATTCCTTGCAGGATTGAGCTATTCATTCGCTCAACCTGTCCATTGGATTGCGGGTGTGCCACAGATGCTAGATCTAGGCGAATTCCCGTTTGTCGGCAATATCTTGCCAACTCTCCGATGGAGAAATTTGTCCCGTTATCGGTTATTATGCTGTGTGGCACGCCGTATCTCATCACCAAGTCGATGATGAAATTTCTAGCAGTTGCACCATCCAGCTTTTTGATGGGTTTGGCCTCCACCCATTTGGTGTACTTATCCACTGCTACTAGCAAATGAGTAAGTCCACCTCTTGCAGTTTTGAACGGTCCCATCATATCTAGCCCCCAGACCGCAAACGGCCACGTAATGGGGATAGTTTTAAGTGCTTGGGCCGGCAAATTGGTCTGCTTAGCGTAATATTGACACCCTGCACACGTGTTAACTATATGCTCGGCATATGTCTTGGCTGTTAGCCAGAAAAACCCCGCGCGGAATGCTTTTTTGACTATGCTTTTTGATTGAGCATGATGTCCGCAATAGCCGGCATGGATTTCTTCCAGTATTTCTCTTCCTTCTTCTGGTGAGATG
This sequence comes from Alopecurus myosuroides, assembly GCA_028641055.1. Classification (NCBI taxonomy): domain Eukaryota; kingdom Viridiplantae; phylum Streptophyta; class Magnoliopsida; order Poales; family Poaceae; genus Alopecurus; species Alopecurus myosuroides. Next base: position 13,311 of record JAPCYS010001448.1, on the reverse strand, counting down.
CACCGCTGAAAAATTCCAGAAGTACTGCGTTTATATAAGCAGCCGTCAATTACCGCGTATCCTTTGCATCGACGATGTGTTTGTCTTTGCAAGACTTCGTCTGCTCCTTCCGGGTACTTCTGATTGACTAAGAAGTTTAAGTACGGAATTGTCCAGTCCGGCTTAACGATCATGACTTCGATTGATTCAGACGCCAGAGGGTAATCAACGTCTCCACCTTTTATGGATGGCTCATGTAAGTGCTGAACGAATACTCCTGGTGGTAAGGTTTTTACCCTTTCTGATCCCATGCGGGCTAGCGCATCCGCGTTCCAATTTTCCTCCCTTTTGATGTGAAGGACCTCGAATCCAAAGAAACAGATGGCGAACTCGTCTACCATTCTCTGATATTCGGCCATTATAGGGCTTTTTGCGTCCCAGGTTTGGTTGAGCTGATGCTGCACCAAATCCGAGTCGCCATAGCACAAGATGCGCTTTACTCCTATTTCTTTTGCAATATGCAAGCCATGAAGCAGAGCTTCGTATTCTGCCACGTTATTACTGGCGTTGAAGTGTATTTGCAACACGTACTCCATCGTGTCTCCCTTAGGAGATTTTAAGACTACGCCAGCCCCCGCTCCTTCCTTCATCTTGGATCCGTCAAAGTGCATGATCCAGTACTCGGACTCCGGCATTGGTGTTTTTTCCATTGCTTCCGTCCAGTCGGGAACAAAATCTGCCAAAACTTGGGATTTTATGGCCGTCCTTGGCTGGTACTTAATGTCGAAGGCTGCCAGCTCAATGCCCCATTTGGCTACTCGGCCGGTTGCCTCTGTATTGTTTATAATGTCTCCTAGTGGTGCTTTACTAACCACTGTTATGGAATGCCCTTGGAAGTAATGGCGCAATTTTCTAGATGCGAAAAATACACCATACGCCAGTTTCTGGTAATGTGGGTACCTTTGTTTTGACTCGGAAAAAACTTCGCTTATGTAATATACCGGATGTTGATCTGGTATGCTTTGTTCTTCTTTTGTCCGTTCCACAACGATTACCGCACTAATAACCCGATTTATAGCCGTAAGGTATAATAACATGGGTTCTTTGTCTTTTGGCGATGCCAAAATCGGAGCTTTCATCAAGGTTTCCTTCAACTGGGTCAGCGCCGCATCGGTCTCTTCTGTCCATTCGAACTTGTCGGATTTTTTCAGCAGCTTGTAGAGTGGCAAGGCTTTATCCCCCAGCCGACTAATAAATCTGCTAACGGCAGCTGCGGAACCCGTCAATCTTTGGACATCTTTGACGCAGGTAGGTTTTGTGATGTTCAAGATTGCCTTGATCTTTTCCGGGTTAACTTCTATTCCTCTGTGAGAAACGATGAAGCCCAGAAGTTTTCCTGAGGGAACCCCGAATACGCATTTAGATGGATTCAACTTCATCTTGGAGGTGCGTAAGTTTTCGAAAGTTTCTCGCAAATCCTCAAGGAGTGTATCTTTTTCCTTGGTTATGACAGCAATATCGTCCACATAAACATGGACATTTTTTCCAATCTGACTATGCAAACAACGTTGCATGCAACGCTGGTAGGTTGCACCTGCGTTCTTCAGGCCAAACGGCATGGTTACGTAGTAATACGTCCCGTATGGGGTTATGAAAGAAGTCTTAATTTGATCTTCCTTTTTCATGCGTATTTGGTGGTACCCGGAGTATGCATCCAAAAAGCACAAAAGCTCAGAGCCTGCGGTGGCATCTATTATTTGATCGATTCGCGGTAATGCAAACCTATGTTTCGGACACAATTTGTTCAAGCCTGTGTAATCTATACACATTCTAAGAGCAGTAGTGTCTTTCTTCGGTACTAATACCGGATTTGCGGACCAGTCAGTATGGATTACTTCCTTGATGAATCCGCTGCTAAAAGCCGGATAATTTCCTTGCCAATAGCCTTCCGTCTTCTTCCGTCAAATCGACGGAGACCTTGTTTGACGGGTTTTGATCCAGGAATAACCTTGAGTTGGTGCTCAGCAAGTTCCCTGGGTACACCTGGCATGTCAGCTGGACACCAGGCAAAAATATCCTAGTTCTCACGGAGGAACTTGATGAGCTCGCCTTCCTATTTGTCAGTCATCCCAGTCCCTACGACGACAAATTTGTCGGATCTTTGGGATCTAGGATTACCTGTCTTGTATTTTTCGGACGCCTTGAAGCTGTCTGTTGGCTTCCGGGTTTCTTTTCCTGCCGGCATTTCTGACGGCGATACCTCCTTGGCTAATTCCTTCAGTTCTTCCTTTGCTATGACTCTCTGAGCGCAAAGGGCGTTTTCTTTCTCCAACTCGTTTGCCAGCTTGAAATCACCGGCTATAGTGATTACTCCTCCCTTGGGTCCTGGCATCTTCAGCTTGTTATAGATATAACAAGATCTTGCCATGAATTTGGCGAAAGCTGGACGTCCGAGTATTGCGTGATACATGCTTTCGAACGACACTACTTCGAAGGATACTTTTTCCTGCCGGAAGTGATCTTTATCTCCGAAGATGACATCTAGGGAAATTTCTCCTAGGGATCGTGCTTGCCTACCAGGGACAATGCCATGGAAACGTATGTTGTTGTAGTTGAGCTGAGACTCGGAAATCTTCAGATGCTTCAGTGTATCCAGGTACATTATATTAATGCTGGATCCTCCATCCATCAGCACTCTTCTTAGCCTGGTGTTTTGAACAATAGTCCTTACAACAAGAGCTTGTGTGCCGGGTTCAGGGATATTTCCGGGATGATCAGACTGATCTCAGATTATCGGTGTGTTGGAGTACTTCAAGAATTTCGGGGTTGCCGGAACAACCGCGTTTATTTCTCGAAGTGTTCTTTTGGCCACCTTTGCTGACGGGGTTGCTAAGAAAGTTAGCATTGCTTCTCCATCAACTCTTGGAAACTTGGGTTCGCCTTTACGTTGTTGTTCCTGGATTTTTTCGTCAGTGTCCGATTCGCTGTCTTCTTTGTCAGCTTCTGCCTTTTGTTTGGTGGGTTTCCTTTTGGAACCCTTCCCCTTACTTCTGGCTCCTGCACTGCCTTTCATGTGCTTATTTAGCCGGCATTGCGCGTTTATATGGGTGGGTTTCCCAAATTGCGAGTGGTGAACACAAGGTTCCGACTTAATCCTTTCCCACTCCTCTGGAGTGCAGTTGATTGGATCTGGGTTGCGTCCTTTCCACTTGTTTCACTTTTCTCCTCCAAAGGCTATGTTGACCTCTTTGGGTTTCGTCGTTGTTTCTGGAGTTCCTTTTTTGTCAGAATGAGGGGTTTTCTTGGCAAGTATCAGTGATTCGATATTGCCTCCTCTTGCTCCGATGTCGTCTTCGGCTGCAGTGTGCTCATTGGCGGTTGTAAGCATAGATCCGAGATCTTTGTGCTTTTTGGAACCAACCATGAACGGTACGAGTCCGGGTTTTAGGCCATTGACGAAAGCATGCATTGCTTGTACGTCAGTTACTCCAGAGCAACTATTCTTCATTGCTGTCCATCTGGAGATGAAATCCACGTATGGTTCATCTTCGAATTGCGTGCAACAGTTTAGCTGGTTGATGCTGTTCGGGCGTTTGTACGTTCCCCGGAAATGTTGAGTGAATACTCTAGCCATATCATCCCAGCTGTCGACTGTTCTTGATGGTAATCCATTGATCCAATCTCTGGCTCCGTCCAGCAACATTAGGGGAAGAAACTTGACAGCTTCCAAGTTTGTCCCATTGTTGATCTGGACGGCTGTATAGTAATCCGAGAGCCAGGTATCCGGGTTTGTGCTGCCGGTGTATTTCTGGTACGTTGGACCGACCTTGGCAAAGCCAGAATGCAGCGCTATTCTTCGGATCCTGTCAGTAAAACACTTAGGACCAAAGTATAGATCATCCTTTTCTGCTCTGTCAATGTGTGCAGAATATCTTCCGGCTGAATGGACGGAAGGGGATATGCTCCTTTCTCTTCCATTGTTGCGCGAACGCGCTTTTCCGGGATTGTTTCTATCTCTTCCGTGGTCACGCCCTTTTGGATTAGGCGGAGTTCTACTCCTGTGCCTTTCTTTGTCCTTAGGAGGTGTCCGGGATCTCTCACGCCTGTGAGGTATATCGTATCTTCCAGCTGTCTCAGCTGGGTTTCTCGGAGGTGGCATTATTTTGCAGTCCTTCCAGTGTTTGTCTTCCCGATCATGGGGTTTATGTCCATCTTTCGGGAGATGGGATCCGGTCCTAGACGCTGCATCCCGGTTGTCGGGGTTTTTCTTGTCTTTTCTCGGATCCTCTTTTTTATCTTTTGAGTTGTCTGAATCCCCGGGTTCTTCCGATCCAGGTGCTCCAGCAGCGCAAGTAGCTGTTTTGCATAGGGCGGTGTTATCATGCAGCCTCCCTGATCGCTCTTGGGCGCGCTGTTGTTGTTGCAATGCTTTTCCTAGGAAAGCATACACCCCTTGGAGTTTTTCCCCGTTGGAATACAGATCGTTGTTAAGAATCGCGAACGCTGCTTCCGCGTTTTCTGCTGCGGTCTTGTATATTGGTTCGCCCTTGGCATCTTTGCCGTTTACCTGCTTTTGCCAAGATGGGTTATGGAACCTTTCTTTTGGCGGCAGTTCTTCCGGTCTTGCGATTCCGGGTAACCTAGTAGGTTTTAACGCGGATCTATTCTTTCTCTCGTACTCCTCTATTTCTTCCTTCATGACCTTGATGTCATTATGGGTTTGTTGGGGATGTTGCCGAGATCTGAGTAGATGTTGCTGTTGCCGTTGGAAAGCTTGTCTCCTGGCTTCCAGCATCTCAGGGGGTTCATCTGGTCCCACTGGTGTTTGCAATAGCTCTTGCTCTTCCTGCTCCGTCATTGGCGGAGCAGTGATTTCTTTGGATTTCTTCTCCGCAGGCTTTGTTCCGCTAACATCTCCTACTTCCAGGTTTTCATCAGCGAGATCAGCTGATTTTTTCTTCCGGATTTTGTATTGGAGTTTTTTAGCAGCACGGTGCTTTTTCTTGGAAGAGGGAGGTTTTTTGACAGGTTCATCTTCTGTCATCTCCTTGACATTGGGGAATACCGGAGAAGTTTCTCCGTCTTCTCTCTCTTCCTCTGGCGGAGGGGTTTTAGGGCTTTCCTGGCTGCCGGCGTCCGTGGTATCAGCCGGTTTCGCCATTAGAACTTCATGGAATCCCTCTTGAAAGGACTTAACCTTTCTTACGAAAGCGTCCTCATCTTCGTCTTCGGAGTCGAAGTTATCCGATCCGGTTTCCGACTCCAACCTCGCCTCAATGGAGGCCAGCACGGATTCTGCTTCCGAGTTCATCGTCTTGTTGACGGATGTCGGATCTTCTGCCTCTGTGACGGGTGTTTGATCTTCCGTCTCCATGACGGGTGCGTTGTTGTCTGCCTCTTGCACGGGATTTCCGTCATCCGTGCTCTCGGCGATTTCGGATTGCACCATGCCGATAACGTGTGTATCACTTTTTTGTCGGCGATCTGAGCAGAATCCGGCATCATAGTCATCTTCGACTGGGTATAGGGCGGGTGGGATAAATTTGCTTCCACCGCAAAACCCCATTGCTTCTGCAGTTAGTCCGATAAAGATGTTAGCAGATCCTATCGATAACACGCAGGCACTTACCAGGTGGTTTTGCGCCGGTATGTAGGATCCGTTGTCGAGGAAGCGCCCGACGTCGTTGTCGAACTCCAAGCTTCCGACAGTGATTGATCTTCCGATTCCGCCAAGTATCCCAGATCGGAATTTTACGCCTGACGTCGTTTGCCCCACGGTGGGCGCCAACTGTCGAGACATCGTAGTAGTTTTCATAGACGGGGGTGCCATGAGACTACGGTAGAGACGTGGGGTAACGGGATCGCGTAGTAAACACAGAACACAGGATTTACCCAGGTTCGGTACGTCGCGACAGTACGACGTGCCTACTCCTGCACTTCTCACTAATCGGGACTAAAGCCCGTAAACAGGGATACAATGTGAGGGTTTAGATCTAAGCTACTCGACGAGGATGAGCTTCTCGGCGAGTTGGCGTAGAGCTTCTCTGTTATTCGTTCCCTTTTTATCTATCTCCCGTCCGGCTTTATATAATAGCCGGATTAGGGCTTACAGAATAGGAAACCTAGAAGACTACGGTAACTTGTAACTTGGAAAGCAAGGAATCCGTCTTCTCCTCCAAGCCAGATCACATGGGCCGTGATCCGGGTTCTTCTAGAATCCAGCTTCTGTGCGTCGGATTACTGGGCCGCCTAATGGACCTAAGCCCATTACCACTTAGGCAACCCTAGTAATCCGGCACTTTGTCTACCATCTTCTATACCCCTATTTGGTATATATCTGACAATCACCGAGTGTCCTGGCTACCAATCAATGTTAATGGAGTCATGGAGGTTTTGATCCTAAGGGAATTTCTAGTCGACCCCCAAAATTTATCCCTCTATATGCCTCTTTATCCTTTAGAGTAGTATATTTTCCCTTATAAAAAGTGTCTAGTTTCTAACTGAACCCCTAAAACTCAACTGCCACATTTTTAACAAACAATTTATTTATTTTTAGTCTATGGAGATAAAATTCCTTACTCAATAATTCTTTGAACGACATGTTGGTCACATGCTCCAATTCTTTGCGAAAGAAACTGATCCAAATAAAAATTATGCATTTCAATGGAAACACAACTTTCTTGATTGCTGCTACAAGTCGAATCGATATTTTCTCCATCTTTGTATATTCATTGGCTACATTGTGGCTCTTCTCTGTTGACTTCTCTAGCTTGCATATCGCCTTCTCTTCCTCCTCAATCTATTACATTTTGGTTGATCAATAGATGAATGTACTCTTCTTTTCAATACCAAAACACACAACCTTTCTACATAACAGTAAAGAAAACATTGAGTTTCAAATAGCATCAAACTGAAGAACAACGACACACAATTGCACTCACTTTTTCCATTTCACACTTGAAAAAAAAAATCATTCGGGCTGTTTCTCCGTGCTCGAAATCCACCACTGCACCAACTGGATGTAGTCAAATTTGATGATTGGTAGAGGATGGGCGACCTGCTACTAGGCGAGGGCTGAGCCCGAACGACCGACGGTCGTTGAATGGTGAGCCGACGCCTAGAGGAAGAATACATACCCAGAGGAGCGACGAGGCGGTCAGGGTGGTTACGCTATTCGATCCCAAATGGATCCCGCGGGAACGTGACAGTGGTGGCCGTAGATTCATCGAATCCGGCGATGGCAGAAGCGGACGCAGATTCGTCGAACGGCGATAACAAATAGCGACGACCGAATCGAAGTGGGCAAGGAGCGCGACGGGTGCTACGCGGTGTCGGTGGTGGCATGTGGAGGCCAACGGAGGTAGCAGGGCGGCACCATGTGGCTAGGGAAAGCGGGGAACAACGACGGCCGATGTGGTGGTTTTTCTCCGGGCAGCCGATGTCGAATATATTTAAGAGTTGGCCTACCTGTGAAGTAAATTTGTTGCTCTTCTAAAAACCATATGAATTAGGTTACGTGCAGCCAAAGGAGGAAAAACTTGATTTTTTTTCTTCTCTAACCGAACATAAGGGATCAGCTAGAGATGTTCGAGTTAGGCGGATGCCAACACAATGAGAGAAGTAACGCAACATCAGAACGTCTGGCTGCCAAGAAAATAGAGGCTATGGATTGCCAGGAATGTTTGGAAACTTGATTGTGGATGGGTTCGTCTCCAAACTATGGTCCAAACTACTATGGGCATGGCCACTCACTGGTGGAAACAGGGGTATTTGCACCGGTTTGTAAGGGCCTTTGGGCCCGGATACAAATCCGGTGCTACGTATCCGGGACTAAAGGCCCCCCCCGTTTAGAACCGGTCTGTCACACACCGGTTCTAAAGGCCTCCACGTGGGCGCCGAGGAGTGCGCGCAGGCGGAGGACCTTTAGAACCGGTTGGTAACACCAACCGGTCCTAATGATTTTTTCTTTTTTTTTCCTTTTTCTTTTCAGGGTTTCCGATTCCGTATTTAGGGTTTAGGGTTTAGGGCGTGTTCCGTATTTTTAGGGTTTCCGTTTACGTCTTTCCGATTCCGTGTGTCAGTGTTTCGTTTTTTACGAACACGGAATCAGAAACACGTAATCGGAAATACGTATCCGGAAACACCGATTCCGTGTTTGCGGTTAAGTGTTTCCGATTCCGTGTTTGCGGTTAAATGTTGATGCACCAAATAAAAGTACATATATATATACATTTAACACGAAGTAATCAACCGAGCATTACATAATCTGAAGTTCGTTTCCAATAGTTGTATACTTGCATAGAGAAGGGAGCTAGCTATAATTGGTTCATAGGATGGAAAAATTCTCCGCCTTCATCTATGAATTGCGTGAGGAGAAATCCTGCCAATTCCTCTGCAATTGCCTTGCAACGTTCGATTGGTTTGAGCATCACCCGCTTTCGTGCCATCTTTAAAAGAAGTAGATGAAAACAATTAAGTTATGAACAAAACTAAACATAATTGATGGCAACATAAATAAAGTTGTGAAGATCCGGTTACGTACCTCTAGATTTCTAGAAGTACGGGATTTCTCATTGATAATCCTGTGAATGAACTCGCAAACGTAGTATCCACAATAATCAGTGCCCTGTGGTTGTTGCGGGACGTTCTATATACGAGAAACATAATTCAATCAAATTAATAATAATCAAGAGAATGGTAATGGTATTGAAACCAGGGTACGTAGTACTACTTACTTTGTTTATCTGAAAGTTGAGCTTGTCTGCCCATGTACCGGGTTCTTCCTTGATGAACATTTGCCAAACCCTGGCCGACAAAAGAAAAATGAATACAAGAGTTAGTTATTACTTACTTGATAGCAGGAAATGAACGAAAAAGAGGCCGATGAACGAAAGAGGCCGGTATATATATATATATACTTTTGAAGCATCTGACGCGCGCTCTTTCATGTGTCAGCGCCCCAGGTTAACGAGTCCCAGACTTCAACTTGTCCTTGATCGATTCTAATGATGAACAATATGAAGTCGGACCTGCGCACGTGTACACACTCAATCATGCATACTCATCAATTACACTTAACATCAGGTAAGCAACATGGAATGTCTACAAGACAGTAACACTCACTTGAATCCGTAGGGCCAAAGTATTTCTTTTTTGGTACTTTGTCGCTTCAAAAACCTTAGCAAATCATCTGGTGTATCCTTGTTGAACTTTTCTATTGTGTTTTGATGATACGAATACGGGTCAATGAACCCAAAGTCCCAGATTCCTGCCAGCCTGCATTCACGAATCTTCATTCTGCATAGTAGCGTACAAAAAGAATGTCGTGAGTGATAATTATACGGGCAATGAACGCGAGCTTAACTAAATAATTAAATTACACAAATAAATCACTTACAAACAGTAGCAGCTGAGGATAGACTTGTCGAGGGCATGTTGATTGTACATCTGGAAGAAATCATCGAACCCAAGCTCCACACCGTACTCTCTGAAGTAGTGTTGATCCTGAACTTGAGCCATGATACAGTCTCTCTTTTGCCTTGCGGCCTCCAAGTACCAATCATGTCAATTCCGTAGTTGGGTTGTTAGAGCAATAGGATTTTCGACCAGAGGGTGCTCGGGCTTGTATTTATATACTACATCAGCAATAGCGTAACCCACGTCGCCCATGCGTGGACCGGACACTGAAGCCTGGTCAGATAACACCTTGAGCGGGGCAATTGACCGTGCTTCTTGTTGTCCGAGCTGGGGAACTTGTTTCCCGTATTTCATCTGCTCCGCCTGCTTCATCTGTGCGGTGTGCATCTTCTCAATGTACCGTTCATAGTCTGAAAGGGGCGGCGATGGCGGCGGTGCAGGATAATATAAGTTGTCGATGGTCCGCTCAATTTTCCACTTTGGGATGTCCTTCAGAGTTTCCTTCCAGACGTCTGGAGGGGGCTTCAGGGGAAACCGTGCGAACCATGCTTGGTTTTGGCTTTCACGGCATCGGTTAGTTCCTCCGGAGTCATCAGGCCTGGTAACTTCGGGAGTCTCGACTTTCTTGGGTTTCCTTTATCTTCTTGGGAGGAGTCCTGTTTCTTCTGAACTGCAGCTTCCGCTTTGCCGTACCCGTAGTGGGCGCATCCGTCGGCTCACGGGAGTGCACGGGCGATGGACCCTCGGCCTCGGGCTCCCAATCTTCGTTGTGGGGTGGACTTGGAGGTGCGTTGGGGGGTGGACTTGGAGGTCGTGCATTCTCTGTACGAAAGTGAAAAAACTATTAAAAATAGGCTTACATGTGGTGCAACATTCAGTAATTGATGGAGGTGGTGCATTGTACCTGGAGGAGTCGGTGGCCTTGGCGCCGCATTAGGAAACACGATGTGTTTCTTATTCCACAAGATGACCAAGCTCCATTTCTCCCAGTGTCTTCTCGCCTTCACCTCCAGGAATATGGAGCTCAATTGAATGGCATCCCGGCGTAATTGTTGACAATCCGACACGAGCATGGGATGCTGGAATCTGACCACCATGGTAGGTTGCTCCAGGTTGATTCGGTAAAGCATAGCCTGACGCCACCCTGAAGGTTATGTTCCCCATTGGCATATGTATCTCACAGTTTGTCTTCTCCGTGATATCATCCATGGGGTAGTGAGGCGCCGACGGTTCGACTGCACGACCGTCTTCTAGCTGCAGCTGCGTGGAACCCACGTTGCTTCTATGCTGAGATGGGACGGTATCTGCTACAGGATCGTCTTCTATTTGCAGCTGATCAGGTGCAGGACGATGTTCTACCTCCTCTTCAGTGTTAGGTACAGGGTCCCCCTTTCTCCAAGAGAAACGCCACCTTCTCTTCTAATGTCGATATCCGTTCCAGCGCCTTCTTCTTGCTTCTACCACGGCTTCTGTAAGTGCCAATGTCCGCTGGAAACCCTTGGCTCCACGGGGTAGTGGCTCCAAAGCCTCGTGTTCGTCCCCACTTTTCGGGTTCCCGAGTGCCTTCGTCAGCTCGTCGTTCTCTCTATCGGGAACAAAAGTTCCTTTTCGAACGGCTTCTATTGCCTTCTCTAGTTCTGCTACGACTTTTGTTATTTTTCCGACCATGGTCCCTGAGCAACAATCATCCCAGTCTCAGCGTCCAACGTTGCCCCATGCGCGAACAACCAGAACTTGGACCTATCGGGCCAGTCATGTGTCTGTGGAATGATACCTCTTTTCAGAAGCGCATCTTCATAGCGTCGCCACCTAGGCAGGGCAGTCATGTAGCCACCTGACCCCAAAATATGGTGATATTTCTTCTTCTTCGCATTCTCCTTATTTGTGGCTGATCGGGATGTAAAGACACCCGATTTCTTGTACGCCTTAAAATCATCCCAAGCGTCTCTTATCTTCACTAGTTGCCCAGTGAAAACTGGATCTTCGTCCTTATATTTCTTCCACAGGTCTTTCTTCCACCTCTGGAATTGTGTGGCCATCTTCTTCAAAGCCCACTCCTCGACTTTCTTCTTCTTATCTTTCGCTACGCTGAAATTTAGCCATACCGTGTCGCAAAGCAGTTTTTTCAATCTGTCATCGACATAAGTAGCTCCAACGTTGGCGCCGGTCTTCGGCTTATTCCATTCTATTAAGTTGATCGGGACCAGTTTCTTACAACAACTCCGCACTGATTTACGAATTTGCGATAAGTTTCTGGGGGCTCCAGTGGTTTGCCATCAGCAGCAACTGTATCGATCGAGAACCTTACGGTATCTTTCAACCTTGCGGCCGGGCCTCGTTTCGACTTTGTCTCAATACTTGCGCTAGCTGTTCCGGAGGGCGCCTAAACGGGAAAATAATGATTCGTTAGTAAGTGCAATACAAATTAATTGTTGCGTCAACAGTGACTTGAGATATACATTGGCAGAGTTTGTTCTGGAGGGCACTTCTGCATCCTCGACGTTGTCGTCGTCATCATCTACTACATCTTCTATATTCTCAGCTCCGTCACCGGAGTCATTCAAAAATTGATTGCTAAACGCCTGTCCACCGTCGTGATCATGATATATGGCCGTTGCATTCTCAAAAATCATCTGGCACATTATTCTTTTCTTCTCCGCCTCACCCATTCCCGCGAATCATGTGCAGGTTGTTGGGGATCCATAGCTCAACACCTGCTAGTAAAATTTATAAAATGAAGAACACTTAGCGAAATTATTTCATCGGACACTTAGAGAGAAATTATTTCATCGGACACTTAGCGAAATTATTTTATCGGACACTTAGCGAAATTCTACTTCTAGCTAATTCTAATTCTAAATCTAATTCTAATTCTAATTCTAATTCTAATAATAATAATAATTCTAACTACAAATAATAATTCTAATAATAATAGTTCTGGACATATTAATGAAATATTTAAACGTATGATAATACACACCAAGAGTTACATAGCTCGGGTTAATTTTTTTAACCCTAATACATCACGATCGAATAATATCACTTATACATAGTCTCGTGACATCTCTCAAAATAATTAACTCCGACCGGGTCCTAAGCCGCGGGGTGCTGAGTCACGGGTGCTACGCATCCATAGATAAGGAACCCTCATAGGGTCATAGCTCACGTGGTAAGGAACCCTCCGAATAATCGACCAACCGCTGCTATACTGCCTATCGAGCAAGTACATGTAGCGACGGACGTGCTCGTCCTCCTCCCTGATACGTTGTTGTACCACCTCCTCAGGGGCCGGCTCTCTCCGCACCGAGCGTGGCCCACGCGATGGCCACCAAAGAATATCCGGGTCGACCCACGTCACCCGATTTCTCACCAAGCCGCGTGCCCCGGTACTAAGGAGCTCCGAGTGCCAGCCTGGCGGGGCCCAGTCCCGGACATCGCCCGGCGGGTCCAACATAGACATGAACTAAAAACAAGCCCGAACTAAGTAAATATTCCGTAATTAAGTAAAATACCTTAGTGTTTCTAACTTAGTAAAAAATAGTAAATTGAGAAATATGACAGAAATAAGATGAAAGTTAAACAGGAACAAGATGGTAACTTAGTGAAATTTTCTAACTTAGTGAAATTATTCTAAGTTTCTGAAATTTTCTAACACTAACTTAGTGAAATTTTTTAAGACACTAACTTAGTGAAATTTTCTAACTTTCTGAAATTTTTTAACACTAACTTAGTGAAATTTTCTAAGACACTAACTTAGTGAAATTTTCTAACTTAGTAAAATTTTCTAACTTCGTGAAATTTTTCTAACTTAGTGAAATTTTCTAACACTAACTTAATTAGTGAAATTTGTCTAACTTAGTGAACTTTTCTAACACTAACTTAGTGAAATTTTCTAAAAATTCTTTAGTGAGATTC
>JAPCYS010002030.1:0-70620 GCA_028641055.1 Alopecurus myosuroides | reverse complement strand
AGTTCATAACTCACGAAGCATAATTACGGTATGAGGTTCACACACATAAGGATAATGTGTCGTGGGATAATCACGGAAGACGTTACCGGGGGTAACTTATCTTGGGGCAAGACGACACTGGTGTTTGGAGAGGGTTTAGCTCAGAGGAAATACATGATGATATGCGATCTGGTAGCCGGCAAGCAAGTCGCCGGGTCACCGATCTCGATATATTAATCTCAACTCTCGTGTCACACTGGATACTCGATACCTAGCGATATTGCTCGAACTCTTGGATCCCTAAACCTAACCTAGGGGCCGGCTTATAAAGCATCCGGATCCCTGGCCTGTTCTCCAAGGCGCACTCTGAGTCCTACCCAGACACTGCTTACAAAACCCTAAACTTCCTTACCGGAACCCACAATCCGGGTTACCAGGCCTACGATCTTGGGCCTTCTAGAAACTCTTTTATCCTTAGCCGGGTCTTTGCGCAGCGTCCTTTGGGCCGAGTTACACCTTGGCGTTGGGCTACCGGGTTATCACCCCTCCATCAGTAGTCCCCAGAACAGCCTGGGCTTCACGGGATTCTCATTGAAGCGCTTGCTATTCCCTGTAAAAATATCAGACGTACAAATCCAAAGAGGCCGGGTTAAGGTGCTTTGATAAACAGCTAGGCCTAACTCCAAGGTGGCCATTTAGTAACCCGGCTTTCTCTAGGTCCTTCTTTGCTCTTTCCGGTCAACGCTCTGATAAAAATGTCAAAGATCTGGCTTACTTTACTCGATAACTGATCCTGATATTGCGGAGAAGATCTCCTCCTTATCTCTGTCCGGATATCTCGTCCAGCACTTAAGCATATCTCATCAAATCCAGGCAGGTATCCGTTATTCCAAAATTTTCGGTTCCCGTCCGTTGGACTAGGTTTATCCGCCCGCACCTTATAAATAGGTGCCCAGGAGATAACCTAACCCCCAACGGCTCATTCCAGCTCCTCCTCTTCCCTCATCTCTCGTGCTTGCGCAACACCACCACGGGAACCTCAAGCTCACCGCTGGAGCAAAACCGCCGCCGGCTGCGTTCTTCGAACCGCTCCGCGCCGCCGCCAAGCTCCACCGCCACACCCTCGTCTGGCCCGCCGGGAGTTGCGAAGGGACATTCAGACTGCGCTATTTGCCGCCGCCGCGTGCTACTCCAATCTCCTTCAGTAAGTTCCTTGTATCCATCAATTCAACCTCACAATTTTTCGATTTACTCTAGATTGGATCTAGGTCAACCCGCGGGCCATTTTTCTTGTCGCGCTGGATTAAGTCGCTTAGATGCTTGCTAATTCCTCCAATAGCTTGATTGATGGTCACACACCACTCTCCTATCGTCACCAATCATCAATTTCTCCGTAAAATCGTCCGCAACTTTTCCAATCTAGATCCATTTCGCCAAAATTTTCCGCGCCTGTCATTGACACCCGGAAAATCTTCTTCTTCCGGTTCTTTTGCTTGCAGTAGATACATGGGCAATCATCCGTCTTCCTCAAACACCTTTCAATACGTAAGTACCCCATAGTTTTATAATGATACTTGATACCGGATAACTTGTAACCTTGCTTTGTAGAGTGATACCCGGATAATTCTTAACTTCCATGCTTTGTTGATACCACTCGCAAATACTCAGATAGCTCATGGTTTCCGAGTCTTACTTCTCGTACCGTTTTGCCTTGTGTTTTGCAGGTCGATCCCATGGCTCCCAAGAAGCAAGGGAAGCAGCCAGCCAAGGCCAAGACCTCCAACTCCATCTCCGCCAACTGGGCGCGATCCACGGTCACGAAGGCCAAGCTAGAAGAGCTGGCCGAGTTAGGGGTTCTCCCTTCTCAAAAAGATATCCATTGGAGGGTGCCGGGTGACGAAACCCGGCCCACGCCTGCCGCCGACGAGGTAATTTGCTTCGTCGAACACGTGACTCGGGGATTCCGTCCCCCGGGTCACCCTTTCTTTCGTGAAGTCCTGAGCCATTACGGCCTCCGGGTATTCGACATAGGGCCTAACTCTATGTTGAATATAACCCATTTGATTGTTCTGTCCGAGTCATACTTGTGCACTCCGCCAAGTTTGGCTCTCTTTATTGAACTCTTCCAGTGCAAGCCGTGCCGCGAAAGCGGTGACAGAGCTCTTCTCACTTGCGGCGGGGTATCCATCCAACGCCGTAAGAACTCACCAATGCCAACCCTTAACCTGAATTCCCACGTTAAACACTGGCAATTATCCTTCTTTTACTGCCACGACACCTCCCCACCCGGCGAGAAGAAACTGCCGGGTTACTCGGAGGGCCTCCTCGACATTTCCGAGAAATTCAACGCCTTCGCCCCTGACTCGGACAGGGAGGCAATCCAGCCCCTTCTCTCGAAAATATCTGTCTTATCCGCCCAAGGTCTCCTTGGGCTCAATCTGGTCAAGACATGGGTGGATTTTCGGATCCAGCCCAACTCTATTCGCACTAAGCTGATGTGCGATTACTCGGGGCACACCACGGATACGCTCCGATACTCCACCAAGAACTACGCAGCCGGCGACACCAACAAGACCATCAAGGGATTCTTGACGGAGAAGTTGGAGGTGATCAAGAACATCACCGGGTTACCGCCGTTCACCCGGGAGAATCCGGCTCCATCGGTGAGACCCAATACTTGTAGGCCTATTCTCACGCTCAACTTGACTCAGCCACTAATTCTTGCGTCCATGCTTTTATCTCAGGCTGACGACCCTTTCTGGAGTGTCGAGACCTCTCCTACTACCGGAGACCCGGAAGAAGAAGACGAGCCGGCCGACAATGATGAGGGTATTTATCCGGATCTTGTGTCATCTTCACTTGCGTAATTTTCCTTACTCATTTAACTTTTTTCCATCGATACATACTCGGCTTGCAGGGCTGGAGTACGAAGACGAGAAGGATGAGGATGACCCGGAGGCCACCGAATCTGATCAAGAAATAATAGTCGGGGCCAAGAGGAAGGCCAGAGGAGTGGTTTCCAAGGTTCCTTATTCCACCATGTCTTCCGAACCCTACTCTTTTGATAACATGCACAGACTTAACCAACAACTATCCAACTCATCGCACTTGAAGGACTCTCTCCCGACCAAGCGCAGGGTGACCCGGAGTTCACCGGGCGACGATCCCCTAAACCCGGGTATCTCCACCTCACCAAACTGCCGGGCCGGTACTCCTCCTCCTCGCCCCTCCAAATCTCCTCGGCGTCACCCCTCCCCCAACCATCCTTTGGCCGGGCAGCTCAGGGTTCCGCTATCAGCTCCTATGACAATCTCATCGGCTTCCAGCAGTGAACTCCCGCTGGATTACGCTGTGAACACCGGGTAAGTCCCGCTGTATGATATCCTCGCGCACTTGATTATTTTCATCCGCTGTTGTTGACTATTCCTCTCTTTTCCTTAGCGCCCAAGTCACGGTTAGTGACCCGGAGAACATGGAGACGGATAACCGGGAGACGGAGGGGCCGGCTGATAACATGGACGCCGCGACTGGCGGTGACGCTGAGAACAACCAGGAACAAGGCCCCTTGGGCGATCCAGTTCACCAGGCCGCCGGGTCTCCAGAGTCATCCGAAGCAGTGGACGAGGAGATCGAGGTCCTGGACACGAGGATGGGTTCTCCAAACCCGGATACCCAGACAGTCCGGGTCTCGACCCCAAAGTCGGGGAAAGTTCGCTGACCAAGCGACCAAGCTGCCGGCTCTTCTGGTGTCCGACCCGAAGACATGACGTTTGCCCAGATGCTCGATGCCCTGCACACCTTGAGGGCTGATGAAGAATATCTTGGAAGCTTTAATAGCCAAACACGAGGTAAACCCGAATAATATTGCTTGTGTCCTTATCTAGTCCCCAAGTTCCGGGTGAATTGATTGATAATTTGCTTGGAACTTTACGGTATAACCGACTGATAGCTTGCTTTTTACCCGGCTAATCCTTCCTTGCGTCTGTGCAGTCCTTCGTGACCCAATCTGAGAAGAAATTGGCAAAGGCCACCCAGCTCATTGAGAAGGAGGTGGCTCTGCGTGAGGCGGCCGAAGCTGAGGCCAGGAGGAGTGGGAAGATCACGAGGAAGTATATGAGGAGGGCTCATGCAGCAGAAGATAATCTAACGAACCTTTCTGTTCAGATTGCTGATACATATCGCGCTTTGCTCGGTATGATTCTTAGCATAAAATTCATAATCCGGGTTATCCTTCTGATAAATAGCCGGGATTTCCTTACTCGTGTTTTCATTTCTTTCTGCAGGTCCGGATGAAGTAATGTCGGACGAAGATGATATTGCCAGGCTGAAAACCATGAAGAGCGTTATCCGGCAGCTATGTGCCGGAACCAAATGGATCCTTCAAGAACTACGGTGGCCGGGTGTTGGGCATGTCGACCTGAAGAGAATGCTGGACGCCTGCTCCACTATTCCCGAGTGGATTTGCATTGGAAGCGCTCGTCCTGCCGGTTGGAGTAACCGGGGGGCTTGCGCTGGCTAAAGCTTATTTTCCTAAGCTCGAGCCAGCCAAGCTTATGGGCGGGTTTCCGGAATTCAATCGTGATGGGTCCAAGTTTTCCGCGAAGGATTTCAAGGCCATCCAGAAGGAAGTCCGTTACCCGGCCAGCGTGATTGCTGACGGCTTGGATGTCAGTTCCATTGTCCCTGCATATGATGTTGATGGTGAAGCGGTTAAGTCGGATCTTCCCAAGCCGTTCGACATGCTAGCCCGATGGAAGGAGGAAGCTGCCAAGTTGAGGGAGGAAGCCGCAAAGAAGAAGGCTGAAGCCGATTCTGCGCCTGCTACCTCCACACCAGTCGTCCCTCCTCCTGCGCGAGCGACCACTGCTGCTGATCCGGGTGCTGCTGCTACCAAGGATAATAGCAAGGGAAAGGAGAAGATGGACGCCGCAGCCCAGAATGCCGAGTGATACCTGCTACCTCATGCCGTTTCGTATGCGTCAATCGGCCAATGGGCCGTCTAAACAATCATTTTTTTGATGATGCGCCTCTGCACCTTTGATACTAGTACCGAAATTTGTAATGCACTTTAAGTTCTTGATACACCTTGTGCCTCTTCTGAACGTTTGGATGATTTTAAATTTATCTACTTTTGAGCCCACTTGTTCTTGATATCCGACTTTCTTTATGGTTCCTTTTGTGAGACTCGGTTTCCGAGTTTCATGGGTTTTGACCAGCGGACTTTTCTCTAAGTCCCCAAGTCCCCAAGACTCGGATGTTTGGTTTTTTTTTGAGTTTTAGCAACTGAGCAACATTTTCTTTTTCAAAATCCTCAGTCCCCAAGACCCGAAATTCCGAGTCTGGGATGTGTGGTCTTTCCAAGAGAACAAGTTGTTTGCTGCTAAGCCCAAACCCAGAGCCGTTTCACATAGGTATTGAAGTTATGCTTGATAAACGTTGAGTTTCCGGCTGTTAGCCCTGTACTCTGCATAACTTGTGGTTTGGATGACCCTTTTGACTATCTTGTACTATAAGCCGGCTTTCGCGTGGATATCATGTTGTTACGTCTATACGAAAACAGGGTCAGGCAAGTCCCATTGGGCTTCATGGCTGATTGTAATCGTAAGCGAGCAAATCATGCCACTTTAGTGCGAGTCACATCAAGCTTAAGTAAGAAAAGTCAAGAAAATTTGGCTCCTTTGTCCGGTTATAAGATTGCAGCCGTACTCGTTTGCGAGTAATCGGCCCTTATAACTCATAGGCATCAAGGCCGGGTCATTGAGTTTGTAACTGTGCTATTCGAGCAATCAGCCCCCAAGACCTAAATATATGCAACACACTAAGAGTGAAGAACGTACGAATAACCGCCTCTTTGTTTTATATGAGAAAATTAGGTCAGCAAGCCGCCTCATTAAAAACCCATCCAGTCCCAAGGGTACCCTAGATAGGAAAAGAGTGCGTCTGAAACCTGCTGCCTGTTACATCGTGCAATTCCACTTGCCAATATAGTCTATACTAAGTAGTAGGGACGTAGCTGAGCCACGTTCCATGGTCTGTCTCTTTCTTGCATAGATGAAGTGGTATGAGCGGTGTCGTTAACTGTAGCCGACTCTTCCCTTGCATCTATCAAGTAATATGATCCGTTGTGCAGATTCCGACTTATGATAAATGGTCCTTCCCATGGAGGTGATAACTTGTGTTTTCCTTCGTTTGACTGTACCAGGCGTAGAACCAGGTCTCCTTCCTGAAAGACCCGGGTTTTCATGCGCCGGCTATGATACCTCCGTAAATCTTGCTGATATATGGCTGATCTTTCCAGTGCTTGTTCCCTTTGTTCTTCAACATATCTACGGTGTCCTGCCGGGTTTCTTCTCTCACCTCGACGTAAGCTGATACTCGAGGTGAATCATGAATAATATCACTCGGCAACACCGTTCCGCACCATAAACCATGAAGAACGGTGTCATCTGAGTAGATCTGTTAGGTGTAGTGTTGATACCCCAAACCACGGAAGGTAGTTCTTCAACCCCACCAGCAGCTCTGATGCACGGGACTCGCAGTCGTGGCTTTAGTCCACGAAGCAACTCCTGATTTGCCCTCTCCACTTGTCGTTGGCCTGTGGATGAGCCACTGATGCTACGTCAAGCCGGATTCCATTGTTGCCACAGAACTTCCCCATCTCACCAAGGGACATGTTGGTTCCATTGTCGGTTTATGCTGTGGGGATAGCCGAACCGATGGATAATTCTTTTCAGGAACTTACCTGCTGTAACTGCTTCACAATTGGTAACTGGCATAACCTCAACCCACTTGGTAAACTTATCAATAGCCACCAAAAGATGTGTCTTCTTGCAAGGTGACATGTGAAAGGGGCCAACCATATCCATACCCCAAACTGCGAACGGCCAAGTTAACGGAATAGTCCGTAATTCCATAGCCGGTACGTGGGTTTGGCGAGCGTACCTTTGACATCCGTCACACCTTACCACCAAACGCTCCGCATCTGCTAGGGCCGTGAGCCAGAAGAATCCATGTCGATAAGCTTTGGCCACAAGGGATCTTGTGGATGCATGATGCCCACAATCGCCTTCGTGAATCTCCTTGAGAATCTGTCGGCCTTCTTCTGGTGCTACACAGCGCAAAAACACTCCTGCTGCACTTCTCTTGTATAACTCCCCATTGATGATAGAATAACCTTTTGCTCGCCTCAAAACTTGTCTTGCTAATACCTCCTGCTGTGGTAACTCGCCCCGTGATAGGTAGGCCAAGAACGGCTCTGTCCACTCGGGAACAGCGTGCACTGTGGCCACGAGCTCCAAATCCGGGTCTTGATTTGCCAGTTCCTCCTCAGACTCGGTTTAAACCGATGGTCGCCATGGTTCATCCAGGAAAACATTGGGTGGAACCGGCTCTCTGCGCGAGCCGAGTCTGGCGAGTGCATCTGCTGCCTCATTTTTTCTTCTGTCTATGTGCTCCACCTCATACCCGGAAAAACATCCGGCAACTCTATCAACTTCTCTGCGGTATGCTGCCATAGTTGCATCTTTTCTATCCCATGTTCCTGAGACCTGCTGTACCACAAGGTCTGAATCTCCGAAGCATCGTATCCTCTTAATGTTCATCTCCTTGGCTGCCTTTAAGCCATGCAATAGGGCCTCATACTCGGCCACGTTGTTGGAACAATCAAAGTGAATCTGTAGCACGTAACTCAATTTTTCTCCTTTGGGTGATGTTAGAACCACTCCAGCTCCTGATCCCTCGTATTGCTTGGATCCATCGAAGTGCATGATCCAAGACTCGGAGTTTGGAGCCATGGTGGGCATGCCTGTGTGCGTCCAATCGTTAACGAAATCGACCAGAGCCTGAGATTTGATTGCTGACCTAGGCTCGTAGTTGATGTGATAATCCCCCATCTCTATCACCCATTTGGCTATTCTTCCTGTTGCATCCGAGTTTCTGATGATATCCGACATCGGTATCGAACTAACCACTGTTATGGGGTGTTCCTGGAAATACGGCTTCAGTTTCCGGCTGGCCATAAAGACCCCGAAAACCAGCTTTGCCAATGCGGGTAGCGCTGCTTTGCCTCTGATAATACCTCGCTGACGTAATAGACCGGTCTCTGAACCGGGTAACCTTTCCCATCCTCTTTACGTTCCACAACAACTACCACGCTAACGGCTCGGGGTCCAGCTGCTACATATAGCAACATGGGCTCTTTAGGACCCGGGGCCGCTAGGACTGGTGCTTCAGATAACTGCTTCTTTAGTGCCTCGAACGCCTCCGCCTCCTGATCCCACACGAATTTATCGGACTTCTTCAAGAGCCGGTACAAGGGTATTGCTTTTTCTCCGAGTCTGGATATAAATCGGCTCAAGGCTGCTACACAGCCTGTGAGCTTTTGAACATGCTTCAAATTTTCCGGCTTTTTCAGACTTTGGATAGCTTTGATTTTACCGGGTGCCTCAATTCTCTCGGAAACGATAAAGCCGAGTAATTTCCCAGCTGGAACTCCGAACACGCACTTTGTCGGATTAAGCTTCATCTGATACCTCCTCAAGTTCTTGAACGTTTCCTTTAGATCATCGATAAATGTCTCCGCCTTCCTGGTCTTGATAACCACATCATCCACATAAGCGTGGACGTTGCATCCAATTTGGTCCTCGAAGCACTTCTGAATACACCGTTGATAAGTTGCGCCAGCGTTCTTCAACCCAAATGTCATGGTTTTGTAACAGAAGGCCCCAAAAGGGGTTATAAATGATGTTTTCTCTCCCAATCCTCCCTCTTGAGCTTGATCTGATGATACCCGGAATATGCGTCCAGAAAGCATAATAGGTCACTTCCAGCCACTGCGTCTATGATCTGATCTATCCTTGGTAGCGCGAACGGATCCTTTGGGCAATGCTTGTTAAGACTCGTGTAATCAATGCACATCCTCCACTCATTGGCTTTCATTACGAGAACCGGATTCGCTAACCAGTCCGGGTGAAATACTTCCATGATAAAGCCGGCTGTTAGCAAACGAGCGATTTCTTCTCCTATTGCTTTCCTTCTTTCCTCATTCATCTTCCTCAAGCCCTGCTTCACATGCCTGGACTTGGGATCTACGTGCAAACTGTGTTCTGCCAATTCTGTGGGGATACCCGGCATGTCGCTAGGCGTCCAGGCGAACACATCCGCATTTGAACGGATAAACTCCACAAGTGCCTTCTCCTGCTTGCTGTCCAAGTTAGACCCTATAGCAAACTGCTTAGAGGGATCACCTTCAACAAAAGCTATCATCTTGGTGTCCTGCGCTGCTTTGAATTTGCTCTCTCATCTTCGGTATTCGGCCTTTTCAATGCTGTTCTGTCATCCGGGTCTACTTGAGACCGGTAATACTTGAGTTCCTCTTTTCTGCAAGCCTGCTCAGCCATTACTGAATCTCCTTGATCGCACTCAGCCGCTATATCCCGGCTTCCATGTATGGTGATGGTCTGCTTAGGACCCGGGATTTTTAGCTGTAGATACACGTAACGCGGCCTAGCCATGAATTTAGCATAAGCCGGCCTTCCGAACAGCACGATAAGGACTGCGCAACTTGACCACCTCGAAAGTGAGCCACTCAACTCGATAATTGTCCTTTGACTCTCCAAAAGCTACCTCCAATGCGATTTTTCCCTCGGGGCACGCTGAGTGACCCGGCACTATCCCATGAAAAATTGTTGAGCTTTTCTGTAGCTGAGACTCCTTGAGACCCATGCGTAAAAAGGTTTCCCAATATAAGATATTGATGCTACTTCCACCGTCCATTAGGACCTTTTTCAACTCATAACCATTAACTTGTGGTGCGACTACCAACGCCAAGACTCCCGGGTGTTCTATCCTTTCCGGGTGATCTCTTCTGCTCCATGTTACATCCTGTTCTGACCATCTCAGGTATCCCGGAACAGCCGGGGAAACCGAGTTTACCGCTTGTTTCAGTGTCTTTTTATCCCTGTTAGAAGTTCCTGTAGTATGCACATGATATTGTCCTCTTGAATCGTAAGTACGTACCATGCCGATGAAGACGCTGATCCGGCCGATTGTCACGATAGATCCGGATTCGAGGTGATCCGACTCTGGCCCCCAGCTGGAATCGTCCACCATCTTCTCTCCTTCGCGGTCGGTGTAGATCTCGCCGATGACAAGATTCTCCATGTTCTTCCGAGCTTCTCCCGTGATGTAAACACCTTTGGACGCAGGCCCCACGGTGGGCGCCAACTGTCGTGGGATAATCACGGCAGACGTTACCGGGGGTAACTTATCTTGGGGCAAGACGACACTGGTGTTTGGGAGAGGGTTTAGCTCAGAGGAAAACATGATGATATGCGATCTGGTAGCCGGCAAGCAAGTCGCCGGGTCTCCGATCTCGATATATTAATCTCAACTCTCGTGTCACACTGGATACTCGATACCTAGCGATATTGCTCGAACTCTTGGATCCCTAAACCTAACCTAGGGGCCGGCTTATAAAGCATCCGGATCCCTGGCCTGTTCTCCAAGGCGCACTCTGAGTCCTACCCGGACACTGCTTACAAAACCCTAAACTTCCTTACCGGAACCCACAATCCGGGTTACCAGGCCTACGATCTTGGGCCTTCTAGAAACTCTTTTATCCTTAGCCGGGTCTTTGCGCAGCGTCCTTTGGGCCGAGTTACACCTTGGCGTTGGGCTACCGGGTTATCACCCCTCCATCAAATGTAAACAACCAAGTTCCAAATGAAAAAACGAACTCCCTCAAGCAAGAGAGAGATGCAAATCGAAATATGCTTGAGGGAGAACCATGCAAATGCCCGCTCCTAATAGATAGATGTCTCTCCCCCTTGGCATCAAGATACCAAAAGAGGGAGAAACCGATGCTAACGCCCCGAAGATCACTCGGAGGAGATTTCCATGTCCGGAGAGGGGGCATGGCGACGAGAACTGGTGGCTTATTCTCCTTCTTCCTCGGACCATTCAATCAATTTGCCTTTGGAGTCTTTGGCTTGCCACTTGTCCCAGTCGGTGATGCTTGGAATAGCGGGGAATCCACGGATTCGCCACCATCACGACGAAGATGACGAGCTGCCTGTGCTTTATTGCGGTTCTAGAGCTCCTTATCATAATGGGCTTCCCATTGATGCTGCTCAATCTTCTTGTTCAACTTGAACACCTTCTTGAGGGCCCTAGCCATCCACTTGAATGCATTGTCATAAGGAGGAGGGTGAGATGGACCGGCTTCTTCTTCTTCCTCATCAATGATGACACGAGGTTTGGCCTTGTTCTTGCGAGGAGCAGGATTGGGATGCTCAGGGGTCTCGGTGGTCCTTGATGAGGAGTTTCCTCTCCATGTGAGGGATCCAGTTATCATCCTCAAATGGTTCATCCGGGAACTTTTCCTCCCATACATGCAAGATGATCTTATAATGAAGGGCCCAAAGCAAGCATTTTTGCGATTGACCATGGCGTGCCATAGCTCATTCCATATGTAGTTAAGCACATCGAGATTTTGATGGGAGTCGGCAAGCCGCTTCTGATGAGTGAGAAGCAAGAGATTCTTCAGAAAGCCTTGGATCTCATCCACATTCCCCGCCTTTGGGTTGATGGTCTCTCTATAGATGCGCATCATGATATCATAAGTGGGATAGAGACCCTTGACAAAACCAACGGCAAATTTCTTCCAGTGATATAGTGGGGTGAGTTGATTCTTGGCAAGAGACTGGGTGTTGATGACGTGAACATAGAACCAACCATTGGCAAACTCCTCACTATCTGCAAATGGTCCAATGTCCGGGTATCCTCCAAGAATGGTGCCAACGTCAGACCACTTGATTTCCAGCTTCCTCCCCTGTGTCATTGTAACACCCGGGGGTTTTCCCCAAATTAGAAATTGTTTGTTTTCTTTTTTTCGCATCATGGCATCATGCATTTGCATTGCATTACATTTTTTTGTTGTTGAACCCTTAAAATTGTTTTCTCTCAAACCAATTCAAATTGTCAACTCAAAATATTTTTGGTACTGTTTTCAAATTCTTGAGATGACTTATAAGTAAGTCAATGTTTCATCTAAATTATTTTACAAACATTGTTTTCCCTATTTAAAACCCCTACATAACTTTTGGGAATGTTGATAAACTATTTTTCTTATCGAACATTAAAATTTATCGTTGTATTTGTAAAACCTTGCCAAATTTTGATTATTGTTTTCTTACATATTCTTGTTCTCTCTATCAATCTTACCATATCTTTATTTCTCTCTTATTCCATCATTTTCTTCTCTCTCTTTTATTTCCTGGAAAGGAGAAACTTCCCATTTTTTCCTTAAAAGGCCAGGAGGCACTATTTGGCCCGGTCCATATCCCATCCTTCTTCTTCCTCCTTGACGTCACCTGTGTACGAACCATCCCATCACCACATGATCTTAGCCTCCTCCTCCGATGTGCTGCCGTACACTCTCCCCTCCCAACATAATCCCCACCAGGGCACCTCCTTCTCACCCTAATCCTCTCTTTCCTCTCCACCGCCGCCTCCTATTTGTCCTCTCATGTGTTCTTCTTCCTGCGTGGGGGAAAGAGATCCCTCCGACAGCGAGCTCCGCAACCACGGCTCCATGGACGTTCCCATGCCGGGGTGGTAGGTGGAGAAGAACCACCCCGACTCCCTCTTCCTCCTTGACATCAAGCACAAGCTGGAGGTGCACCAGAACGCCCGCGGATTCCAATTATTCAGTTCGGCCGCCGGTGAACTTCCTCGACTTCCCGCCGCCATGGTCGACCTCGAGCACGAACGAACACATCAGCACCATCCCGGTGAGCTACCCTTCCAATTACCGTCGAAATCAGGCCTTCTAGCGCTCTGCATCGTCGCCTCGTTTTCTGATCAAACTTTCTGTTCCTTTCATGGCCGGAGCTTCGACCTCGCATGGCGCCGTCGCCATGGACCACTCTAACTCGCATCACCATGTCCAGGAGATACGCCCCAAAGGCCGGTTTCACCACGTCCAAGGACAGGCACCAGTAAGGACGGAAGCATCCGCGCCAAGCACTTCTTCTCGCCGGTCACCGTCGCGTTACTTCTCCTTCTTCCACGTCGCCCGGGCGTCCTCGTCGTCTTCAAGCTGACCTACTGCGCCATCAGCCTCAAGGTGACGGTCTTCACATCCTGGACATCCTCTCCGCCTCCCTTTCCTTTTGTACGCACGGATCCGTGGGAGTCCGGCCTCGTCCGCCTCGCCGCCGGGACGGCCAGCACGTCTTCGAGCTGCTGCAGTTGCAGGTTGTCTCCTGTGCGAGCCCAGGCGTGGATTGGCAACCACGCCATCTCCGCAGAACGTAGCACCTCCCGGGCACCACACAGCGCCGCCAATCCCTGGCCGCCGGCCTCGTTCATCCGCGGTCGTGTGCTGCGATAAACTGAAGAATTTAGTTTCTGTACTTTCCGAGTGTTGTCGTTGCGGTCTGCACGCTGCACCACACGTCCAGTACCTGCAAGCACATCCCAAACCAGCACCCACGAGCTAGTGCACCCTCGTGAGTATCAGCAGCACTCGCTGCCGTTGTTCGTCGTGCTCCTCCATAGCTGAATTCTGGAGTCTGCGCTCAAATTCAGTTAAACGCTGGCCTTCTACATCTAATTGTTGTCGGATCAAACTGTAGCACGAGCGTGTAATCAATCGATGGTAGTGCACCAAATCTATTTTTCTCAGGAGGTCTCTGGTTCAAATCCCCACACGAGATCTTTTATTTTGTATCTGTTCACTCATGGAGCTGAATGTCTGAACCTGTTTCTGTCTATTTCCGTCCTAATTCAGTTAACTTTGGTACTTCT
Organism: Alopecurus myosuroides; assembly: GCA_028641055.1. NCBI lineage: Eukaryota > Viridiplantae > Streptophyta > Magnoliopsida > Poales > Poaceae > Alopecurus > Alopecurus myosuroides. The sequence goes on along the minus strand of JAPCYS010002030.1, from coordinate 56,832 downwards.
ATTTCATGTAGACTTACCACCTGTTTTCAATACAAATCGATTTCTAGCCCAGTGGCAGCAACTTTGCTCCTTCTTTCGTGACACCAAGGTTCGAATCCTGAGTCCCCCGAAAATACATCTATTTTAGTCTTCTGTTAAAACGCAGCGCAGCTGCAGCTTCTCTGAACCTCGGTGTTCCAATTTCAGTAAACACCGAAATCACACCTCTTGTATTGTAATCCTAGTATTCTATCACCAACAGCTCATCAGGCTGTTGCCTGTTTCTCTGCTGTCTCACCTTGAGACCCAGGTTCAATTCTTTTTAGCTGCAAATAAAATCCCCATTTTATTTTATTTTTATTTTTGCAAAATGTTTCAGTTCATAAATTGCAAACTACAATTCCAAATGTAAAGTTTAAAATATCAACTTTGATCAGAAAAACGCAAAGAATATTAATATATCATCCATACTCATGTTTGCATCTTTCATATTGCATTTTAGTAGTGTTATGTATGTGCACCTAACAACAAACAATGAATGAGTTGGGTACCTAATTTAAATTGTGCCCTATTCCGTGTAAATTGGTTTAGCTCACCTATCAATTGTTCTCCATGTTAAACAACATTTAATTTGATGGTTAGCTAAATAACTCGAACCTCCTAAATTAGATGTTGGGCTTCCGGCTCAATTTAAATTGATTTAATTGCATAAATCATAACTAATTTATTTTAAATCCAAATTTGAAAAAGTAAAATATGTTTTCCAATCAAAATTCTCTAAACTTTGCAAATATCAACTTTGTTTCCTGTTTTGCCTAATTAAAATTGGTGCAATAATTCAATACTTTAAATACACCTTTTAAATTGCAAAATTCATAACTTGGGCAATTCAAATCCAATTCCAACATGTAAAATATGTTTTCCATCCCATTTTTCATGAAATTTGCAAATATAAACTTTGTTCTCTATTTTGAATACATTAAATTGTTGAAAACAACTATTTCTTAATTAATGCATTTAAAATTGTCAATTTAATAACTTGCTCATCTAAAATCCAAATTCAACAAATGAAATATGTATTTCATCTAAAATTTGGTGTTCTTTCCAAATATGAATTTTGTTATCTGTTTTGAACATTTAAAATTGGTGAAAACAACAAATGCTTGTTTAAATCATTTAAAATGCCAAAATTCATAACTTAACAAAGAAAATTCCAAACTTGGTAAACACCTTTTCAAATTGAAGCTATTGTTGTTTTCTTATTGTTTTCATCATCCATGCATCATTCTAATCAACTTTCACATGATGGTTATTTGTAGATCATTTAATTCAACCTTAATTCATGGGTTTTTCCATATGCAATCCAAATTGCATATGGGCCCATTTAAATATGTTTACTATGTCAACTAGTTTATCTTTGATGCATCCTTAAACTTGTCATGTATCCATATCTCGATCATGCTGGATCTTTTGCCGTAGAAGTAATTGTTGCATCCGGTGTTTGTCCTAGTTCGTTGCTTCTTCGCGGATAGGACGTTGAGATGATGTGAGCAACGACAAGTTCTTCGGATGTACCTCTACTTGCTGGATTCCAGGCAAGTATACTCACTTGCTACCCATGGCTGCCTTTCATCACTTGTTACCGATTCTTCCTGTTGCCTTTATTCTAGCCTTATGATTTGATGCTTGTGTCTCGATCCTATCATATGTTTACCTTGCAGCCATGATATAGCCTTCCTTCCACTTCCTAGTAACTGTTGTTTGTTTACCTTGTTGGCCCTCGTGTCGTAGTTGCATGCTTAGTGTTGTTTGCGCTCAAGTCTTGTTGCCCGTCTGATCACCTGTTTAGTATGATAGTTGGGTTTCAATTCAATCAACAACATGTTAATGTTTTGGGTAATAATAATTTGATGATAAGGCACCGGCAGGAGGCCCGGCGTGGTTTTGAGGCCTGCTAGTGTCGACCCTAATTAGGAAAAGGGTCTTGTCCATTGATCCATGATGAGCGCACTAACCGCATGTGGGAAGCGAGTATGGGCGCCCCCCCCCCCCCGCAATTCTGATTCGATTCGCATCTCGTCCAAATCGCCTCATTTAGTTCGGGTTTTCCATTTGCAGCATGCATATGCAGGTGCGAACCCTTGGCGCCAGGGTGGAACTTTTGTAGTCGGCATTTAGGGAGACACGTTCTTAGAGTGCTATGAGGGTCCCCTTTTCTTCGTGGGGCTTGATTAGCCGTGCGCTGAACTGCACAGGGTTCTTTGGGCTTGATGCGAAGAAGAGTTGGGTTGTGTTGAGTACCTCGCTTGGTGGGTTGATCCCCCGTCTGGCGGGTTATTCTTACGTGTACGGCCAAATTGGTGCATCCCTGCAGGGTTAATCTTCTCGAGAAGCCGTGTTGTCCGCGGTTATGGATGACTTGGTGAAAGTGCTGGCTAACAAGTACTCAGACAACTTACACCTAACGATAATAACTTGACTAGTAATATAGATTACTTCCACCATAAGAATGAATGTCACCTTAATCAACCGTGTGAGTTTTCTTGGGTTGCTTCCTTAGTAGGGGGTAACATTGGATGGGTATTGCCTGGTGAGTAGTTAAAGTTGGTTTTGTCGCGCTATCGTATCCCTTTCTTTTAGCCGGATGTTGTAGCGAGTCTCTGTAGTTAGTTAGTGCAGCCTGCTGTCGCTCTTTGCAATAATACCTTCCTTCCGTTCTACCCAAAGTATTTGTATCTTGTGATGATTGGTTACGCTGGTATCTTGTGAGTATGGGTTATCCACTTGCCAGTACTTAACCGTACTGACCCACGAATCCTTTCGTGGCTGCATATTTCACATTGCAGTCAACAGGTTTGAAGTCTGACGACGTTAGCTTGGGAATCCCTCCGGCTTGGCCTGGGCAGGGATTGGACGCCATCGGTTATCTTCAGGACTCTTAGTCCAATTTGTATCTTGTCCGTAGTCGGACACTATGTTGTTTCTTCCGCTGTTATTTGGATCTTTGTATTGTATCAGTTGTATCCTTGACTTGTTTGAGTCGTCTTGTATATATCTCTTCTGTTGTTGTTGTGGATTATTCGTGAACTGTTGTAATGTTATCACAAGTGGCAACCTGAAATCGGTTATTATGTGGATTTCGGGAATGCTGAAATCTGCATAGTGCCCGATCTCGGGGCGTCACAAATGGTATCAGAGCATGGTTTCCGATTCCCAAAGTTGTTTCGATACGAATGGTTATCAAAGCAACGGGTCCGCAAAGCCTGTAGGATAACCTCGCTAACGGTCGTTGTTTCTAGAGTGTCAAAAACTATTTCTGCTAAACAATTTTGGAAACATCTCAGTAGGATTCTTGTTTTCTCCTTATCTCTATTCTATTTCTCCTCTCATCTTATTTGTTTTGGAGTCTCTCTTCTTCTCAATCTTTCAAAGTTTTAGGATCCTACGTGGGTGGACGTTTTCTGAGCCGTTAACCTAATAGGTTCGATCATCGGAAGATTCCTAGTGGAAGAACATCGTCATCAATCCGAGTAAGAATCTCTTGTTAGTGGTGTCGAGAAACTTTTGTTAGTGGTATTGAGAAGGAGAGATCCGCCCACTGACCCGGGAAATCAACCGCAGCACGAAGACTCCGTAGTTGACACCTCTCTTCCCCTTGCCTTGGGCGGATTGCGAGGGCGCAATCCCTTGTTAGTGGTGTCGGCTGTAACACCCGGGGGTTTTCCCCAAATTAGAAATTGTTTGTTTTCTTTTTTTCGCATCATGGCATCATGCATTTGCATTGCATTACATTTTTTTTGTTGTTGAACCCTTAAAATTGTTTTCTCTCAAACCAATTCAAATTGTCAACTCAAAATAATTTTGGTACTGTTTTCAAATTCTTGAGATGACTTATAAGTAAGTCAATGTTTCATCTAAATTATTTTACAAACATTGTTTTCCCTATTTAAAACCCCTACATAACTTTTGGGAATGTTGACAAACTATTTTTCTTTTATCGAACATTAAAATTTGTATCGTTGTATTTGTAAAAACCTTGCCAAATTTTGATTATTGTTTTCTTACATATTCTTGTTTCTCTCTATCAATCTTACCATATCTTTATTTCTCTATTCTTCCATCATTTTCTTCTCTCTTTTATTTCCTGGAAAGGAGAAACTTCCCATTTTTTCCTTAAAAGGCCAGGAGGCACTATTTGGCCCGGTCCATATCCCATCCTTCTTCTTCCTCCTTGACGTCACCTGTGTACGAACCATCCCATCACCACATGATCTTAGCCTCCTCCATCCGATGTGCTGCCGTACACTCTCCCCTCCCAACATAATCCCCACCAGGGCACCTCCTTTCTCACCCTAATCCTCTCTTTCCTCTCCACCGCCGCCTCCTATTTGTCCTCTCGTGTGTTCTTCTTCCTGCGTGAGGGAAAGAGAGCCCTCCGACAGCGAGCTCCGCAACCACGGCTCCATGGACGTTCCCATGCCGGGGTGGTAGGTGGAGAAGAACCACCCCGACTCCCTCTTCCTCCTTGACATCAAGCACAAGCCGGAGGTGCACCAGATTGCCCGCGGATTCCAATTATTCAGTTCGGCCGCCGGTGAACTTCCTCGACTTCCCGCCGCCATGGTCGACCTCGAGCACGAACGAACACATCAGCACCATCCCGGTGAGCTACCCTTCCAATTGCCGTCAAAATCAGGCCTTCTAGCGCTCTGCATCGTCGCCTCGTTTTCTGATCAAACTTTATGTTCCTGCCATGGCCGGAGCTTCGACCTCGCATGGCGCCGTCGCCATGGACCACTCTAACTCGCATCACCATGTCCAGGAGATACGCCCCAAAGGCCGGTTTCACCACGTCCAAGGACAGGCACCAGTAAGGACGGAAGCATCCGCGCCAAGCACTTCTTCTCGCCGGTCACCGTCGCGTTACTTCTCCTTCTTCTACGTCGCCCGGGCGTCCTCGTCGTCTTCAAGCTGACCTACTGCGCCATCAGCCTCAAGGTGACGGTCTTCACATCCTGGACATCTCTCCGCCTCCCTTTCTTTTGTACGCACGGATCCGTGGGAGTCGGCCTCGTCCGCCTCGCCGCCGGGACGGCCAGCACGTCTTCGAGCTGCTGCAGTTGCAGGTTGTCTCCTGTGCGAGCCCACGCGTGGATTGGCAACCACGCCATCTCCGCAGAACATAGCACCTCCCGGGCACCGCACAGCGCCGCCAATCCCTGGCCGCCGGCCTCGTTCATCCGCGGTCGTGTGCTGCGATAAACTGAAGAATTTAGTTTCTGTACTTTCCGAGTGTTGTCGTTGCGGTCTGCACGCTGCACCACACGTCCAGTACCTGCAAGCACATCCCAAACCAGCACCACGAGCTAGTGCACCCTCGTGAGTCAGCAGCACTCGCTGCCGTTGTTCGTCGTGCTCCTCCATAGCTGAATTCTAGAGTCTGCGCTCAAATTCAGTTAAACGCTGACCTTCTACATCTAATTGTTGTCGGATCAAACTGTAGCACGAGCGTGTAATCAATCGGATGGTAGTGCACCAAATCTATTTTTCTCAGGAGGTCTCTGGTTCAAATCCCCACACGAAATCTTTTATTTTGTATCTGTTCACTCATGGAGCTGAATGTCTGAACCTGTTTCTGTCTATTTCCGTCCTAATTCAGTTAACTTTGGTACTTCTATTTCATGTAGACTTACCACCTGTTTTAAACACAAATCGATTTCTAGCCAGTGGCAGCAACTTTGCTCCTTCTTTCGTGACACCAAGGTTCGAATCCTGAGTCCCCCGAAAATACATCTATTTTAGTCTTCTGTTTTACCTCCAGCGCAGCTGCATAGCTTCTCTGAACCTCGGTGTTCCAATTTCAGTAAACACCGAAATCACATCTCTTGTACTGTAATCCTAGTATTCTATCACCAACAGCTCATCAGGCTGTTGCATGTTTCTCTGCTGTCTCACCTTGAGACCCAGGTTCAATTCTTTTTAGCCGCAAATAAAATCCCATGTTTTATTTTATTTTTATTTTTGTAAAATGTTTCAGTTCATAAATTGCAAACTACAATTCCAAATGTAAAGTTTAAAATATCAACTTTGATCAGAAAAACGCAAAGAATATTAATATATCATCCATACTCATGTTTGCATCTTTCATATTGCATTTTAGTAGTGTTATGTATGTGCACCTAACAACAAACAATGAATGAGTTGGGTACCTAATTTAAATTGTGCCCTATTCCGTGTAAATTGGTTTAGCTCACCTATCAATTGTTCTCCATGTTAAAACATTTAATTTGATGGTTAGCTAAATAACTCGAACCTCCTAAATTAGATGTTGGGCTTCCGGCTCAATTTAAATTGATTTAATTGCATAAATCATAACTAATTTATTTTAACTCCAAATTTGAAAAAGTAAAATATGTTTTCCAATCAAAATTCTCTAAACTTTGCAAATATCAACTTTGTTTCCTGTTTTGCCTAATTAAAATTGGTGCAATAATTCAATACTTTAAATACACCTTTTAAATTGCAAAATTCATAACTTGGGCAATTCAAATCCAATTCCAACATGTAAAATATGTTTTCCATCCATTTTTCATGAAATTTGCAAATATAAACTTTGTTCTCTGTTTTGAATAAATTAAATTGCTTAAAACAACTATTCTTAATTAATGCATTTAAAATTGTCAATTTAATAACTTGCTCATCTAAAATCCAAATTCAACAAATGAAATATGTATTTCATCTAAAATTTGTTGTTCTTTCCAAATATGAATTTTGTTATCTGTTTTGAACATTTAAAATTGGTGAAAACAACAAATGCTTGTTTAAATCATTTAAAATGCCAAAATTCATAACTTAACAAAGAAAATTCCAAACTTGGTAAACACCTTTTCAAATTGAAGCTATTGTTGTTTTCTTATTGTTTTCATCATCCATGCATCATTCTAATCAACTTTCACGTGATGATTATTTGTAGATCATTTAATTCAACCTTAATTCATGGGCTTTTCCATATGCAATCCAAATTGCATATGGGCCCATTTAAATATGTTTACTATGTCAACTAGTTTATCTTTGATGCATCCTTAAACTTGTCATGTATCCATATCTCGATCATGCTGGATCTTTTGCCGTAGAAGTAATTGTTGCATCCGGTGTTTGTCCTAGTTCGTTGCTTCTTCGCGGATAGGACGTTGAGATGATGTGAGCAACGACAAGTTCTTCGGATGTACCTCTACTTGCTGGATTCCAGGCAAGTATACTCAATTGCTACCCATGGCTGCCTTTCATCACTTGTTACCGATTCTTCCCGTTGCCTTTATTCTAGCCTTATGATTTGATGCTTGTGTCTCGATCCTATCATATGTTTACCTTGCAGCCATGATATAGCCTTCCTTCCACTTCCTAGTAACTGTTGTTTGTTTACCTTGTTGGCCCTCGTGTCGTAGTTGCATGCTTAGTGTTGTTTGCGCTCAAGTCTTGTTGCCCGTCTGATCACCTGTTTAGTATGATAGTTGGGTTTCAATTCAATCAAAACATGTTAATGTTTTGGGTAATAATAATTTGATGATAAGGCACCGGCAGGAGGCCCGACGTGGTTTTGAGGCCTGCTAGTGTCGACCCTAATTAGGAAAAGGGTCTTGTCCATTGATCCATGATGAGCGCACTAACCGCATGTGGGAAGCGAGTATGGGCGCCCCCCGCAATTCTGATTCGATTCGCATCTCGTCCAAATCGCCTCATTTAGTTCGGGTTTTCCATTTGCAGCATGCATATGCAGGTGCGAACCTTGGCGCCAGGGTGGAACTTTTTTAGTCGGCATTTAGGGAGACACGTCTTAGAGTGCTATGAGGGTCCCCTTTTCTTCGTGGGGCTTGATTAGCCGTGCGCTCAACTGCACGGGGTTCTTTGGGCTTGATGCGAAGAGTTGGGTTGTGTTGAGTACCTCGCTTGGTGGGTTGATCCCCCGTCTGGCGGGTTATTCTTACGTGTACGGCCAAATTGGTGCATCCCTGCAGGGTTAAATCTTCTCGAGAAGCCGTGTTGTCCGCGGTTATGGATGACTTGGTGAAAGTGCTGGCTAACAAGTACTCAGACAACTTACACCTAACGATAATAACTTGACTAGTAATATAGATTACTTCCACCATAAGAATGAATGTCACCTTAATCAACCGTGTGAGTTTCCTTGGGTTGCTTCCTTAGTAGGGGGTAACATTGGATGGGTATTGCCTGGTGAGTAGTTAAAGTTGGTTTTGTCGCGCTATCGTATCCCTTTCTTTTAGCCGGATGTTGTAGCGAGTCTCTGTAGTTGTTAGTGCAGCCTGCTGCCGCTTCTTTGCAATAATCCCTTCTTTCCGTTCTACCCAAAGTATTTGTATCTTGTGATGATTGGTTACGCTGGTATCTTGTGAGTATGGGTTTATCCACTTGCCAGTACTTAACCGTACTGACCCACGAATCCTTTCGTGGCTGCATATTTCACATTGCAGTCAACAGGTTTGAAGTCTGACGACGTTAGCTTGGGAATCCCTCCGGCTTGGCCTGGGCAGGGATTGGACGCCATCGGTTATCTTCAGGACTCTTAGTCCAATTTGTATCTTGTCCGTAGTCGGACACTATGTTGTTTCTTCCGCTGTTATTTGGATCTTTGTATTGTATCAGTTGTATCCTTGACTTGTTTGAGTCGTCTTGTATATCTCTTCTGTTGTTGTTGTTGTGGATTATTCGTGAACTGTTGTAATGTTATCACAAGTGGCAACCTGAAATCGGTTATTATGTGGATTTTGGCGGGAATGCTGAAATCTGCATAGTGCCCGATCTCGGGGCGTCACAGTCATCCAAGTAAGACGACGCTCGTTCTAATTGGAGAGATGAACTGTGGCCAAACTGACAAACAAGGTCTTCATCATAGTCGTGTTGGATACTCATAATAGGAGCAAGACCAAACCTCTCAACAAGCCCAAGTGCCTCCCCAAACTAATTGGGGTTCCTTTCCAAATTCCGAAAGTTAATGGCATGTTGAGGGGCAACATTGCCTTTTGGCTTCCTCATCAGAATCTCGTGATAAATCTGGCTCTGGAAGACAGTGTGGAAGCGAGCATCCTTACCCGAAACTGTGGCATCAATCGGTCGCGGTCAATCACATACGGATTCTCGCAACATTATTTTAGAAATGCCGCCTCGGACATCTGGGAAGCGGTCTTCTCCTTGTTCCTGTTAGGAAATCTCTTCTCGGGAGTCGGGAACCTCTTGCGCTTGGTCTGAGAAGGGTCCAGGGTTTCCTCAATCTCGTCAACCCTAGGAGTCTTGCGACGAGCCACACTCTTGGATAGAGTGCCCTTCCCTTTGGAGCTGGAAGCATCTAAGAAAGAATAGCAAGGGTAGCATGAAGAAAAGGTAATGCTCAAGTTGATAAAGGTGCAAATCCAAGAAACAAAGATATTCATGGTGTTAGGGTTGAATAGCTAGGGTTAGGGCATATGAATCCACCCTACAACCGTAACGATTCAAGCCTAATACATACTATCTAGGTTGCTAGGGTTTGTACTCGAGATCTCCTACTCCCAAAACTCCAAATCCACACATCTAGATGTATAGAACATGGAAATCCTATGCATCCCCATCCATCAACTAGATGAGAGAGAGAGAGAGAGAGCACATACCCGCATCATCCATGGTGGAAAGGGAGGAGGAAGAAGAGCCCGGGGTGGTCCAAGGCAAGGAGGAGGGCTCCCGACGATGGAGCACCAAATCCGGCGGCGGAGGTCTTGGGGGTGGAGGCTGTTGAGAGGGAGAAGAGGAAGGGCGAGTGGGGGAAAATGAGATTGGATCTCGTTGACCCTCGCTCGCCCTGATTATCTCGCAAAACTGCCTCGGGCGGAGCCTACGGTGGTTTCACCGGAGCCTCCGCTCCCCGCCCAGCGGAGCCTCCGGTGGTTTCACCGGAGCCTCCGCCCCTTGTACAAATAGCCCACCAAAATATGGCCCGCTGAGCAATTTGTGCCAGCGGAGCCTCCGGTGGGTTCCGGTGGACATGGGCAGCGGAGCCTCCGGTGGTTTCACCGGAGCCTCCGCCCGACCAAGTTTTCGCGCGCCAAGATTATAAAAACAAGAGCATTAAGAGTGGAATAATGTTTTGGGCAAAGGATGCTTTGGTTGGAAAATAGTCACTGATATACGAGACATTACTCGGAGAGGTTCGCAAGAAGCACAAAAAGTAGGAGACCGAACCCGTCCGTTATCAAGGAAGAAGTATGATACGCGTGAAAGAGCCAAAAATACCAAAGGTCGGTGGCCGAAGCCACCATGTTTGAGTGTGTACTTTGGCACCGCGAAGATATATCTTGGGTCCAAAAATACTACTCACAATTAAGCACAATAAGTCACAAATTGACTAGATATGCAATGATGAATTGATTTTCGCATAATAAGAGGAGTGTATACTAATGAGTTGAGTAACGCTCCCCTATGTCCATGCCTACATCCAAACCTAATAGAACGTATAATGAAGGTACATATGCAAGGTTTCAAGTGAAGTTGGAAGAACGATGACATTTAGTTCATTCCTCAAAGCTCGAAATCTTGGTTCATCAAGGGCCTTCGTGAAGATATTGGCAAGTTGATGCTTGGTGGGAACATATGAGAGATCAATATCACCTTTTCTCAACATGATCCCGATGAAGTGATGACGGATCTCAATGTGATTTGTCTTGGAGTGAAGGACGGGGTTGTAGGCGATCTTGATAGCACTCTCATTATCACAGAGAAGAGGCACATTATCAAAATGAATACCATAATCCTTCAAGGTTTGCCTCATCCAAAGCAATTGGGCACAACAACTTGCCGCGGATATGTACTCGGCCTCGGTGGTGGAGAGAGCAATGCAATTCTGCTCCTTTGAGGACCAACATACCAAGGAGCGGCCAAGGAATTGGCAACCTCCGGACGTAGACTTCCTATCCGTCTTCTCTCCCACATAATCCGCATCTGAATACCCAATGATCTGAAAGCTTGAACCCTTGGGGTACCAAAGACCGAATTGGGGGTATGAACTAGATATCGAAAGATTCGTTTCAGCTTCCAAATGACTTTGCCTCGGAGAGGCTTGAAACCTTGCACATTTACCTACTATACATGATATCCGGTCTAGATGCACAAGGTAGAGCAAAGAGCCAATCATGGAGCGGTATACCTTTGATCTACCTCTTTACCGTTAGGGTCGGGTTTCAAGTCGGTGGTTGTGGACATGGGAGTCTTCATAGGCTTGGCATCATTCATATTAAATCTCTTGAGCATGTCTTGAGTGTATTTGGCTTGATTGATGAAGGTTCCTTCATGATATTGATTCACTTCAAAGCCAAGGAAGAACTCCAATTCTCCCATCATAGACGTCTCAAGCCTATCGGTCATAAGCTTGCAAAACTCCTCATTGAACAAAGTGTTAGTAGACCCAAAAATGATGTCATCCACATAGAGTTGGCATATGAACAAGTCACCTCCAACCGTCTTGTGAGGAGGGTGGGATTGATTAAGCCAACATTAAACCCATGATCCACTAGAAACTCTTTAAGGTGACCATACCACGCGCGTGGAGCTTGTTTAAGTCCATAGAGCGCCTTATCGAGTTTATAGACATGATCGGGGTGGTTGGGATCCTCGAACCCGGAGGTTGCTTGACATATACTAACTCATTAATGGGACCATTGAGGAAAGCACTCTTAACATCCATTTGTTGTAACTTGAAATTATGATGAGATGCATAAGCAATTAAGATGTGAATGGATTCAAGACGAGCTACGGGGGCAAATGTTTCACCGAAGTCAATACCTTCGAATTGGGAAAAACCTAGAGACACCAATCTTGCCTTGTTGCGAATGACAATACCATATTTGTCTTGCTTGTTCTTGAACACCCACTTGGTGCCAATAACATTATTGCAATCCTTGGGTCTTGGCACTAGTTTCCACACTTTGTTGCGCTCGAAGTTATTGAGTTCATCATGCATGGCTTCAAGACAATCTTGATCTTCGAGTGCTTCATAGACCTTCTTGGGTTCAATGAAAGATACAAAAGCACGAGCCTTGCTAAAATCGCCAATTGCCTCCTAGTGACCACTCTTCCACGAACTTGTCCAAGAATCTTGTCCTCCGTGTGACTCGCTCGTTCAAGATTCTCTAGCCTTCTCTTTGCTCTTCGTGCTAGCATCTCCTCCAAAGATTCTTTGGATATAGATTGAGAATCACCTTCTTCATCGGAGACATGTCCATCTTCATTTCGTACTTGATCAATAGTGGGTGACGGATCACCACTAGGTTGAGAACTCTCAACAATGATGGAATCTTGATCATGATTAAGATGAGTCGCTTGGCCTTGGTCATTAGCTTGGCCTTGATTGCTTGTTTGACCTTGATCATTAGCTTGAGGGCTTGGTGCATCTTGTTGAGTATCTTGATAATCAATGGGTGTAGTCAATGGCTCCACTTGAGTGGGGGCATAGTCCTTCTCCCTCCGTCATCCGGTAACCCTCAATGGGAATTATTTCACCAATCCACATTCTTCTTATGAGATGAGATGGATTGCATCTCCTACAACACCATGATCTATACGCCCCCTTGGGAACCGTTATCCTCATCAAACACCACGTCTATAGCTTCTTCAACTTGTCTGGTGGACTTGTTGTAGACTCTATAGGCGTGAGCGTTTGTGGCATAGCCAACAAAGATACCCTCATAAGATTTGGTCTCAAATTTGACAACCGTTTACCTTTCTTGCGAAATGAAGCACTTGCAACCGAAGACCTTGAAGTAAGATACATCCGGTTTCTTGCCCGTGGGAATATCATAAGGAGTCTTGTTCAATATCTTGCGAAGATATAACTGGTTGGTAGCATGACATGCGGTGGAGACGGCTTCGGCCCAAAAGTTATAGGGAGAGGAGAACTCCGCAATCATAGTCCTAGCTGCATCCATCAAAGTCCGGTTCTTTCTCTCCGCAACACCATTTTATTGAGGGGTATAAGGAGTGGAATATTGATGGGCAATGCCTTGTTCACTAAGAAAACCCTCAACGGTGTAGTTCTTGAACTCCGAGCCATTATCACTCCGGATGGCCAATATGGTAGCATTGTGTTGGCGCTCCACTAGAGTGATGAACTCGATGACTCTCTTTGAGTCTCACTTTTCCTCTTGAAGAAAATACACCCAAACATATCTTGAATAATCATCCACAATCACCAAGCAATACTTCTTTCCTCCGAGACTATCATAGGATAGTGGACCAAAGAGATCTAAGTGAATGAGCCCGAGAATTCTTGTGGTGGAGATAGTTGTCTTGGTTGGGTGTTGTTCTCCATGTTGCTTCCCAAAGGTACAAGAGCTAGACACGATCTTTAGCAACTTAGCTTTGGTTAGTCATAGAACATTATTGCCACTTTGGAGGTCATGCAACATTCTCATATTGGTGTGGGCTAACCGGCGATGCCAAAGCCACCCCACATAAAGTTTAGCCATTAGGCATGTCGCGGCACACGTGTCTCCTTTAGAGAAGTCCACTACATACATGTCGTTCTCTACAAACCCAACAAAGGCTACTTTAAGAGATGTTTCCCAAGTTACAATCACACTCTCTTTATTAAAGAACGAGGTAAAGCCACAATTCGCAAGTTGAAGAACGAACATCAAGTTATAGCCAAGGGACTCAACAAGGAGAACATTCTCAATTGATAAATCATTTGAGATAGCCACCTTGCCTTGTCCCAATACCTTAAGCTCCGATTTGTCACCAATAGTAACACAATTGAGATGAGGTAATGGAGGTTCAATATTACTCATTGCGTCATAGCTTCCGGTCATATGTTGGGATGCACCACTATCCACTGTCCATCTACCTGACCCGGAAGCACTTCCCTACAAGAGATCAATTTCTTGATTTAGGTACCCATCCTTTAATGGGTCCTCTTTTTGTTAGTAACAAGGGTCTTAGGAACCCAAATAGTCCAATGATAATCATCACCATAAGAAGTACCGACGTATTTAGTATAAACATGTCCATCTCTAGATTTCATAAGAACAGATGGGTTATATTTTCCGGCGAAGTCATTGTGAGTGATGCTCCCCCTAGAGGTATCACCACCCAATGGTGTTGGTCTCATTCTGTTTGTTCACCTCTCCCTCTTTCACAAAGACAACATTTTGAGAGGGATAAGTGACACTCTTGGATTTCTTCTTTAACTTGGAAACAAAGCCAAGTCCTTCTTTTCCTTTCTTGGCCCCTTGAGAGCTTATGGCATCATTGAGAATTTTCTCCTTTCCTACAATGTTAGTCGTAGTGAAGAGGTAGGCATGATAACAATGCTATTAGAGGAGGATATCACTTGTTTTATTAGATTGTTGAGCTAGAAGCTTGTTCCGAGACTCGGTGAGTTTGTCATGAATTTCTTTAAGAGACATGAACTCCTTTTTAGTTTGTCATGTTTGTTAATGAGTTCTTCATGAATTCCTAGCTCCAACTCTTCTTTTTCAAAAAAATTAAGCAAAGCAAGAGATTTTTCATTATCTTTCCTAAGATTGGAAACACTAATAGCATAAGTCTTGTAGACTAGATAGTCTCTCTTCAAGAGAGGCTCTCATGGATCTTTCTTCTTCAAGAGCTTTGACGAGCTCATTGTCATGATTCTCATGGCCACCGCCATGGATCTCCAAGGTCATGATGATCTCCTCCTTCTCATCTATGAGAGATTTAGCATCATCAAGTTGCCTTAAGAGATCCTTTACCTTTTCTTTAGTTTCACCTTCAAGACTACATAACCAAGAGCCTAGATTCTTAGCCTCCTCATCATCAACAATGTTTTCAACACAATCCAATAATGAGGGAGAGCTAGTGACAATAGACTTGGAGGTGGAAGATATTACCGCGGTGGCTTTTTCCATGAGACATGTAGGTCGGATCGATGCCTTCTCATTGAGAGATTCAAATAGAGATCGATGAAGAGGAAGTCGTAGCTATGGCGACGTGGGCAACACATATGACTTCATCTTCTCCTTCATCTCCGGAGTAGTATGTTTCCAATGTGGGGCCTTCTTGAACATATAGAGCCCTTGGGACTCTCCTAGCAATATTCTTGTTTTGTGGAGCTTTGTTCTTGTCCTTGCGAACAAGCTTCCCTTCATTTTCTTCTCTTGGCTCAAAGGGATACTCCTTGACGAAGTGGTTTGCACTTCCACAATTGAAGCATGTCCTTGGTCGCTCCCCTTTCTTCCTAAAGATCTTTTTCCTTGAAGGTCTAGGGGCACCGGCCTTGTGAGCCTCCCATCTCTTCCAATACCCATGCATGGCAAGAGCGATGCACTTATGAGCACCTTTGTATGTATCTTCATAGTCCTCCTCCTCATCATCATCTTCATCCACTTCTTCTATCTTAGCAATTGCCTTAGACTTAAAGGCGAGGTTTGGAGACTTTCCAAGTCATCTTTGAGAGCGAGAGCATCATCCGCGCTCTTGTGAGATAGGGATATGGCTATGAACTCACTAAGAACACCAATGGAGTCGAGGGAGTTGTAGTCGGATCTTGTTCGAATGCTAGTGGAGAGGTTCTTCTCAAATGGAGTTATGGCCTTGACAAAATTCCTCTTGATCCACTCATCGGAGATTTCCTCTTTTCCAAAGTCCCTCAATTGATTGCCAAGGGTGACCACTCTTCTATATAGCTCCTCAGGACTTTCGTCTTCAAGCATAACGAAGTTCACAGACTTGTCAAGAGCAACATCATATTTGGATGATTGGATGCTTGCATTGCCTTGGAACAAGTGTCAAGTTTATCCCAAGCCTCCTAGTGGTCTTGATACCGCGGATGTGTTCAAGATGTTCTCTTGGGAGAGCCTTTTGGATAGTCACCAGAGCGGTCTTGTTGAGTTGAAATTCCACATCCTCTCTTGGAGTCAAGTTGCTTGGATCATGAGGGTGGAATCCATGGAGAATGCTTCTCCACAAAGCGGTGCAAGATCCTGAAATGTGAGACTCCATATCGAACTTCCAAGATAAAAATTCATTAGTGTTAAGCTGAGGAACCCAACATTAACCATGTGTGGCATTGTGGCAATGGGATTAATAGAATCATAGTTGGGAGGTGGTGTAACTTTAGAGTTAGACCACGAACCGTTAGCCGATTGAGACTTGGAGCCTTCGGAGCTCCCACCGCTCTTAGCCTTTTTATCGGCTTTTGCTTTGGCTTTCGCCTTAGCTAAAGCGATGTTAGATTCCATTTCGTCGATGTCCGGAATGGACTCTTCGACCGAGCTAACATCATTTGCGGTGAGAGGTGGTTCCGCAGACTCCTTGGTTTTCCCCATTGTCGTGGGATAATCACGGCAGACGTTACCGGGGTAACTTATCTTGCGGCAATTCGACTCTGGTGTTTGGGAGAGGGTTTAGCTCAAGGGAAAACATGATGATATGGGATCTGGTAGCCGGCAATCAAGTCGCCGAGGCTCCGATCTAGATATATGAACTCAACTCTCGTATTACACTGGATACTCGATACCTAGCGATATTGCTCGAACTCTTGGATCTCTCTTTGTCTAACCCTAGGGGCCGGCTTATATAATCTCCGGACCCCCTGGCCTACTCTCCAAGGCGCACTCTAAATCCTACCCGGACACTGCTTACAAACCCTAAACTTCCTTATCGGAACCCACAATCCGGGTTACGAGGCCTACGTTCCTGGGCCTTCTAGAAACTCCTTTATCTTAAGCCGGGTCTTGTGCAGCGTCCTTTGTGTTGGCACGCGTAGAGATAAACGAAAACTTTTTCCTACGCGATACTACCAGATCTAGCCGAGGTAGAAGACCACGGTATTACCACTAGACGCGTAGGTGCGGATTATCGATGTAGCGCGTCGGGTCGGGGCAGTGCAGTCCCACGATCCGGTCCGGCCGATCCAATCCCTCGAACGTCGAAGTGCTGAACGTATGTAACACCCGGGGGTTTTCCCCAATTAGCTTGTTTTTTTTCTTCTTCTTTCTTTTGTGCATCTCATGTCATTTCGCATCATCATTCATCACCCTAAAATTTTAAGTCACCAAAAACTTCTGATTGGTGTACCACACAAGATTGCAAAAGTTATGAATTGTTTTGAGCCTTCCAAATATCTTAAAGTCCTTCTTTTGTTTTCTGAAAATAATAATCAAACAAACAAAAAAAAAACGTTTTGAGGAAGCTAGGCTCAGCCCAACCGGCCAAGCCCTCTCTTCCTTGCAGCCCACCACGAAGCCCACCCCTGTTTGTCGTCTTCCTCACGTGGGAGGTCACGTACAGAACGTGACCATGGCCTCCTGATCTCCTCTCCCCCCTCTCCCCTCCACCCTCTCCCTTATCCCCCCAAGGAGAACCCTAACCCTAGCGCCATTCCTCCCTTCCTCCTCCTCAAGCCGCCGCCACTCTCTCCCTCAATTCCCCAAATTTCCTCTCTGAAATTCACCTGTTTCTGAATTTTCGGAGAGCCACCATGGCCGCCACTTTGGGTCCTTGGCGCCGCCACCACGCTCGCCGCCGGGCTATGCTAGCAGCGGGAATGGAACCGGCGTGCGACCCTCTTCGTCCTCGCCGGAAATCGGGGCCGGAGTTGCTCCGGGCTGTCCCCGCCATGGCCGTCTTCTCCGGTGTCCGTGAGCACGAGCTCAACAGGTCGTCATCGCCTCGACGCCTTCGACCCTCCAACGACTCCGTCGAGCGAACCGAGGTGAGGCCACCCCGTCCCGGCCTAGGCCCCCTCCCCTCGTGCTCTGAACGCCGGCCTTCGCGCCGCGCCATGGGCTCCTCGCTGCAGGTCGCCGTCCATGGTCTCTGTTCCGATCGATTGAAGTTTTGATTCAGTTTTCGTCAAAACCCGCACCCCTTACCTCAAACCCCCGCGCCTCCATATCCTTCCACAAACGATCAGTAGCCCAGCTGGTAACACCCCTTGCGCGCGCCCAGCAAGCCCCAGGTCCCGAGTTCGATCCCCAAGCCCCCACCCTTTTATTTCCTGTTTTTTTTCTTTTCTGCCCGAAATTTCAGAAACCTAGATCTGAGCTATTACTTCTAAAATCAATATCAAATCGAATACTGCTCCAATTTGGATGATTCAAAATCCTGTGGCTTCATAATTCTGTGCTCTTTCTATTAATGCCAAGTTTGCAATATATTTCTGTAACAATTTTGGCACTAAAATTAATTAACTAAAAATTCAATAAAAATTGGAAACTTTGGAATTTCTAACTTTAGTTCTACTCATCCAATTAAGCAAACTTGGTCTCTAAAAATTTGTCTTAACAAACTCTACACATTGGTATTTTATTTGGACACAATTGAATTAAATTTGAACATGTTTCCTCTGTTTACTAAAAAGGGCAGAATAAAACTATTTATGGAAAATGGCATAATAAATTCAATAATAACCCAAAAATTATGTTTGATAGCTCAAAATGTTCAGTGAAACATTTGCTCCATGTTTCAACCTTTTCAATGCAATTTGTTCACTATTTTTCCTAATTAAAATTGGTGGAATAATTCAATGCTTTAATTAAATCTTTTAAATTGCAAAATTCATAACTTGCTCAATTAAATTCCAATTTCAACAAACAAAATATGTTTTCCACTCAAAATGAAACCACCTTTCTGTTTATCAACTTTGTTTTGCAAATTGGGCAATTAAAATTAATGTTATTTAATAATCCCTAAAAATGACAAACTAAATGGCATAATTATAACTTCTAAATGGTTGCTCCAATTAAATACTCAAAACATGTTTTCCATCCAAAATCAAATGCCACACTTGAATATCAACTTTGTTTTCTGGTTTGCAACAATTAATTTGAATAATTGTTTCACCTCTTATTTAATGCAATTTAAATTGCCAAAATTCATAACTAATTCATTTTAATTCCAAATCAAACAAATAATATGTTTTCCAATCAGTTTCATCTTTAACATGTTCATGCCATTTATTCCTGTTTGCATCTTTCCTTGTGCATTTTAGCTTCGTTATGCATGTTCATCTATATGACAACATATGGAATGTGTGGGCTAATTAATTTCAACTGTTGCCCCATTCCATTTAAATTGCCTAACTCATCTACTTTATTGTTTTCCATGCTAAACAACATTTAACTTGATGGTTAGCTAAACAACTTGAACCAATTCCTATTTCTCCGGACTCCGGTTCCGATTAAATTGCTTAAGTTGTTTCCCTGTTGCATCTTGCCATGCCACTACAAAATAGGATCATGCTGGATCTTTTGCCGTAGTAGTAATTGTTGCATCCGGTGTTTCTTTTAGTTCGTTGCTTCTTCGCGGATAGGACGTTGAGATGATGTGAGCAACGACAAGTTCTGCTACCTTGCGGGATCTCAGGCAAGTATACTCACTTGCTACTTATGGCTGCCTTTCATCACTTGTTACCGATTCTTCCCGTTGTTCTTATTCTAGCCTTTTGATTCGATGCTTGTGTCCCGATCCTATCATATTGTTTACCTTGCAGCCATGATATAGCCTTCCTTCCACTTCCTTTACCTGTTGTTTGTTTACCTTGTTGGCCCCCGTGTCGTACTTGCATGCTTAGTGTTGTTTGCGCTCAAGTCTTGTTGTCCGTCTTATCACCTGTTTAGTTGATAGTTGGGTTTCAATTTAGTCAACAACATGTTAATGTTTTGGGTAATAATAATTTGATGTTAAGGCACCGGCAGGAGGCCCGGGTTAGGGTTTTGAGGCCTGCTAGTGTCGAACTTAATTAGGAAAAGAGTCTTGTCTACTGATCCATGATGAGCGTGCTCACCGCATCCGGGTGGTAGTATGGGACCCCCCTCGACTTAGACCTGATCTGCAGCTTGTCCGAAGAGCCACACTTAGTTCGGGTGTTCCATGTGCTCCTTGCATAATGGGTTGGCCCCCCTTGGTTACTGATGATGATGATGGTGATGTTGCATATAGGGCGAGGCCTGTAGTGCCGGGGTGTTGTGTCCTGCGGGAGTTTTGCACACCTGCGCTGAGTATTCGGCTGCGTGGCTGGGACCTTATAGCTCCGTGGCTCCTAGGATGGGTTGTAGAGATGGTTTGGGTCGTGTCAAGCCAACCTGAGTTTTATTTGGTGGCTTGAGTGTGTACGGGTACTGGAGCACACCCTGCAGGGATGAATCTTCTCGAGAAGCCGTGTTTTCCGCGGTTATGGATTACTTGGTGAAAGTACTGGCTAACAAGTACTCAGACAACTTACACCTAATGATAATAACTTGACTAGTAATAGTCTTATTGACACAATAACTTGATCCATCATTAATCCAACAGTGTGAGTTATCCTTGGGTTGCTTCCTTAGTAGGGGGTGACATTGGATGGGTTTGTTTGGTGAGTAGTTGTAGTTGGTTCCGATACGCTATCTTATCTTCTTTCTGTTAGCCGGAAGTTGTAGTGAGTTTCTGTAGTTGGTTAGTGCAGCCCGCTGTCGCTTATTTGCAATAATCCCTTCCTTTCCGTTGATCCCAAAGTATTTGTATCTTGTGATGATCGGATTACGCCGGTATCTTGTGAGTATGGGTTTATCCACTTGCCAGTACTTAACCGTACTGACCCACGAATCCTTTTTCGTGGCTGCATATTCAACATTGCAGTCAACAGGTTTGAAGTCTGACGACGTTAGCTTCGGAATCCCTCCGGCTTGGCCTGGGCAGGGATTGGACGCCTTCGGTTATCTTCAGGACTCTTAGTCCAATTTGGATCTTGTCCGTAGTCGGACGATATGTTGTTTCTTCCGCTGTTATTTGGATCTTTGTATTGTATCAGTTGTATCCTTGACTCGTTTGAGTCTTCTTGTATATATCTCTTCTGTTGTTGTTGTGGATTATTCGTGAACTGTTGTAATGTTATCACAAGTGGCAACCTGGAATCGGTTATTATGTGGATTTTGGCGGGAATGCTGAAATCTGCATAGTGCCCGATCTCGGGGCGTCACAAATGGTATCAGAGCTTTGGTTCCGATTCCCGAGATTGTTTCGATACGAATGGTTATCGAAGCAAACGGGTCCGCAAAGCCTGTAGGTTAACCTCGCTAACGGTCGTGTTTTCTAGAGTGTCAAAAACTATTTCTGCTAAACTATTTTTGGAAACATCTCAAAAGGATTCTTATTTTCTCCTTATCTCTATTCTATTTCCCCTCCCATCTTATTTGTTTTTGAGTCTCCCCCCTTCTCTATCTTTCAAAGTGTTAGGATCCTACGTGGGTGGACGTTTTCTGAGCCGTTAACCTAATAGGTTCGATCATCGGAAGATTCCTGGTGGAAGAACATCGTCATCAACCCGAGCAAGAATCTCTTGTTTAGTGGTGTCGAGGAGATCAGCTGGAAGCATGAAGAATCGATAGTCGAACTTCTTTCCCCTCCCGGGTTTAGCAGGTGGATTGCGAGGGCGCAATCCCTTGTTAGTGGTGTCGTCTGTAACACCCGGGGGTTTTCCCAATTAGCTTGTTTTTTTTTCTTCTTTTCTTTTGTGCATCTCATGTAATTTCGCATCATCATTCATCACCCTAAAATTTTAAGTCACCAAAAACTTCTGATTGGTGTACCACACAAGATTGCAAAAGTTATGAATTGTTTTGAGCCTTCCAAATATCTTAAAGTCCTTCTTTTGTTTTCTGAAAATAATCAAACAAACAAAAAAAAAACGTTTTGAGGAAGCTAGGCCCAGCCCAACCGGCCAAGCCCTCTCTTCCTTGCAGCCCACCACGAAGCCCACCCCTGTTTGTCGTCTTCCTCACGTGGGAGGTCACGTACAGAACGTGACCATGGCCTCCTGATCTCCTCTCCCCCTCACCTGCTCCCTCCACCCTCTCCCTTATCTACCCCAAGGAGAACCCTAACCCTAGCGCCATTCCTCCCTTCCTCTCCTCAAGCCGCCGCCACTCTCTCCCTCAATTCCCCAAATTTCCTCTCTGAAATTCACCTGTTTCTGAATTTTCGGAGAGCCACCATGGCCGCCACTTTGGGTCCTTGGCGCCGCCACCACGCTCGCCGCCGGGCTATGCTAGCAGCGGGAATGGAACCGGCGTGCGACCCTCTTCGTCCTCGCCGGAAATCGGGGCCGGAGTTGCTCCGGGCTGTCCCCGCCATGGCCGTCTTCTCCGGTGTCCGTGAGCACGAGCTCAACAGGTCGTCATCGCCTCGACGCCTTCGACCCTCCAACGACTCCGTCGAGCGAACCGAGGTGAGGCCACCCCGTCCCGGCCTAGGCCCCCTCCCTCGTGCTCTGAACGCCGGCCTTCGCGCCGCGCCATGGGCTCCTCGCTGCAGGTCGCCGTCCATGGTCTCTGTTCCGATCGATTGAAGTTTTGATTCAGTTTTCGTCAAAACCCGCACCCCTTACCTCAACCGCGCGCCTCCGTATCCTTCCACAAAACGATCAGTAGCCCAGCTGGTAACACCCCTTGCGCGCGCCCAGCAAGCCCAGGTCCCGAGTTCGATCCCCAAGCCCCCACCCTTTTATTTCCTGTTTTTTTTCTTTTCTGCCCGAAATTTCAGAAACCTAGATCTGAGCTATTACTTCTAAAATCAATATCAAATCGAAATACTGCTCCAATTTGGATGATTCAAAATCCTGTGGCTTCATAATTCTGTGCTCTTTCTATTAATGCCAAGTTTGCAATATATTTCTGTAACAATTTTGGCACTAAATAATTAATTACTAAAAATTCAATAAAAATTGGAAACTTTGGAATTTCATAACTTTAGTTCTACTCATCCAAATTAAGAAAACTTGGTCTCTAAAAATTTGTCTTAACAAACTCTACACATTGGTATTTTATTTGGACACAATTGAATTAAATTTGAACATGTTTTCCTCTGTTTACTAAAAAGGGCAGAATAAAACTATTTATGGAAAATGGCATAATAAATTCAATAATAACCCAAAAATTATGTTTGATAGCTCAAAATGTTCAGTGAAACATTTGCATGTTTCAACCTTTTCAATGCAATTTGTTCACTATTTTTCCTAATTAAAATTGGGTGGAATAATTCAATGCTTTAATTAAATCTTTTAAATTGCAAAATTCATAACTTGCTCAATTAAATTCCAATTTCAACAAACAAAATATGTTTTCCACTCAAAATGAAACCACCTTTCTGTTTATCAACTTTGTTTTGCAAATTGGGCAATTAAAATTAATGTTATTTAATAATCCCTAAAAATGACAAACTAAATGGCATAATTAATAACTTCCAAATGGTTGCTCCAAATT
The DNA here is from genome assembly GCA_028641055.1 of Alopecurus myosuroides. Lineage (NCBI taxonomy): Eukaryota > Viridiplantae > Streptophyta > Magnoliopsida > Poales > Poaceae > Alopecurus > Alopecurus myosuroides. Next base: position 33,595 of record JAPCYS010002030.1, on the reverse strand, counting down.
AAATACTCAAAACATGTTTTCCATCCAAAATCAAATGCCACACTTGAATATCAACTTTGTTTTCTGGTTTGCAACAATTAATTTGAATAATTGTTTCACCTCTTATTTAATGCAATTTAAATTGCCAAAATTCATAACTAATTCATTTTAATTCCAAATCAAACAAATAAAATATGTTTTCCAATCAGTTTCATATCTTTAACATGTTCATGCCATTCATATTCCTGTTTGCATCTTTCCTTGTGCATTTTAGCTTTCGTTATGCATGTTCATCTATATGACAACATATGGAATGTGTGGGCTAATTAATTTCAACTGTTGCCCCATTCCATTTAAATTGCCTAACTCATCTACTTTATTGTTTTCCATGCTAAACAACATTTAACTTGATGGTTAGCTAAACAACTTGAACCAATTCCTATTTCTCCGGACTCCGGTTCCGATTAAATTGCTTAAGTTGTTTCCCTGTTGCATCTTGCCATGCCATGCATACAAAATAGGATCATGCTGGATCTTTTGCCGTAGTAGTAATTGTTGCATCCGGTGTTTCTTTTAGTTCGTTGCTTCTTCGCGGATAGGACGTTGAGATGATGTGAGCAACGACAAGTTCTGCTACCTTGCGGGATCTCAGGCAAGTATACTCACTTGCTACTTATGGCTGCCTTTCATCACTTGTTACCGATTCTTCCCGTTGTTCTTATTCTAGCCTTTTGATTCGATGCTTGTGTCCCGATCCTATCATATTGTTTACCTTGCAGCCATGATATAGCCTTCCTTCCACTTCCTATTACCTGTTGTTTGTTTACCTTGTTGGCCCCCGTGTCGTACTTGCATGCTTAGTGTTGTTTGCGCTCAAGTCTTGTTGTCCGTCTTATCACCTGTTTAGTTGATAGTTGGGTTTCAATTTAGTCAACAACATGTTAATGTTTTGGGTAATAATAATTTGATGTTAAGGCACCGGCAGGAGGCCCGGGTTAGGGTTTTGAGGCCTGCTAGTGTCGAACTTAATTAGGAAAAGAGTCTTGTCTACTGATCCATGATGAGCGTGCTCACCGCATCCGGGTGGTAGTATGGGACCCCCCTCGACTTAGACCTGATCTGCAGCTTGTCCGAAGAGCCACACTTAGTTCGGGTGTTCCATGTGCTCCTTCCATAATGGGTTGGCCCCCTTGGTTACTGATGATGATGATGGTGATGTTGCATATAGGGCGAGGCTGTAGTGCCGGGGTGTTGTGTCCTGCGGGAGTTTTGCACACCTGCGCTGAGTATTCGGCTGCGTGGCTGGGACCTTATAGCTCCGTGGCTCCTAGGATGGGTTGTAGAGATGGTTTGGGTCGTGTCAAGCCAACCTGAGTTTTAGTTGGTGGCTTGAGTGTGTACGGGTACTGGACACACCCTGCAGGGATGAATCTTCTCGAGAAGCCGTGTTTTCCGCGGTTATGGATTACTTGGTGAAAGTACTGGCTAACAAGTACTCAGACTTACACCTAATGATAATAACTTGACTAGTAATAGTCTTATTGACACAATAACTTGATCCATCATTAATCCAACAGTGTGAGTTATCCTTGGGTTGCTTCCTTAGTAGGGGGGTGACATTGGATGGGTTTGTTTGGTGAGTAGTTGTAGTTGGTTCCGATACGCTATCTTATCTTCTTTCTGTTAGCCGGAAGTTGTAGTGAGTTTCTGTAGTTGGTTAGTGCAGCCCGCTGTCGCTTATTTGCAATCCCTTCCTTTCCGTTGATCCCAAAGTATTTGTATCTTGTGATGATCGGATTACGCCGGTATCTTGTGAGTATGGGTTTATCCACTTGCCAGTACTTAACCGTACTGACCCACGAATCCTTTTTCGTGGCTGCATATTCAACATTGCAGTCAACAGGTTTGAAGTCTGACGACGTTAGCTTCGGAATCCCTCCGGCTTGGCCTGGGCAGGGATTGGACGCCTTCGGTTATCTTCAGGACTCTTAGTCCAATTTGGATCTTGTCCGTAGTCGGACGATATGTTGTTTCTTCCGCTGTTATTTGGATCTTTGTATTGTATCAGTTGTATCCTTGACTCGTTTGAGTCTTCTTGTATATATCTCTTCTGTTGTTGTTGTGGATTATTCGTGAACTGTTGTAATGTTATCACAAGTGGCAACCTGGAATCGGTTATTATGTGGATTTTGGCGGGAATGCTGAAATCTGCATAGTGCCCGATCTCGGGGCGTCACAAATGGTATCAGAGCTTTGGTTCCGATTCCCGAGATTGTTTCGATACGAATGGTTATCGAAGCAACGGGTCCGCAAAGCCTGTAGGTTAACCTCGCTAACGGTCGTGTTTCTAGAGTGTCAAAAACTATTTCTGCTAAACTATTTTTGGAAACATCTCAATAGGATTCTTATTTTCTCCTTATCTCTATTCTATTTCCCCTCCCATCTTATTTGTTTTTGAGTCTCCCCCCTTCTCTATCTTTCAAAGTGTTAGGATCCTACGTGGGTGGACGTTTTCTGAGCCGTTAACCTAATAGGTTCGATCATCGGAAGATTCCTGGTGGAAGAACATCGTCATCAACCCGAGCAAGAATCTCTTGTTAGTGGTGTCGAGGAGATCAGCTGGAAGCATGAAGAATCGATAGTCGAACTTCTTTCCCCTCCCGGGTTAGCAGGTGGATTGCGAGGGCGCAATCCCTTGTTAGTGGTGTCGTCTGTAACACCCGGGGGTTTTCCCCAATTAGCTTGTTTTTTTTCTTCTTCTTTCTTTTGTGCATCTCATGTAATTTCGCATCATCATTCATCACCCTAAAATTTTAAGTCACCAAAACTTCTGATTGGTGTACCACACAAGATTGCAAAAGTTATGAATTGTTTTGAGCCTTCCAAATATCTTAAAGTCCTTCTTTTGTTTTCTGAAAATAATAATCAAACAAACAAAAAAAAACGTTTTGAGGAAGCTAGGCCCAGCCCAACCGGCCAAGCCCTCTCTTCCTTGCAGCCCACCACGAAGCCCACCCCTGTTTGTCGTCTTCCTCACGTGGGAGGTCACGTACAGAACGTGACCATGGCCTCCTGATCTCCTCTCCCCCTCACCTGCTCCCTCCACCCTCTCCCTTATCTACCCCCAAGGAGAACCCTAACCCTAGCGCCATTCCTCCCTTCCTCCTCCTCAAGCCGCCGCCACTCTCTCCCTCAATTCCCCAAATTTCCTCTCTGAAATTCACCTGTTTCTGAATTTTCGGAGAGCCACCATGGCCGCCACTTTGGGTCCTTGGCGCCGCCACCACGCTCGCCGCCGGGCTATGCTAGCAGCGGGAATGGAACCGGCGTGCGACCCTCTTCGTCCTCGCCGGAAATCGGGGCCGGTTGCTCCGGGCTGTCCCCGCCATGGCCGTCTTCTCCGGTGTCCGTGAGCACGAGCTCAACAGGTCGTCATCGCCTCGACGCCTTCGACCCTCCAACGACTCCGTCGAGCGAACCGAGGTGAGGCCACCCCGTCCCGGCCTAGGCCCCCTCCCCTCGTGCTCTAAACGCCGGCCTTCGCGCCGCGCCATGGGCTCCTCGCTGCAGGTCGCCGTCCATGGTCTCTGTTCCGATCGATTGAAGTTTTGATTCAGTTTTCGTCAAAACCCGCACCCCTTACCTCAAACCCGCGCGCCTCCGTATCCTTCCACAAACGATCAGTAGCCCAGCTGGTAACACCCCTTGCGCGCGCCCAGCAAGCCCCAGGTCCCGAGTTCGATCCCCAAGCCCCCACCCTTTTATTTCCTGTTTTTTTTCTTTTCTGCCCGAAATTTCAGAAACCTAGATCTGAGCTATTACTTCTAAAATCAATATCAAATCGAATACTGCTCCAATTTGGATGATTCAAAATCCTGTGGCTTCATAATTCTGTGCTCTTTCTATTAATGCCAAGTTTGCAATATTTCTGTAACAATTTTGGCACTAAATAATTAATTACTAAAAATTCAATAAAAATTGGAAACTTTGGAATTTCATAACTTTAGTTCTACTCATCCAAATTAAGAAAACTTGGTCTCTAAAAATTTGTCTTAACAAACTCTACACATTGGTATTTTATTTGGACACAATTGAATTAAATTTGAACATGTTTTCCTCTGTTTACTAAAAAGGGCAGAATAAACTATTTATGGAAAATGGCATAATAAATTCAATAATAACCCAAAAATTATGTTTGATAGCTCAAATGTTCAGTGAAACATTTGCTACATGTTTCAACCTTTTCAATGCAATTTGTTCACTATTTTTCCTAATTAAAATTGGTGGAATAATTCAATGCTTTAATTAAATCTTTTAAATTGCAAAATTCATAACTTGCTCAATTAAATTCCAATTTCAACAAACAAAATATGTTTTCCACTCAAAATGAAACCACCTTTCTGTTTATCAACTTTGTTTTGCAAATTGGGCAATTAAAATTAATGTTATTTAATAATCCCTAAAAATGACAAACTAAATGGCATAATTAATAACTTCCAAATGGTTGCTCCAAATTAAATACTCAAACATGTTTTCCATCCAAAATCAAATGCCACACTTGAATATCAACTTTGTTTTCTGGTTTGCAACAATTAATTTGAATAATTGTTTCACCTCTTATTTAATGCAATTTAAATTGCCAAAATTCATAACTAATTCATTTTAATTCCAAATCAAACAAAAAATATGTTTTCCAATCAGTTTCATATCTTTAACATGTTCATGCCATTCATATTCCTGTTTGCATCTTTCCTTGTGCATTTTAGCTTTCGTTATGCATGTTCATCTATATGACAACATATGGAATGTGTGGGCTAATTAATTTCAACTGTTGCCCCATTCCATTTAAATTGCCTAACTCATCTACTTTATTGTTTTCCATGCTAAACAACATTTAACTTGATGGTTAGCTAAACAACTTGAACCAATTCCTATTTCTCCGGACTCCGGTTCCGATTAAATTGCTTAAGTTGTTTCCCTGTTGCATCTTGCCATGCCATGCATACAAAATAGGATCATGCTGGATCTTTTGCCGTAGTAGTAATTGTTGCATCCGGTGTTTCTTTTAGTTCGTTGCTTCTTCGCGGATAGGACGTTGAGATGATGTGAGCAACGACAAGTTCTGCTACCTTGCGGGATCTCAGGCAAGTATACTCACTTGCTACTTATGGCTGCCTTTCATCACTTGTTACCGATTCTTCCCGTTGTTCTTATTCTAGCCTTTTGATTCGATGCTTGTGTCCCGATCCTATCATATTGTTTACCTTGCAGCCATGATATAGCCTTCCTTCCACTTCCTATTACCTGTTGTTTGTTTACCTTGTTGGCCCCCGTGTCGTACTTGCATGCTTAGTGTTGTTTGCGCTCAAGTCTTGTTGTCCGTCTTATCGCCTGTTTAGTTGATAGTTGGGTTTCAATTTAGTCAACAACATGTTAATGTTTTGGGTAATAATAATTTGATGTTAAGGCACCGGTAGGAGGCCCGGGTTAGGGTTTTGAGGCCTGCTAGTGTCGAACTTAATTAGGAAAAGAGTCTTGTCTACTGATCCATGATGAGCGTGCTCACCGCATCCGGGTGGTAGTATGGGACCCCCTCGACTTAGACCTGATCTGCAGCTTGTCCGAAGAGCCACACTTAGTTCGGGTGTTCCATTTGCTCCTTGCATAATGGGTTGGCCCCCCTTGGTTACTGATGATGATGATGGTGATGTTGCATATAGGGCGAGGCCTGTAGTGCCGGGGTGTTGTGTCCTGCGGGAGTTTTACACACCTGCGCTGAGTATTCGGCTGCGTGGCTGGGACCTTATAGCTCCGTGGCTCCTAGGATGGGTTGTAGAGATGGTTTGGGTCGTGTCAAGCCAACCTGAGTTTTATTTGGTGGCTTGAGTGTGTACGGGTACTGGAGCACACCCTGCAGGGATGAATCTTCTCGAGAAGCCGTGTTTTCCGCGGTTATGGATTACTTGGTGAAAGTACTGGCTAACAAGTACTCAGACAACTTACACCTAATGATAATAACTTGACTAGTAATAGTCTTATTGACACAATAACTTGATCCATCATTAATCCAACAGTGTGAGTTATCCTTGGGTTGCTTCCTTAGTAGGGGGTGACATTGGATGGGTTTGTTTGGTGAGTAGTTGTAGTTGGTTCCGATACGCTATCTTATCTTCTTTCTGTTAGCCGGAAGTTGTAGTGAGTTTCTGTAGTTGGTTAGTGCAGCCCGCTGTCGCTTATTTGCAATAATCCCTTCCTTTCCGTTGATCCCAAAGTATTTGTATCTTGTGATGATCGGATTACGCCGGTATCTTGTGAGTATGGGTTTATCCACTTGCCAGTACTTAACCGTACTGACCCACGAATCCTTTTTCGTGGCTGCATATTCAACATTGCAGTCAACAGGTTTGAAGTCTGACGACGTTAGCTTCGGAATCCCTCCGGCTTGGCCTGGGCAGGGATTGGACGCCTTCGGTTATCTTCAGGACTCTTAGTCCAATTTGGATCTTGTCCGTAGTCGGACGATATGTTGTTTCTTCCGCTGTTATTTGGATCTTTGTATTGTATCAGTTGTATCCTTGACTCGTTTGAGTCTTCTTGTATATATCTCTTCTGTTGTTGTTGTGGATTATTCGTGAACTGTTGTAATGTTATCACAAGTGGCAACCTGGAATCGGTTATTATGTGGATTTTGGCGGGAATGCTGAAATCTGCATAGTGCCCGATCTCGGGGCGTCACAAGGTACAACACCTCTGCCGGTATCCACACGTACGAGGAGGAGCTCCGACGGCGGACTGCTAGGTCCGGTGCGGCGGCTGGACTGAGTGGGGCTAGGGTTCCCAACACATGGGAGAGTGGACTAACTTGCCCGCTGGGCAACCTGCGCCCCTCTTTATATAGCGTATGGTAATGGGCTTCACAACACTTGTGGCCCATTCCCTCCGTGAGTCCGACTCACTAACTCAGTCCATTTCCGGTTCGGGTCCAACCCAACCAATGCTTGCTCCCGCTCTTAAGTGTGCGACCCTGCAGGCTCATGGCGACATGGACACGATTGGAGTCCTACTCCCAATCGATCAATCGGTAGCGGCTCCTAGCAGAACGTGCCGACTCCCAAGTCCCATTGAGTCATGACGACATACCTTTCAATGCGATATTCATCTTAGTCCCTTTTGCCTCACGATATACCTTGTCGAGCTATAGGCGATTTATCGTCATCCCTTAAATAGCTCAACTCTCTTCTCGATCCGTGATATGTGATTCATCTGACTAACTCTTTAGTCAATAGACACAGTTAACACTTAACTGAGTCGCGCATGGCCATGCTTCCTGAATCATATCACTCGAGAGGGCCCAGAGAATATCTCTCCAATCGGAGGGGCAAAATCCCATCTTGATTATCCACATCACGCAGCTTGCTTCTCATTAGACCCGAACTCTGCCTTTATCGTTGCCTTGTCACAGAACAACGTTTGACAGAACCTAAGTCGGTGATCCACAACTCGGATTGTGCGACAACCTCAGGTCTAAGGATTACATTGATTGAGACATGCAAATGACGACTTGATCGTTGCATCTCAATGTGGGTCAGTCCGACTTGCTAAACTCTTTAGCCAAGTCCGTGAACGTTGGAATGGCATCACCATGCCCATGACAAGTGGAACCATGTCATCAGCCAACACTCACATTAGTCTAGGATGTGTGTCCAGCACAACCTTAACGACCAAGGACAATTAGTATGAACAACGTGAATATATGGTTCCACAATCGAATCACATATTCAATGACATATATCAGATGTTCAAAACAAGGACAACTTAATATCTTTATGAATACAGTGGGAATTACATCATACATGATTGCCTCTAGGGCATATTCCCAACAGTCTCCCACTTGCACTAGAGTCAATCATCCTGGCATCATATGCCTAGGAATCTAATGCCCATACCTCTCGTGTGCGCCTCATGCTTAGGCTGTGGTAGCGCCTTTGTCAATGGATCTGCAATGTTTGCATCCGTGTGTACTTTGCATAACTTGATATCACCTTGTTCGACAAACTGGCGAATGAGGTGGTACCGCATGAGTATATGTTTGTTCTTCTGGTGTTGTCTAGGTTCCTTGGCCTGTGCGATAGCACCATTGTTGTCACAATATACGTCCAAAGGATTGGACGCGCCCTGAACCACACCAAGATCAATCAGGAGGTTCCTGATCCAAACAGCTTCCTTTGCCGCCTCTGAGGCAGCAATATACTCAGCCTCTGTTGTAGATGCAGACACCGTATCTTGCTTGGAACTCTTCCAGCTCACAGCTCCTCCGTTCATTACGAACACGTATCCCGATTGCGAACGAGAATCATCTGAGTCGGTGAGATAACTCGCATCCGTGTAACCCTTTACACTGAATTCCTCATCACCTCCATAAACTAGGAACATTTCCTTAGTATTTCTCAAATACTTAAGGATGTTTTTAACTGCTGCCCAGTGGGCTTCGCCAGGGTCAGCCTGGTATCTGCTCGTAACACTTAGAGCATAGGAAACATCTGGCCTAGTACAAATCATGGCATACATGATGGATCCGATTGCCGAAGCATACGGGATCACACTTATCCGACTTCGCTCATCAGTTGTCGAAGGACACTGAGTCTTGCTAAGTTTTATGCCATGGGACATCGGTAAGAATCCCTTCTTGGACTCTTCCATTTTGAATTTCTTCAAAACCTTGTCCAGATAAGTACTCTGACTCAATCCAATGAGCCGCCTGGATCTATCTCTATAGATCCTGATTCCTAATATGTAAGTTGCCTCACCCAAATCCTTCATTGAGAAACTCCTTTCCAATGACTCTTTGGTTTCTTGCAACATCATGACATCATTTCCAATCAGCAATATGTCATCCACATACAAGATTAGAAAGTTTACTTTGCTCCCACTAAACTTCTTGTATAAACAAGAATCATGATCGCTCTTGATGAAGCCAAACGATTTGACTACCTCATCAAAGCGAATGTTCCAACTCCGAGATGCTTGCTTCAACCCATAAATGGATTTCTGAAGTTTGCATACCTTGTCAGCATTAGCTGGATCGACAAAACCTTCGAGCTGTATCATATACACGTCCTCAGTTAAATTTCCATTAAGGAAAGCCGTCTTGACATCCATCTGCCATATCTCATAGTCGAAATAGGCTGCTATAGCTAACATGATCCGAATTGATTTAAGCATCGCTACAGGCGAGAATGTCTCGTCGTAGTCAACTCCTTGAACCTGTCGGAACCCCTTCACGACAAGTCGTGCTTTTATAGACGGAAATATTTCCATCCATATCAATTTTCTTCTTAAAGACCCATTTGCACTCGACGGGTCTTGCACCGTCAGGCAGATCAACCAAATTCCAAACTTGGTTTTCATCCATGGACTTTAACTCGGATCTCATGGCTCCAAGCCATGACTCGGAATCAGATCCCACCATCGCTTCCGAATAAGTTGCCGGCTCATTACTGTCTAACAGTAAAACATCTCGAGCACTCTGTAATCTGGCAGATCTCCGTGGTTCAGGTGCTGTTACCGGTGTAGGTACCACGACCGGCTCAGCCTCCAAGGCGTTCGCCGACTCGCCCCTAGCCGGTTCCTCTCGAATTTCTTCGAGTTGCACTGTGCTCCCACTGACTTCCCGACTGAGAAACTCTTTCTCAAGGAAGACACCATTCCGAGCGACAAACACTTTGCCCTCTTCCCGGTTGTAGAAGTAGTACCCCAAGGTTTCCCTCGGATACCCCACGAAAATACACTTATCCGACTTGGGCGTGAGCTTGTCCGACTGAAGTCGCTTGACAAATGCTTCACAACCCCAAATCTTAGAAAAGACAAACTTGGCTTTTTACCAGTCCACATCTCATGTGGTGTCTTCTCTACTGACTTTGATGGTACTCTGTTTAGTGTGAAAGCTGCAGTTTCTAGACAATAACCCCAAAATGATAAAGGTAGATCTGTCCGACTCATCATTGATCGTACCATGTCCAACAAGGTCCGATTTCTCCGTTCCGATACACCGTTTCTCTGCGGTGTACCCGGCGGAGTGAGTTGAGGAACTATTCCACAACTCTTTAGATGGTCATCAAACTCATGGCTCATGTACTCGCCTCCACGGTCCGACCGTAGAAACTTTATTTTCTTGCCGAGCTGATTTTGTACCTCATTCTGGAATTCCTTGAACTTTTCAAAGGCTTCCGACTTGTGTTTCATTAAATAGATATATCCATACCTACTCAAATCATCAGTGAAGGTAATGAAGTACTCATAACCACCTCTGGTTGTCGTGCTCATTGGTCCACATACATCACTATGTATTAGTTCCAACAAGTCGGACGCTCTTTCACAACTCCTTGCAAAAGGTGTCTTGGTCATCTTGCCTAGTAGGCATGATTCGCATGTCTCGAATGACTCTAAGTAAAACGAAGTTAGAAGTCCATCATCATGGAGCTTCTTCATGCGCTTCCAACTTATATGACCAAGCCGACAGTGCCAAAAGTAAGTCATATTCAGATCATTTGGTTTCAACCTTTTAACATTTATGTTATAGACCGATTCACTATCAAGATTTAAAATAAATAACCCGTTCTGAACGGGTGCAAAGCCATGAAACATATCTTTCAAATATAAAGAACAACCATTATTCTTAATATTCGACTCATAACCTTGTCTCATCAAACATGAGGCGGAAATAATGTTTCGACTAAGCGCTGGAACATAATAACAATTATTTAGTTCCAAAATAAATCCTGAAGGTAAATGAAGTTGCATCGTGCCGACTTCCAACGCAGCGACTCTCGCCTTGTTGCCGACCCGAATGTCAACCTCTCCTCTTGCCACGCTCCTAGTTCTTACCAGCCCCTGCAACGAGTTGCAAATGTGAATGACTGATCCGGTATCATATACCCAAGAACTATTAGGTTCATCAGCAAGATAAATGTCTATAACATTGCACACAAGTGTACCTGAGTCGGAAGTCATACCTCCACTCTTGGCCTTGTCAGCCAAATACTTGGTGCAGTTCCTCTTCCAGTGGCCATCCTGCTTGCAATAGAAGCAATTGGCTCCGGCTGTAGGAGAAGGCTTAGTCTTTGAGGAAGCACTCTGGACAGGGCCATGGGCGCTACCTCCTGACTTATCCTTCTTCTTCTTAGTCCAAGAACTCTTCTTGAACTTAGCCTTATTCTGCACCATCAACACTTGACTGGCGCCTTTCTTGATATCAGCCTCTGCCGTTTTGAGCATCCCATGTAATTCAGTGATACTCTTATCCATACCATGCATATGATAGTTCGAGATGAACGGACCATACGCACTAGGAAGAGTTCAGAATTATATCAGTGGCGATCTCTTCTTTAATTGAGAAGCCCAAGCGATCCAAAGACTGTATGTAACCAATCATCTTGATTACATGCGGACTCAGTGGATCGCCGTCTTTCAGCTTACAGCCAAGCAAAACTTGAGAGACTTGATACCTCTCAGTCCTTGCTTGAGCCTGGAACATACTTTTGAGGCTTTCGATCATATCGTAGGCCTCAACATTTTCGAACTGCTGCTGCAAGTCCGGTTCCATGTGTGCAAGCATAAGACAGCTAATCTCCGTAGACTCATCTCTAGTCTTACGGTAGGCATTTGTGACGGCGACAGTCGCATCATCATCAGGCTCTTCTAGAAGTGGAGTTTCTAGAACATGTTCTTTCTTGTCATGCTTGAGGACTATCCTCAGATTACGATACCAGTTGGTGAAATTAATTCCATTAAGCTTATCTTTCTCTAGGATTGACCTCAACGCAAAAGTGGACAACTGAAGGTTGCTAGGTGCCATTGATCTACAACAGAAAATACGCAAAAACACTTAAGACATGTATTCATAAAAGAGCAGGCATATTAAACGTTTTAATACTTATGCTCCCACTAGAACCAACATCCCTCCGATGGTTGCTAAGTGATTCAGGACCCTAAATAAGCAAGCCGACTAGTGAGCTTTAGCATCACCGCTAGCCGTCAAGTGATCTAGGTAGGCAACACCTTGCCAATCGTATCTCTATACGACTCCTGTTAGTTGGGTGACATCACATGCCCCGGCTCCCAACCTACCTCGCCCCGAGCCCCACAACCGTTGTGATGGACTCGTCTAGATTACCAAGTGCTTCTGCGTGTAAGAGTCCGACTCAAACCCACCTAACCGGAAAGAATTGGTAGCACCTCAATTTTATGACCCACTACCAAGAATGTCCGACTTGTGATGGTGCAGCACTGGCGGGGCGACCGACTAGACCTTCTTTGAGGGATTAAAGAATCTACCAACTATCTAAATAGAGGTAAATAGAGGCATAACAATAACACAAATAAAGCAATTCTAATGTGAAATGGTATGGCTCTCTTCATGGTGATCTCCATCTCCACGAAGCTTGTAAGTCGACTCGTGCCAACTCTTGTCACGTGCCATCTTACTCCATGTAGCCGACTTGTACATCGACTTGCATGCCATCCGGGTTCTCCAACAAGCTACACTAGCTAAGTAAATGAAATTTACATAGAGAATCCGACACGCAGGCCGGTATACAATAAAATGACAGCACCTAGGCTCCAGCCGGCTGACAAAAAACATGATACCAGATCATGTATGGATTACACACATCATGCACATAAGCCATACCATTCACAACTTCCTGCAAAAACAAGTTATGCATAGATCGATATCTACCGGCGTTGTGAAACTCGCAACGACATCTAAGGCGCTACGACAGGACGACGGCGGTCCCGATTTCGGAAAACGCAGATCTCATCTGCATTCCGATCATGGATTTCTTCATCGGATAAAACGATTTTACCCGAATCTGATCCGTATTCCGACTCGACCAAACTCTTTGATCTTCGATCACCGCAACTGGATTTATGTCACGGTATACCCCGATGGCGGAAACCGACCGGTAGAGGTAAGTTGTTCCACGACCTTAGCAGTATGATCACGGAAACCAGATCATCCATTAACCCCGAGTACGATTGATCCAATCAACCTTGTACAAAACCGATCTATCTCATAGACCGACCACCAAAACAGCAATTAGATCACATCTAACGCTAACATATCACATATGTACGGATCTCGGGCCTAATACCAGAAGCTACCGCTCTGATACCACTGTTGGCACGCGTAGAGATAAACGAAAACTTTTTCCTACGCGATACTACCAAGATCTAGCCGAGGTAGAAGACCACGAGTATTACCACTAGACGCGCAGATGCGGATTATCGATGTAGCGCGTCGGGTCGGGCAGTGCAGTCCCACGATCCGGTCCCCGATCCAATCCCTCGAACGTCGAAGTGCTGAACGTACAGCACCTCTGCCGGTATCCACACGTACGAGGAGGAGCTCCGACGGCGGACTGCTAGGTCCGGTGCGGCGGCTGGACTGAGTGGGGCTAGGGTTCCCAACATGGAGAGTGGACTAACTTGCCCGCGGGGCAACCTGCGCCCCTCTTTATATAGCGTATGGTAATGGGGCTTCACAACACTTGTGGCCCATTCCCTCCGTGAGTCCGACTCACTAACTCAGTCCATTTCCGGTTCGGGTCCAACCCAACCAATGCTTGCTCCCGCTCTTAAGTGTGCGACCCTGCAGGCTCATGGCGACATGGACACGATTGGAGTCCTACTCCCAATCGATCAATCGGTAGCGGCTCCTAGCAGAACGTGCCGACTCCCAAGTCCCATTGAGTCATGACGACATACCTTTCAATGCGATATTCATCTTAGTCCCTTTTGCCTCACGATACCTTGTCGAGCTATAGGCGATTTATCGTCATCTCTTAAATAGCTCAACTCTCTTCTCGATCCGTGATATGTGATTCATCTGACTAACTCTTTAGTCAATAGACACAGTTAACACTTAACTGAGTCGCGCATGGCCATGCTTCCTGAATCATATCACTCGAGAGGGCCCAGAGAATATCTCTCCAATCGGAGGGGCAAAATCCCATCTTGATTATCCACATCACGCAGCTTGCTTCTCATTCGACCCGAACTCTGCCTTTATAGTTTGCCTTGTCACAGAACAACGTTTGACAGAACCTAAGTCGGTGATCCACAACTCGGATTGTGCGACAACCTCAGGTCTAAGGATTACATTGATTGAGACATGCAAATGACGACTTGATCGTTGCATCTCAATGTGGGTCAGTCCGACTTGCTAAACTCTTTAGCCAAGTCCGTGAACGTTGGAATGGCATCACCATGCCCATGACAAGTGGAACCATGTGATCAGCCAACACTCACATTAGTCTAGGATGTGTGTCCAGCACAACCTTAACGACCAAGGACAATTAGTATGAACAACGTGAATATATGGTTCCACAATCGAATCACATATTCAATGACATATATCAGATGTTCAAAACAAGGACAACTTAATAACTTTATGAATACAGTGGGAATTACATCATACATGATTGCCTCTAGGGCATATTCCCAACACTTTGGGCCGAGTTACCCCTTGGAGTTGGCCTACCGGGTTATTATCCCTCCATCAGTAGTCCCCAGAATAGCTTGGGCTTCATGAGATCCTCCTTTAAGCGCACGCTATTCTCTGCAAAAATAACAAACACACAAGTTCATAGAGGCCGGGTTAGATTGCTTTGATAAAAAGCTAGGCCTAACTCCATGGTGGCCATATAGTAACCTGGCTTTCTCCAAGTCCAGTGTTTACTTTTTCGGGTCAACGCCCCTGATGCAAACGCCAAAGATCCGGCTTACTTTACTTGTTAATCGATCCAGGTATCGCGGAGAAGATTTGTCTCTTATCCATTCCGGATATCTAGTCCAGCACTTAAAGCATATCTCAGAAAATCCGGGCGGGTATCCCTTACCCCGAAATTTCCGGTTCCCGCCCGTTGGACTAGGTTTACCCACCCGTACCTTATAAATAGGTACCTAGGGGATAACCTAACCCCCAACGGTCCATTCCAACTTCTTCTTCCTCTCCATCGCTCACGTTTGCGCAACACCACCACGGGAACCTCAAGCTCACCGCCGGAGCAAAACCGCCGCCGGTTAAGTTCATCCTCGAACCGTTCCACGCCGCCGCCAAGCTCCGCCGCCGCGCCCTCATCTTGCCCGCCGGGAATCGCAAAGGGGCATTTGGATTGCGCCATCTGCCGCCGTCGTGCTCTGCTCCAATCTCCTCCGGTAAGCTTCTTGCTCCCATCGAATTAGCCTCACAATTTCTTGATTCGTTCTAGATTGGATCTAGGTCAACCGCGGGTCATTTCTTACCCCATGCCGAATTAGGTCACATAAACTCATACTAGTTCATCCAATGGCTTGAGTATAGGCTCCACTTCATTCTCCTATTGCTTGTAGTCACTAATTTCACCACGAATTTGAAAATGAAATTTCCAATCTACGCTCGGGCCGCCCAAATTTTCCGCACCTGCCATTGATACCCGGAAAATCCGCTTCTTCCGGTTCATTTACTTGCAGTAGATACATGGGCAACCAACCTTCTTCCGCAAACGATCATCAATACGTAAGTCCCCCATAGTTTCTGTACCGATACTCGATACTCGGATAATCTGTGACTTTCTCTACATCCGGCGATACCCGGACAACTCATAATTCCCATACCTCTTTTTGGTACTGCTTGCATATATCCGGATAACCCATGATTTCCGAGTCTTACGTCTTGCACCTTTTTGTCTCGTGCTTTGCAGACCGAACCCATGGCTCCCAAGAAGCAAGGGAAGCAGCAAGCCAAAACAAGGACAACCCAATCAATATCCGCCAACTGGGCGCGATCCACCATCACCAAGGCCAAGCTAGAAGAGCTGGCCGAGTTAGGGGTCCTCCCCCCTCAGGGAGATATCCATTGGAGAGTGCCGGGTGATGAGACCCGGCCTACACCTGCTGCCGATGAGGTAATCTGCTTCATTGAGCATGTGACCCGGGGGTTTCGCCCTCCGGGTCATTCTTTTTTCCGCGAGGTCTTAAGCCACTATGGCCTCCGGGTGTTCGACATAGGGCCTAACTCTATGTTGAACATTACCCACTTTATCGTCCTTTGCGAGTCCTATTTGTGCATTCCGCCAAATCTGGCTCTTTTTATTGAACTTTTCCAATGCAAACCGTGCCGCGAAAGCGGTGACGGGGCACTTCTTGCTTGCGGCGGGGTTTCCGTCCAGCGCCGTCAGAACTCCCCAATACCGACTCTTAATCTGAATTCCCATGTTAAACACTGGCAATTGTCCTTCTTCTACTACCGAGACACCTCCCCACCCGGCGAAAGGAAATTGCCGGGTTACTCGGAGGGTCTCCTTGATATCTCCGAGTCTTTCAATGCATTTGCCCCTGAGTCGGACAGGGAGGCCATCCAGCCCCACCTATCTAAGATAACTGTCCTTTCTGCCCAAGGTCTCCTTGGGCTCAACCTAGTCAAAACTTGGGTGAACTTTCGCATTCAACCCAATTCCATCCGCTCAAAACTGATGTGCGAGTATTCGGGGCACCCTACGGATTCCCTCCGATACTCTTCCAAGAACTACCCGGCCAGTGACACCAACAAGACCATCAAGAGCTTCTTGACGGAGAAGTTGGAGGTAATCCGGAACATAGCCGGGTTGGAACCATTTACTCGGGAGAACCCAGCTCCTGAGGTAAAATCCGGTTCTCACACCTTTACCTTCACACTTTTCTCTAGATACAACTACTGATCCTTACCCTCGTGCCTTTATCTTAGGCTGATAACGTCTTTTGGAGCATTGAAATGCCCCCTAACTCCGAGAATCCAGAGGAGGAAGAGGACGTAGTTAACTCGGAGGAAGGTACATTCCGAGTCTCACTTAGATTCTGCAAGCTCATTACTGTTCATTCTCTGTTTTCCCGACAGTATACCTCGACAACTTTCAGAGCCAGAGGACAAGGACGAAGAAGAAGAAGAACCGGAAGGCAGGGTGGAAACAACAAGCGATGAAGATGAAGCTAAGCCGACAGTCAAGGTCGGAGCAAAGAGGAAACCCCGAGGGGTCGTCTTTAAGGTGCCATACCGTTCCCTTGCTTCTAAACCGTACTCCTTTGCTAACATGTGCGAGCTAAACCGAGAGTTGTCTAACTGGCCGTACTTGAAGGATCCGCCCGTGACCAAGCGCAGAATGACTCGGAACTTTCCGGGTGAATCCGCACTTAATCCGGGCATTCCATCGTCCCCTCCTCAACGCGCTGGTATTTTTCAATCTTTTCCCAGATATCGAAGTTTTTCCTTTCCGAATCATCCTTTAGCAGGGCAGCTTCATGTCTTACTTTTCTCGATATTTATCAGCTTCATCCGGGTCCAGCAACGCGTTTCCCTCGGACTTCACGGTGAATCCCGGGTAAAGCTCTTCTCCTGATGCTCTATCACCTTTCCACGATTTTCTCCGGTTGCGTGCTGACCACTTACTTATACTGTCCACAGAGCCACGGTCACTATCAGTGAGCAGGAAAATATGGAGACCGATGATCCGGGTGAGGAGATCCCGATTGATGACATGACGGCTGCAGCTGGAGGCGAAGAGGAACAACAAGTGCCGCCAACACACCCGGCTGACCAGGAACCCGAGTACCCGATAGCCTCACATGCACGCGAGGAAGAGGCCGCCATCTTGGGCACGGGAGGAGGCGCACCGAGCTCCGATATCCGGACGACTCGGGTGCCTTCCCCTGCCAAGGAGAAAACCTCCACCCCGACTTATCAAGACCCCGGGTCTTTCAACTTGGGAAACCATTCCTTTGACCAAATGATGAGCGCCCTCCTCGCCATGAAGGCCTCAGAGAGCAGCATGTTAGAGCGCATGGCCGTGGAGCATCAGGTACGTTAGTTGATATCTCATAGTGTCCACCTAGTACCCAAGTTCCGAGTCTAACTTGTCAAAGTTACACTTCGTACTCCTTGCAATACTCGGCTGATTGCGATATCCGAGTAATGTTTAACCTTCCATTCTTTTAGGCACATGCATCTCGGTCCGAGGAGATTTTGGCCAAGACCAGGCAGCTCCTGGACACCGAGGTAAAGCTAAGAGAAGCACTTGAGTCCGAGGTGGCAGCCTTGAAGAAAGATGTCACGAAATACAAAGAGAAATACACCACTGCTCAAGCTGCACTGAAGAAGCTATCAGCCCAAGTGGCCGACACTTATCGTGTCCTCGTTGGTGAGATTTTGCTACTTACTGGTTCGTGCCTTGGTTTCTTGTTTTCTTGATACATGATACCCGGAATACTGCGATGTAAGCTTTGTTGTTCATATTGCAGCTTCCAACCTTGCGCCTTCAGAAGAAGATGATGTCGAAAAGGTAAAGAAATTGAAGAATGTCCTCCGGAGGTTCTGTGCCGGCACCAAGTGGATACTAGACGCCATTCAGTGGCCGACTGAACTCTATCCGGGTATGGAGACCCTAATCCATGCATGTTCTACTGTCCCTGCATGGATTGAGCTCTGGAAATGCTCCGCATGCCGGGTTGGGATGACCCGGGGACTTATGCTGGCGAAAGCTTATTTTCCTAACCTTGAGCCGGCAACGGTGGTGGCCGGATTTCCAGAATTCAAGGCAGATGGCTCGAGATTTTCCCCCAAGGATTTCAAAGCCGTACAATCCGAGGTACGTCACTCGGCAACTACTCTTGCCGACAGTATGGACTTGAGTAGGTTTATGTCTCCATACAACACTGAGGACAAAGCTGTGAAGGAAGATACGCCCGTGCCATTCGATATTTTAGAAAAGTGGAATGCTGACTCGGCTAGGAAGAGGGAGGAAGCTGCGAAGAGGAAAGCCGACTTGGGATCAGCACCAACTTCCTCTACGCCGGCTGTCCGTCCGCCCGTTCGTCCTGATGTTGAGAATCCGAATGATGATGCTGTAAGGAGCAAGCCCAGGACCAAGACCCGGAGGGCAAGGGCAAGGATGTGGACCCGACTCATGAGGCCGAGTAAATTATTACCTGATGCCATCCTAACACCTTGTTCGCTCGATGCTTTTGTAAAAACAGATATTCTTTTGATAGTGCAGATGTGCACTTTTGATACTACCATCGCATCATGTAAACACATTATGAGACTTCAATAGCTTTCGTGGCTCCTCTGGCCTTTGGATGAATCTGATGTCTATCTGCCTTTGAGCTTATTTACTCTTGATACTCCGACTTTCTTTATGGTTCCTTTTGTGAGACTCAGTTTCCGGGTCTCGTGGGTTTTGACAGGTGGACTTTTCTCTAAGTCCCCAAGTCCCCAAGACTCGGATTTTGGGTTTTTGAGCTTACTAGCTAAGCAACTTTCTCCTTTTCAAAATACCCAGTCCCCAAGGCCCGAAATTCCGAGTCTGGGGTGTGAGGTTTCTCAAAGAAAACAGGTTGTTTCTGCTAAGCCCAAAACCTAGAGCCGTTTCACATAGGTTTTGAAGTTATGCTTAATAGACTTTGAGTTTCCGGTTATTAACCCTGTACTCTGCATAACTTGTGGTTTAGATGACCCTTTTGACTCTCTTTTACTGTAAGCCGGCTTTCGCGTGGATACCATGTTGTTACATCTGTACGAAAACAGGGCCAGGCAAGTCCCATTGGGCATCATGGCTGATTGTAATCGTAAGCGAGCAAATCATGCCACTTTAGTGTGAGTCACATCGAGCTTAAGTAAGAAAAGTCAATAAATTTGGCTCCTTTGTCCGGTTATAAGATTGCAGCCGTACTCGTTTGCGAGTAATCGACCCTTATAACTCATAGGCATCATGGCCGGGTCTTTGAGTTTGTAACCGTGCTATTCAAGCAATCAGCCCCCAAGACCTAAATACATGCAACATACTAAAGAAACTAATGCACTAAGAAAACAATAAATAATACTTACTTGGAAGAAAAATAAAAACATAACAGAAAAATAAAACTTGATAAAACATGTGAAAAAAATATATTGCTTAACCATCTGTTTATTGATATGAGAAAGTTAGGTCAGCAAGCCGCCTCATTAAAAACCCTCCAGTCCCCTTAGGTACCCTGGATAGGAAAAGAGTGCGTCTGAAACCTGCTGCCTGTTACATCGTGTAATTCCACTTGTGAGTCTGGTCTATACTAGGTATAGTAGGGACGCAGATGAGCTACGTTCCATGGTCTTTCTTTCTCTTGCATAGATGAAGTGGTATGAGCGGTGTCGTTAACCGTAGCCGACTCTGCCCTTGTATCTATCAAGTAATACGATCCATTGTGCAGATTCCGGCTTATGATAAACGGTCCTTCCCATGGCGGTGATAACTTATGTTTTCCTTCCTTTGACTGTACCAGGCGCAAAACCAGGTCTCCTTCCTGGGACCGGGTTTTCACGCGCCGGCTATGATATCTCCGCAGATCCTGCTGATATATGGCTGATCTTTCCAGTGCTTGTTCCCTCTTTCTTCCAGCATATCCACGGCGTCCTGGGGTCTTCTCGTTCTCCACCTCGACGTAAGCCGACACTCGAGGCGAGTCATGGATGATATCACTCGGCAACACCGCCTCTGCACCATAAACCATGAAAAACGGTGTCATCTGAGTGGATCTGTTAGGTGTTGTGTTGATACCCCAAACCACTGCAGGTAATTCTTCGACCCATGCACCAGCAGCTCTGATACACGGAACTCGCAATCGTGGCTTTAATCCACGAAGCAACTCTTGATTTGCCCTCTCCACTTGTCCATTAGCCTGTGGATGGGCCACTGAAGCTATGTCAAGCCGGATTCCATTGTTACCACAAAATTTCTCCATCTCGCCAAGGGACATATTGGTTCCATTGTCGGTAATTATGCTATGGAGATACCCGAACCGATAGATAATCCTTTTCAGGAACTTGACTGCTGTAATTGCTTCACAGTTGGTAACTGGCATAACCTCAACCCACTTAGTAAACTTGTCAATGGCCACCAAGAGACGTGTCTTTTTGCAAGGTTACATGTGAAAGGGGCCAACCATATCCATACCCCAAACAGCGAACGGCCAAGTTAACGGGATAGTACGTTGTTCCATAGCCGGCACATGGGTTTGGCGAGCGTACCTTTGACATCCGTCACACCTTGCCACCAAGCTCTCCGCGTCTGCTAGGGCCGTGAGCCAGAAAAAACCATGTCGATAAGCTTTGGCCACCAGGGATCTTGTGGATGCATGATGCCCACAATCACCTTCATGGATTTCCTTGAGGATCTGTCGGCCTTCTTCTGGTGCTACACAGCGCAAAAAGACTCCTGCTGCACTTCTCTTGTATAACTCTCCGTTGATGATAGAATATCCTTTTGCTCGCCTCAGAATTTGTCTTGCTAATACTTCCTGCTGTGGTAACTTGCCCCGTGATAGGTAGGCGAAGAACGGCTCTGTCCACTCGGGAACAACACGTACTGTGGCCACGAGCTCCAAATCCGGGTCTTGATTTGCCAGTTCTTCCTCAGACTCGGTTTTAACTGATGGTCGCCATAGTTCATCCAGGAAAACATTAGGTGGAACCGGCTCTCTGCGCGAGCCGAGTCTGGCGAGTGCATCTGCTGCCTCGTTTTTTCTTCTGTCTATGTGCTCCACCTCGTACCCGGAGAAACACCCGGCAACTCTATCAACCTCTCTGCGGTATGCTGCCATAGTTGCATCTTTTCTATCCCAAGTTCCTGAGACCTGCTGTACCATAAGGTCCGAATCTCCAAAGCATCATATCCTCTTGATATTCATCTCCTTTGCTACCAATCCGTGCAATAAGGCCTCATACTCGGCCACGTTGTTGGAACAATCAAAGTGAATCTGCAGCACGTAGCTCAACTTGTCTCCTTTGGGTGATGTTAGCACCAGTCCAGCTCCTGATCCCTCGTACTGCTTGGAGCCATCGAAGTGCATGATCCAAGACTCGGAGTTTGGAGCCATGGTGGGCATGCCTGTGTGCGTCCAATCGTTAATAAAATCGACTAGAGCCTGAGATTTGATTGCTGACCTTGGCTCATAGTTGATGTGATAATCCCCCATCTCGATCGCCCACTTGGCTATTCTACCTTTTGCATCCGAGTTTCTGATGATATCCGACATTGGTATAGAACTCACCACTGTTATGGGGTGTTCCTGAAAATATGGCTTCAATTTCCGGCTGGCCATGAAGACCCCGAAAACCAGCTTTGCCAATGTGGATAACGCTGTTTTGCCTCTGATAGTACCTCACTGACATAGTAAACCGGCCTCTGGACCGGGTATTCTTTTCCATCTTCTTTTCGCTCGACAACAACCACCACGCTAACCGCCCGGGGCCCTGCTGCAACGTATAGTAACATAGGCTCTTTAGGACCCGGAGCTGCTAGGACTGGTGGCTCAGATAGCTGCTTTTTTAGTGCCTCGAACGCCTTGTCCGCTTCTTGATCCCATACGAATTTATCAGATTTTTTCAAGAGTCGGTACAAGGGTATTGCCTTTTCTCCGAGTCTGGATATAAACCGGCTGAGCGCTGCTACACACCCTGTGAGCTTCTGAACATGTTTCAAATTTTCCGGCTTTTTCAGACTCTGGATAGCTTTGTTTGTCCGGGTTTGCTTCAATTCCTCTCTCAGAAACGATAAAGCCGAGTAATTTCCCGGCTGGAACTCCAAAAACACACTTTGTCGGGTTGAGTTTCATCTGATACCTTCTCAAGTTCTTGAATGTTTCCTTTAGATCGTCAATAAATGTCTCTGCCTTTCTGGTCTTGATCACCACATCGTCTACATAAGCATGTACGTTGCGTCCAATTTGGTCCTCGAAGCACTTCTGAATACACCGTTGATAGGTTGCGCCAGCGTTCTTTAATCCGAATGTCATGGTTTTGTAACAAAAGGCCCCAAAAGGGGCTATGAATGATGTTTTCTCCCAATCCTCCTTCTTGAGCTTGATTTGATGATACCCGGAATATGCGTCCAGGAAACATAATAGGTTGCTGCCAGCTACTGCGTCTATGATCTGATCTATCCTTGGTAGAGCAAACGGATCCTTTGGGCAATGCTTGTTGAGACTCGTGTAATCAATGCACATCATCACTTGGTCTTTTTCATCACGAGAACCGGATTTTCTAACCAGTCCGGGTGAAACACTTCCATAATAAAGCCGGCTGTCAGCAGCCGAGCAATTTCTTCCCCTATAGCTTTCCTTCTTTCCTCATTCATCTTTCTCAAGCCCTGCTTCACACGTCTGGACTTGGGATCGACGTGCAAACTGTGCTCTGCCAACTCTGTGGGGATACCCGGCATATCGCTAGGCGTCCAGGCGAACACATCCTGATTTGAACGAATGAACTCCACAAGTGCTTTCTCCTGCTCGCTGTCCAAGTTAGATCCTATAGCAAATTGCTTGGAGGGATCACCCTCGACAAAAGCTACCATCTTGGTGTCCTGTGCTGCCTTAAATTTTGCTCTCTCATCTTCAGTATTTAGTCTTTTTAACGATGTTCTGTCATCCGGGTCTACTTGAGACCGGTAATACTTGAGTTCCTCTTTTCTGCAAGCTTGCTCCGCCATGGCTGCATCTCCTTCATCGCACTCAGCTGCTATATCCCGGCTCCCGTGTATGGTGATGGTCTGCTTGGGCCCCGGGATTTTAAGTTGTAGATACACATAACACGGCCTGGCCATGAACTTGGCATAAGCAAGCCTTCCGAATAGCGCGTGATAAGGACTGCGCAACTTAACCACCTCGAAAGTAAGCCACTCGACTCGATAATTATACTTTGATTCTCCAAAAGCTACCTCCAATATGATCTTTCCCTCGGGGCACGCTGAGTGACCCGGCACAATCCCGTGAAAAACCGTTGAACTCTTCTGTAGCTGAGACTCCTTGAGACCCATGCGTAGAAAGGTTTCCCAATACAAGATATTGATGCTACTTCCACCGTCCATTAGGACCTTTTTCAGCTCCTAACCATTAACTTGTGGTGCCACCACCAATGCTAAGACTCCCGGGTGTTCTATCCTTTCTTGGTGATCTCTTCTGCTCCATGTTACGTCCTGCTCTGACCATCTCAGGTACCTCGGAACAGCCGAAGAAACCGAGTTTACCGCCTGTTTCAGTATCTTTTTATCCTTGCTAGAAATTCCTGTGGTATGCACGTGATATTGTCCCAATTGCTTGGGGTTAGCTTGGAAACCTCCAGCCCCCCCTTGGTTGTTACCCGGATTTCCGCCTGCCGGGTTGCCGGCTGGGGGTGGGCCGTTGCCCGGGTTTCCACCCGGACCCGGTCCTCCTCCCCGACCTGCACCTCGCATAGCCTTGTTTATCTCCTCATTCTTCCATCTCTGTAGGTCCGCGCACTGCTCCAATGAGTGGTTAGCCGGCCTACCGTTCCTGCTGTGCTTTGGACACGCCATTCTGAAGATATCCCAATTGTTACCGGCCTCGGTGGCCCTTGATAATTTCCTCCATTGTGGTTTCCAGCATTGAAATTTCCTTCTGCCCTAGGTCTCGAAGACCCGGCTTCTGTGCTAGCGACAAACTCGGAGCCTCCCTCAAACGGGCGCTTGTTCTGGTTGTTCCCATTGTTACCTCCATTGTTACCCGGCGTTGATCCATTGCCGGTTCTTCCACTATTATTCGTATTTGCTTTTGCTTTCTTGTCGTCGACATCCTCTTCTGTAGTATCCGTTGCAGCGTGTTTGTTGAATGCATCCATTAGCTCTCCCATCGTAACCTCTAAAGCATTTCGACTAGATTTCATGCGAGTTAACTTTTGCACTAAAGGTATGTACTTGCACGTCTTTGCCATAGCTTGTAGCGCATCTTTGGGCTGAATATCCGTAGATGAGTGAAGTATCTCCATAACCCGGCGCACCCAGCTGCGCGCCGATTCTCCTTTCTTTTGTACACATCGCTCTAGGTCATCAATAGTAAATATCTTTCTGCACGTCCCATGAAAGTGCTTGATAAACGCAGTTTTCAACTCCTCCCATGACTTGATAGATCCTTCCGGTAAATTATTGAACCATAACTTTGCTGCTCCTTCTGACATCATTAAGTACATGAACTTGGCTTGAAGATTTTCGGATGCATTACGAATCGACATAGCCATCTCATAACTGCTCAACCATGTTTCTGGGTCCATGGTTGGCTCATAATTCACAACTTTACCCGGTTCTTTGAATTTATCCGGGTAAGGCTCAGCCCTGATGTCAGCCGACAGACACTTAGGCCCAGCGAGATTAGCCGGAATTGGCCTCACCCGGGAAACATGTGATCCTGCGGGAGGTGCGGCTGGACGCGGTACGGCTGGTGGTCCATGCACCACAGACCCGGCCGCGGCCCTCCTGGTTCTGGAACTATCCACGATAGCTTGGGCTGCTGATGCTGCTGGTACTGCCTGAACGCGGGGAGGAGGCGGCATTTGCTGCTGCTCTTCCCTCCGCCGCGCTGAACTTGTCTGGATATTGCCGGTATTGCCTCGTTGCTGGCTGATATATGGTGTCCCATGCATTCCACTTCTGTGATCCGGGTAATTAACTTGCTGTGCTACCGCAGTGCGCAATAGATCTATCGCCCGCCGGGTCTCCTCTGCGTGGGGTGACTCTCTCACGGGGATTTGATTCAATGCGAGCGTTGCTGCGTACACATTATCCATGGGGTTGTTGTAATGACCTGCTGGTGCGCGAAATCGCGATGGTGGTGGTGGTGGTAATGTATTGCCGGCAGTGACTCCAGTCTGCAATGTGGGTAACCCGGCTTGTATGTTTGCCGGCTGTGCTCCTCCAGTTGCAGGTTGCTGTACGGTTCCTTGGTTTGCTGCTGGAATCGGTTGATCCTGAGGTGTGATAAATAGGTTGGTCGGGTTTATAACTCCACCCGTTGCTGGTAACATGGTTTGATGCCTTTGACGCACCCTGGTTGTCTCTTCTCGGAGCCGGGATTCCAATGCATCCAGCTCACGTTGGCGGGTGGCCATCCCCTGCCTTTCTGCTTCTACTTGCCTTCTCTGTTGCTCCAATGCACGGCGGGCTACGTCCAGATCTCTGACACGTTCCGCCGCGTTTTCCGGAGTAATAACTGTGGCTAAAACGGTTGGATCCAGAATCAAGTTGTTGTTGAATAGGGCCGGGTGTTGCGGGTTTGAAGGACCCGCCCCTGGCGTCCGGTTTGCCAGATATCCGAACATGTTTGCCTGCAACTCGCTGTCCGCCGCGTGGCTGGTAACCGATGCCGATTCTCCGTCAACTCGGGTGAGAACCGGGTTTCCGTCAACCGGACCTTGCTGCTGGTCCACTGCTGGTGCTGTTCCGACTGTGGCCGCGGTCACGTTCCCCTGATTATGATTGATCGCCGGGGCCGTGTAAACCGCAACCTGGCGCGTAATGCTTGGCGCAGATTCGTACTCTTCCTCTTTGCTGCTATTTTCCTCGTACCGGTCCTCCAGCAGATGCAAGATGGACTCGGTATCAACTTCTCTCATGACCCGGCCACGCGGGGTCCATACCGGCTCCTCCGGCTGTTCCCTCTTCGTGGGGGGCTCTTCTGTCGGATCTACCGTCCCGACCGATTCTTCCCCATCTGATTGAACGTAGGTGGCTTCCCCTGACACAGAATCAAACCCGGAATCGTCAGGGATTGAACCGGACGTACGTACCATGCCGATGAAGACGTTGATCTGGCTGATTGTCACGACAGATCCGGATTCGAGCAGATCCGACTCTGGCCCCCAGCCGGAATCGTCCACCATCTTCTCTCCTTCGGGGTTGGTGTAGATCTCGCCGACGACAAGGTTCTCCATGTTCCTCCGAGATTCTCCCGTGATGTAAACACCCTTGGACGTAGGCCCCACGGTGGGCGCCAACTGTCGTGGGATAATCACGGCAGACGTTACCGGGGGTAACTTATCTTGGGGCAATTCGACTCTGGTGTTTGGGAGAGGGTTTAGCTCAAGGGAAAACATGATGATATGGGATCTGGTAGCCGGCAATCAAGTCGCCGAGTCTCCGATCTAGATATATTAACTCAACTCTCGTATTACACTGGATACTCGATACCTAGCGATATTGCTCGAACTCTTGGATCTCTCTTTGTCTAACCCTAGGGGCCGGCTTATATAATCTCCGGACCCCCTGGCCTACTCTCCAAGGCGCACTCTGAATCCTACCCGGACACTGCTTACAAACCCTAAACTTCCTTATCGGAACCCACAATCCGGGTTACGAGGCCTACGTTCCTGGGCCGTCTAGAAACTCCTTTATCTTAAGCTGGGTCTTGTGCAGCGTCCTTTGGGCCGAGTTACCCCTTGGCGTTGGCCTACCGGGTTATCATCCCTCCATCACCCATCAAGGCCTCCATCATTTTCTTTATGCTAGAAACCTCCGAACTAACACTAGAGCTAAACTTGGACAATTCGGTTTGGAGAGTTCCAACCGTTTCTTGTAGGTTAGATATAGTGTTGGCCATTTTGGAGATTTCCGCACTAGAACTTTAGGGGGTATTTTCATTGACCATTATACTCTTGGGCGGTTAAGCCCTTAGCAAGAGCCGAGGCTCTGGTACCAATTGAAAGTGCACTATGGTCAACTAGAGGGGGGGTGGTGAATAGATTGACTACTAATTTTTCTTTTCTTTTCCTTTTAGTAGGACTAAGCAAGATAAAATAAGGTTCTCTAGATGTGCATCTAGGTGAGCAACCTATGTGGACAAGGTAATATGCGCAACTGAAGTAAAACGAAAGGTAGCAAGATAAACCACAAGTGTAAACAAGGAGACAAGGATATGATTCCAGTAGTTCCTTCTCAATGAGAAGTACGTTTACGTTGGATAGGTGGGGAGCCACCTAGGCACTCCTCAATAGCACGGTTGTGCACACCTTATTCTCCTTGAGCTTCTCCGGTGAGGGAGATTCTCGTTTCCACTATGAGGTCGACTTGGAGGCGTTGACCAAACCTTTACATGAGCTCGAGGTCACTCCACAAGATGGATGGAGGCTCTCAAGCAATCCGTAGCTTCTTGCAACAAGGTGGAAGCTACAAGCACAAGATCTACTAAGGTTTCTAGGCCTCAAGTAGGATTTTAGATCTACTAGGTTGTGGTGGATGGATTCGAAATTCCTTTGGTGGAAGTGTGGATCTTGGTCTCCTCTAGCTCTCCACAAAGATTGGGAGTGAGTGGGTGAGTGGAGAGGGAGATCTAGGTGGGTGAAGCTTTCATTAATGGCTAGGAGAGAGAATGGGAAAAGCTTAGAATTTATGAGGAAGGGGAAGGGATCCGCTTCTATGCACAAGTGGTCGTTGTGCAGTCTTGGATGCACCGGAGGCTCTGGTGGTCCTCTTCTGTGCGCAGTCGCGCGGCCCAGATCCGCTTTGTCGATAGCCCAATGGGGCGGCATCTCCCGTGGATAGGGCGGAGGCTCCGCCCACCGGAGCTGCACCGGAGGCTCCGGTGGAGCCTCCGCTCTTATCGAACAGAACGTGGTTTGGGCGGAGCCACCACCGGAGGCGCACCGGTGGCCCAGCCCCTAGCGTTCCAATGCAGAGGGCGGAACCTCCGGTGGGAACACCGGAACCTCCGCCCACCGGAGCCGCACCGGAGGCTCCGCTGGAGGATCCGCTCTTATCCAACAGAGCGCCATTTTGGCGGATCCTCCACCGGATGCGCACCGGAGGCCAATCCCTTGTAGGGCCTGGTGGAGATGGCGGAGGCTCCGGTGGATTCACCGGAGGCTCCGCCCACCGGAACTCCACCGGAGGCTCCGTCGTGGCCTCCGGTCATATGCACCAGAGGTTGGTTTGGGCGGACCCCGCACCGGACCCACACCGGAGGCTGGGGCGGAGGTTCTTGTGGTTTCACCGGAGCCTCCACTCCATACAAAAACTGCTTCTCAGTTTTGTCCCTTCTAGCTCTTTTCATTTCAACCAAAATTGCAGCCCATAGAATTAGTAAATTTGATGAACCTGGGCATTTTCATATATCAAATAAACATTAGTCCAATGGGTATGTTGTCATATAATTATCAAAACGGACGATGATCTTTCACCGGCACCGGGAGCCGGCTTAGATTCTACACAACAGAAAGGAAAAAATGTTGTGTGATGAACACTTGGTTACTTTTGATAATAATTCAACCCTCATGGGTTTGTAATAGGCTAGATAAACTGCTTTATTTCTAGCTCTATTTATTTGAAAGTGCGCATGTGCACTGGGGATACTTTTTGGCATGTAATAACTCGGTTTTCTTGCCGGTTTATGCAAAAATTTCCAAGTTACCTTCCTTCGAAAATTTTCTGTCCCTTTTAGTTTATCTTTGCTATCTAGCTCAGCCGGTTTATCGCATGAATTTTTCTAGTGTTTCTAACTCTGGTGAGTTCAGGGTCATAATAACCTGTTTTTACTAGGTTATAACATGATTGACTCACCCAGGTTTGGACATCTAGGTCATAAAAATTGCGTGTAACCACTGACTGGCAGACAAGTATAACCAAGATAATTTGGCATACGCCAGATTCTTGAGATATAGACTGTTCTCTAGCATCAACCCCCAAGTTATCATACAAAAAGAAAACTTAATCTCCCATGAACAAATCTTTTTAGAACAAATTCAAATAACTCATATTTTCAAGTCATGCAATTTCTTTTTTATTTCAGTGATAACATAACGATTACAATGATCCTATGTGTAATATGGTCTCAACTGGGCTATGTTCCAAGGCCTTCCATTTTCCTCCTCGGATGTCCATGATTTATCAGCATCACGCATATCAATAAGGTAATATGACCCATTGTGTAGTTTCTTACTAACCACAAACGGTCCTTCCCATGGTGGGCGTAGTTTGTGCATGCCGTCCCTTTTCTGGATCAGGCGTAACGCTAAGTCCCCTCCCTGAAAGCTTTTAGTTTTGACCCTGCGGCTATGATAGCGACACAAGTCTTGCTGGTATATCGCTGACCTGGATGCTGCGAGTTCGTGTGCTTCTTCCAAAGCATCAAGCGAGTCTTGACGAGCCATCTCGTTCTGGGTTTCCACATAAGCAACTAGTCTTGGAGAATCATGACAAATATCACTTGGTAAAACTGTCTCAGCTCCGTAAACCAGAAAAAGGGTGTATAACATGTTGATTTGTTTGGGGTAGTTCTTATGCTCCACAAAACAGGAGGTAACTCTTCAACCCAACAACCAACAGTTTTTTCTAATGGGACTTGGAGTCTAGGTTCGATACCTTTGAGCAATTCTTGGTAAGCTCGTCCTACTTGTCCATTAGACTGTGGAGGTGCCACTAAAGCAAGGTCGAGTCATATATGGTTCTGTTCACATAATTTTTTGCATTGATCCCATTGTCTGTTATAATGCTATGTCGGTAACCAAACCTGAAAATCAGTTTTTTCAAGAGCTTGCCTGCCGTAACCGCGTCATATTTACTGATTGGTTCTGCTTCTACCCACTTTGTAAACTTGTCAATTGCTACCAATAGATGAGTCTTTTTACCACACGACTTTTTGAAAGGTCCCACCATGTCGAGCCCCCAGACTGCGAACGGCCGGGTTATAGGAATCATACGCAGGTCCTGAGCTGGAATATGATCCTACCTTGCGTACCTCTGACACCCTTCGCATATTCTCACTATTTGTTCAGCATCAGTGATACGTCTCCAACGTATCTATAATTTCTGATGCTCCATGATAATATTATCCCAATTTCTACATGTTTTCTCCCTTCTTTATGTCATTTTTACCGATTTTCCGGACTAACCTATTGACAAGATGCCACAAAGCTAGTTCCTGTTTTCTGCTGTTTTTTCAGAAAAGTTGTTTTGGAAATATTCTCGGAATTGGAAAATTCGAAGCCCGGAAGTCCTATTTTCCCCGGAAGCATCCAAAAGACCGAAGAGGAGTCGAAGAGGGGCACTGATGGTGCAGATCTTGCACTCGTTGGGTTACCCCAAGAGGAGGGTGTGATGAGCACATCGGTAGGAAGTTTTCCCCTTAGTTAAGAACCAGGGTTATCAATCCAGTAGGATAAGGAGGACCTTCGGAAGGTTGATGCCACTGACGGTGGTGCTTACGCTTCACCGGTGTCAGCAACAACGTGGAACCTGCACACAACACAATCAAAATAATTTACCCCAACAGTACAGTGAGGTTGTCAGTCTCACCGTCTTGCTGAAAACAAAGATTAGACGTATAGTGTGGAAAAACAGTGTATGCTTGCAGAAAGTAAAGAAAGCAGGAAATTGTTGTGGGTTGTTTAACAGTGTGGAAAAATTGACCGGGGTTCGTAGTTTCACTAGTGGTGTCTCTCTATAAAAGATAGCATGCTGGGTGAACAAATTACAGCTGGGCAATTGACAAATAAAGGTTGCACCGTAGTGCACAATATGAAATTAAGATTACTATGCTATTTAGTGCGGGCATTACAACAAGATACATAGACCGACATCCATCTGCATCTATGACTAATAATCCACCCTCAGGTTATCATCCAAACCCCCTCAGGTATTAAGTTGCACGCAACAGATAATTGCATTAAACAAAGTGTGTAATGTAAGCAATGATTATGCACGCGGGCACTCTCACCGCTGTTTTCTCTCTAATGGCAACAACGCATCCTCCCCCTTCACGTTTCTGTCACTCGAGCAAGGCAACAAGGAGGAATGAACCCACTATCGAGCATAAATACTCCCTCTTGGAGTCACTAACAATTACTTGGCCAGAATAACCACTAGCAACGGAGAGCATGCAAGATCACAAATAACGCATGAAAATAAAAATTATAATCAACTTGGCATAAGGTCAATATTCATCGGATCCCAGCGAACACAACACAGAGAATTACATAAGATCAATCTCGATCATGATAGGCCGCTCACGTGATCTAAACATGGCGGCATCTGAGGAGAAGACAACCATCTAGCTACATCTACGAACCCGTAGTGCAGGGATGAACTACTCACGCTGTCATGGTGGTATCACGGCAGATGCCATAGGATGGCTAAAGTGTTGGGGCCGATGGACGCTGGAGGTATCCGGGGAGGGATCGCATGGCGAGTAGCCGCGCGTAAGTAACACTGCAAACAACAAGATCTACCCAGGTTCAGGGCCCTCGTGTGGAGGTAACACCCCTACTGCTGCCTACCTCTTTGTATGTATGTTTTCCGAGTAGCCATAGTACAATGTTTGCTTCTTGGCCGAGTAGCCACTCGGCTGTTCTCTCTAGCTCTAGTGTTGGCTCTTGCAATAAATTCGATCTGAGGCAACGTCCCTTGCGCAGGAGGGGGCAGGGCACCTTATATCCTAGTGCCCATCCGAATAAAGAAAGACTATAAGGTACAACTTGATGGGACATGCCCACTGCAGGACAGCGCACGCCTCCGGCTTCTCGCTGATGCGGGTGCGGGAAGTCGCCGCGCCTTTCGGCAGATGGGACCTTTCCACCCTGTGAGTGACATAGAGTAGGCCCCTAGGCATGTCCTGTCCCCTCTGTCGGTGACAGGACTTGACAGGCGCCTACCTCACTGTAGCCACGCCGTAGCGCGGATAATCACGCGCTCCGTAAGTTGAACC
Organism: Alopecurus myosuroides; assembly: GCA_028641055.1. Lineage (NCBI taxonomy): Eukaryota > Viridiplantae > Streptophyta > Magnoliopsida > Poales > Poaceae > Alopecurus > Alopecurus myosuroides. The sequence goes on along the minus strand of JAPCYS010002030.1, from coordinate 1,093 downwards.
GCACGTCTGTACGGCTACAGGATACGCGGGATCCTGTCAGAACGACTCCATTGACTTCTTGCCCGAGTAGGAACGCGGGCCATCTACTCAGACCACTTGATCGCTACCCGGTCAAATACAATCTTGCTCAATATCGCCTCTTGGCCTTCAATACTTATGACCGGATAGAGACTACCGGGTAGAGGGTACCCGGGTAGCCACCAACCCGGACAACAGTACTCTGATCTTTGCTTTTATCACTTTCCTTACCCCTACCCGGGGGTAACCCCCCGACACACGCATCACTCCAGAGGTAGGCATGGTGATGAAGAAGCCTCCGGTGATGATCTCCTCTCCGGCAGGGTGCCGGAAACAGCTTCAGAACCCCCCTGATCTGGGGTTGACGGTGACGGCGGCTGCGAAACTTTTTCGAGGATTTTGATCAGGTGCTTAGGGGTTTCCATCCGGGGGGCTTAAATAGGCGAAAGGGCAAAGGCGGTGGCGCTCCAGGGGCCCACACCCCTGGCTGGCGCGGCCAGTGGGGGCACCACCCTATGGTGTGGCCCCCCTGCTGCCCCTCTCTAGCTCCTCTTCGGTCTTCTGGATGCTTCCGGGGAAAATAGGACTTCCGGGCTTCGAATTTTCCAATTTCGAGAATACTTCCAGAACAACTTTTCTGCAACTAAAAAACAGCAGAAAACAGGGAACTGGCTCTGTGGCATCTGGTTAATAGGTTAGTCCGGAAAACATATAAAAATGCTATAAATAAGCGAGAAAACATGTATCAATTGGCATAATATGATAATGGTGCATCAGAAATTAGGGATACGTTTATGATGTATCAAGCATCCCCAAGCTTAGTTCCTACTCGTCCTCGAGTAGGTAAACGATAAAACAATAATTTTTGAGGTGACATTCCACTAACACAAACTTGATCAATCTAATGTAAAAGTATATGCACGCTGAGATCATAAGACTTTAAACACAGGCATGATAAATAAAACTTTAATAATGAAGCATAGCACTTACTTTGCATCACGAAAAGTAACTCAAATAAAGGATCATGAATAATAATGCACAAAAAGGTAGACGTTTGTTTCAGGTATAGATAAAG
>JAPCYS010000310.1:0-13137 GCA_028641055.1 Alopecurus myosuroides | reverse complement strand
GAGTTCGATAAACCTTGGGTGATCCACTTAAGGGAAACTTGCTGCTGTTCTACAAACCTCTGCACCTGGAGGACCAACACTGTCTACAAGAATAGAAGCGTGCGTAGACATCAATGACCCTCAAGTATAGGGGGGTGTATCTTAGTACTTTCGATAAATAAGAGTTTCGAACCCAACGAGGAGCAGAAGATGTTGACAAGCAGGTTGGATAGATGATTCACTGTAAACACTAGCAAACAAATTTTTGGAGGTTTTTGATATAGGAGATCAATAAAGTGCGAGTAAATAAAGTATAGTAAATAATATTGCATCGAGTGGACCAATTCTTTTAATAGCAAAGGACAAGCCGATTGTATTACTTATGACTACCAAACGTTCTCGAGGACACATGGGAGTTTCGTCAAGTGCTTTCGCTTCGTTATAGTTAATTAATATCCATTGGTTCGTGAAGTGTTGTGTGGGTGAACCTATGCTAATGCACCGCCCAACTAGGACTAATACATACTTGTGATTATACCCCTCGTAAGAATCCGCAAATACCAGAAAGCAATTAAGATAAATCTAACCACAGCCTTAAAACTCCGGGATTCTATGCTCCCTCGTGCATTGGTTTTCTAACGGGGGTTTAGGTTTCTGTCATTTCGGCAATCCCACAATTAGTAGCCAAATACACAATGCATCCTCCTAGTCCCATAAAGGTGAAGTATCATGTAGTCGACGTTCACATTACACCACTAGAAGAATAGCACCACAACTTAAATACCGACCCACGAGATATTACTTCGACGTAACTTCACTACTAACATCATGACTTCTCCCATGTCCTTAAGAACTAAACAAACTAATCACAAGACATCATATGGATCATAATCAAAGGTGATATAATGGATAATAGCAATCTGGTCATAAAGTGCTAACACATATAAATCTCACAAGCATCAACTACTAACAAGTAATCCACACTGGGAGAGAGATCTAATGTAAAACAACGATAGAGGCCCCTAATTGTTACAACGGTATGACGTTAGATGATGACGGTGATGGTGATGGTGGTGATGATGATGATGATGATGACAATCTTGATGATGCCCGGAGCGGTGACGGTGACGATGGCGATGATTTCCCCTCTCCGGAGAGAAATTTCCCCAGCAAATTTCTCCCTGCCAGAGAGATTTTCTCTCTCGGGTGTTTTCCGCCCCGAGGCGGTGGCGGAATAGTTCCTGGATGATAGTGTGGGGCTTAGGGTTCCCTGGGGGTCAAGTATGCGAAAAATATTGACCATAGGTGGGCCAGGGTGGCCACACCACTTGGCGGCGCGGCCAAGGGGAGGGGGGCGTGCCACCTGGTGGTGTGGGCCCCTAGTGGCCCCCCTCCGGCTCTCCTCGTGGCTGGCTCCCTCATCTGGACTTCTAAGACATCTCCGGTTTCCCCCTCTTCTTCTGATCTTCTGAAATAGGGTATCCTGACGGTGCTTTTTCCATCAGATTTCTGATCCCGGTGTTTATTCTCCAAAAATTATGAAAGATGCAAAATAAGATAAAATAACATAAGTGATGCATCATAACATGAAATATATCGATGAATAACAGAAAATAACAATATAAAACAATGATGAGAAATGGACGTATCAACTCCCCCAAGCTTAGACCTCGCTTGCCCCCAAGCGAAACTGAACTCAGTAAACATGACCACATGTTTATGGAGTGAGGTGTCGATAAAATAAAATATGGAAAAGAGGCATCACAACTAACAAGGAACAAGTCATTTTATACAGCAACTTCCTCTCATATAATCAAACTTGAAACAAGTAGAGGAACAATAAAGGTGCAAAAAGTAAATCAAAATTGGTGAAGGCAAACTTCATTCTTGGTCAGAGAACAATTAACAATGTACTTATCTTTCGATCAGAGTCTTTATACTAGAGCTATATTGCAGAGTTTATCATGCTCAATTATAACAGTCTCTTTGCAGACATTGGTAACTTTCAAAGTGGTATTCAAACAGATAAAAGCATTTGTAGAAACAAGGAAGAATAAAGAACATGATTGAGTAAATCAACATATAGCTGGATGAATCACAACAACTCAAATGCTTGCTTAAGACATAAAGAAATAGGTTTACTGACTCAACATAAAGGTAAAAGATAGGACCTTCGCAGAGTCAAGCATTGATCACTCATGTGCAAGAGCTTTTATTTTGTAAAACAGAGGTATAAAATGGTTGACACTCCTCCCAACCTTTCTTACACAAACCATGGCTTACCGAATCCTCGAGTGCCTGCCAACAATCAAAAACCGTGGAGGAGTGTCTAAATTTTGAGAGGTGTATGTTTATGTCAACGAATGGCAAACAAAAATACAGTACGTCACAAGCCAACTAGACTTCACAAGAGCGGCTCCCATAGAAGGACACAACTAGTATAGAAGGTCATCCATCTTAATCTTGTGTTTACACAATTATGCTTTGACTAATAAATCAGGGGCAAAAATAGTGAAGAGAATTTGTATTATTATTTGGGGCTGGGAACCCCACTGCCAGCTCTTCTAGCATTTGGATAAGCGGATGAAGCCACTAGTCTACGGTGTGAAATCCAATCAACAAGTGAGATAAAGATTCTCTATTTGCGTCCTCGTGAGCTAAAACAGGAGAACAAAACAAGTGTAATTTTGAAGGTTTAAAGGTAGCACACAAGAAATTTACTTGGAGTGGCGGTGAAATACCACATATAGGTAGGTATGATGGACACAAATGGCAATGTTCTAGGATCAAGGTTTGGATGCACGAGAAGCATTCCCTCTCAGTACAGGTTTTTGGCTATCAAGGTTGGGTAGCAAGCATAATAATCGAAGTAAAACAAACAAAAACATGTATGATAAGGCCAATCATGCAATCTTCCTTGATGGTGCAAACAAACTTAGTTGAGAATACTAAGCTTATGAGATAACAAGAAACAAAGATCATGGAATAATATATCTACATGCAACTCCCTCCTTTATACTTAAGTATCAACGAATTGTTGCTACTGACCAACGCTAAGTTTGCCAAAACCAACTAGATTATCTTGAAGCTCCAACATTGATACCAATACTAATAACAAGATCAATCACATAACAGAAATTGCAAACTAAAATAAAGTAGAACAAGTAGATGATGAAACTTCTAAGTAATATTCATTACGACAACTCAAACCAAGGGATACAACGATAACCAACTAGAGAGCGGCACTTCCAAACTGCAAACCATACTATATGATATTTCCTCACCTCACGATATGACTACTAAAAGGTAAAAAGGTGAAATATAAAGGTGATACCGCGACACTCCCCCAAGCTTGGAACAAGCCAAGGGGAGGCCAATACTGATGACGAATAAATTCTTCGGTGGTGGTGGTGAATCCTTATCAATGAGCTTATCAATTGATTTCTTCAGAGCTTCAATTGCGAACATACGCATATGTATCACCTCTGTATTGCGATCAATACGGTTTGCATACTTGTCAGACGGTGAATTCCAGCCATCAAGATCCCCCCCCGCCCGCACTTCCTTAGGTTGAGAGCTTTCTTTATCTGCACGGTTAGAACGATCCATATCCCATCAAGAAGGCACATCTGCCTCGGGTACCCTCCTAGATTGACACTCATGAATTAAAGTACGGAAAGGTTTCTTTATGCCTGAAAGTGGTGTCCTTGAAGCTAAGAAGTGACGTGGGGCCTTTCCTCTGGTGTTCATCCTTGTCGTTTTCTTGGAAGGTTTTGCAACCACTCCAATGCTTCCGATGGTGGCGCGTGGACGCACTCGTGGGTTTTCTTCTACATCTCCTTCAGCTCCACTCTTGATCTCATCCTCCGGCTTCTGGTCTTGGAGATCATCTTCCTTAGGTCCCTTCCCCTTGTTGTTGTTGGCGGAGACCATGATGCTTCTAAAACTGAAAACAGATCCTGGCAGAAATAGCTGGAAACAAAAACACGACGAGAAGAGGATATATGGACCTCTGAGGGTCCGGGGCATTATATAGCAAAAATATACGTAACGAAAGGAAAGTACAGGTCGAAAACGAGTCGAAGAGGGGCTCCGGGGCTCCCACACCATAGGGTGGCGCGACCAGGGGTGGGCCCGCGCCCCTAGCTGGTGTGGTGTCTCCGGGCACCATCTCCAACTCCTCTTCGGCTCGGTATTTTTCATATTTTCCAAAAATCAATAAATTATAACTTGGAAGGTAATCCGTGAACTTTTTCTTAACAGAACTGTTACCTATTCCAAAACAGACTCTGCAGATTATGGAATCTTCCCTCTAATGAACTTCTCCGAAGTCATTACTTGAATAACATAAACATCTTCATCATAGGAATCCCCAGAAATATAATGTTTGAGTCTTTTCCCATTTACCATTTGTGTAGTGTTATCTTTGAGGGAAGCAATTTTGATTGCTCCCGGACGATACACTTCTTCAATAATATAAGGTCCTAATCACCGGGAGAGTAATTTTCCTGCAAAAAAATCTGAGACGAGACCGAAACAATAGAACTTTCTCACCAACATGAAACTCTCTTTTAAGGATTCTTTTATCATGCCATTGTTTAACTTTCTCTTTAAAGAGCTTGGCATTTTCATAAGCTTCACATCTCCATTCATCTAGATGATTCAAATCAAGCATTCTTTTCTTACCAGCAAGTTTAAAATCTTTGTTTAATTCTTTCACTGCCCAATAAGCTTTGTGTTCTAATTCTAAAGGCAAGTGACAAGCTTTTCCATAAACCATTTTATAGGGAGACATACCCATATGATTTTTATAAGCAGTTCTATAAGACCATAAAGCATCATTCAACTTATATGACCAATTCTTCCTAGATTTATTAACAGTATTTTGCAAGATAGATTTAATTTCTCTATTTGATAATTCTATTTGTCCACTCGTTTGAGGGTGATAAGTTGAGGAAATTCTATGATTAACATCATATTTAGCAAGGTTTTTTTCTAAAACTACCATGAATAAAATGAGAACCTCCATCAGTCATAAGATATCTAGGCACACCAAACCTAGGGAAAATGACATCTTTAAGCATTTTCAAAGAGGTCTCACCATCATCACCTTTTTTAGGTATAGCTTCTACCCACTTAGTAACATAATCAACAGCAACAAGAATATGAGTGTAACCATTCGAAGGAGGAAAAGGACCCATACAGTCAAATCCCCAACAATCAAAAGGTTCAATAACAAGAGAATAACTCATAGGCATTTCATTACGTCTAGAAATATTTCCTACTCTTTGACATTCATCACAAGATAAAATAAATTTACGTGCATCTTTAAACAAAATAGGCCAATAGAAACCTGATTGTTGAACCTTCTCTGCGGTTCTATCTCCAGTGTGATATCCTCCATAAGCACTACCATGGCACTTCTTCAATATTTCACGTTGTTCATGATATGGAACACATCTTCTCATAATACCATCTACTCCTTATTTATATAAATGTGGGTCATCCCAAAAATAATACCTCAAATCATAGAAGAATTTTCTTCTTTATTGAGCTGTAAATGTTGGAGCCATATACTTTGAAACAATAAAGTTAGCATAATCAGCATACCATGGACTATCTTAGGGTTTAACCTTTATTCCAGCCAACTGTTCATTTGGAAAACTATCATTAACAGGAATAGGATCAAAAGTAATGTTTTCCAACCTAGAAAAGTTATCATCAACAGGATTTTCAGCACCCTTCCTATCCATAATATGCAAATCAAACTCTTGTAAAAGAAGCACCCATCTAATAAGCCTAGGCTTAGCATCTTTATTTTCCAAAAAGGTATCTAATAGCAGCATGATCAGTATGAATAGTAACCTTTGAGTCAAAAATATAAGGTCTAAACTTATCACATGCAAAAAATACATCTAAGAACTCTTTTTCAGTAGTAGCATAATTCTTTTGATCAGCATCAAGTGTCTTACTAGCATAATGAATAACATTCAAATTCTTATCTACGCGCTGTCCAAGAACATCACCTACAGCAAAATCACTAGCATCACACATAATTTCGAAAGGTAAATTACAATCAGGTGGTTGAACAATAGGAGCAGTAGTTAAATCCTTCTCTAAAGTCTCAAAACAATCCTCATCAAAAACAAATGGTACATCTTTTTGAAGAAGTAAGAGGCTTTGATATTTTAGAGAAATCTTTAATAAACCTCCTATAAAAACTAGCATGACCAAGAACACTACGAATACCTTTAACATCCCTAGGACAGGGCATTTTCTCTATTTCTTCCAATTTAGCTCTTTCAACTTCAATACCTCTTTCAAAAGTTTTATGTCCAAGAACAATTCCTTCATTTACCATAAAGTGGCATTTCTCCCAATTAAGAACGAGATTAGTTTCTTCACATCTCTGCAAAACTTTGTCAAGGTTGTGCAAACAATTAGCAAAAGAAGTTCCATAGAGGGAGAAATCGTCCATGAATACTTCCACAATTTCGTCACAAAAACCATGAAAAATAGCAGACATGCATCTTTAAAAAGTAGCAGGAGCATTAGACAAACCAAAAGGAATAAGTCTATAAGCATAAGTACCATAAGGACAAGTAAAGGTTGTTTTCTCTTGATCTTGCTTCCTAATAACAATTTGAGAAAACCCAAAATAACCATCAAGAAAGCAAAAAATGAGTTTTCTTAGACAAGCTCTCTATCATTTGATCAATAAAGGGTAAAGGATAATGATCTTTCTTAGTAACTTTATTAACCTTTCTAAAATCAATACACATTCTATAACCAACTACTACTCTTTGTGGAATGAGCTCATTGTTTTTATTAGGTGCAACAGTCATTCCTCCCTTCTTAGGGACACAATGCACACGGCTCACCCATCTACTATCAGCAATAGGAAAAATAATACAAACATCATGAAGTTTTAATACCTCATTTCTTACCACTTCCTCCATATTAGGAATTAAACGGCGTTGATGTTCAACTACTGGCTTTGCATCAGGTTCAATGTTAATATCATGCTGACATATAGTTGGAGAAATTCCCTTCAGATCATCAAGAGTATATCCAATAGATCCACGGTGTTTCTTCAGAATTCCCAATAATCTTTCCTCTTCTTCACCTGAAAGTTTAGCACTAATAATAACAAGATATATTTTCTTATCATCAAGATAAGCATATTTAAGATCACTAGGCAAAGGTTTTTAATCAAAAACAGGATCCTCCTTGGGTGGTAATGTTGTACCCAAGTCTTCCACATGTAAATTATGTTTCAGTATCACCGGTTGACGAAGAAGAATATCGTCAATCTTATTTATCTCTTCCATAAAGACCTCACTCTCATGGTCCTCCATATTTGCTGCAAAGCATTGTTAGGAGCAAGAGCAATAGAAGCAAGTTGCTCAACTTTAAAATTCTCATCGGGCAATTTAGATTCATATGGTGCTCTAGCAAATTTGGAGAAATTAAACTCATACATTTTTCCATCAAATTTAGTCAAAATCTTCTCTCTTTTACAATCTATAATAGCACCACAAGTGTTCAAGAAAGGTCTACCAAAAATAATAGGACAAGTTTTACTAGCAGCCTTACCAAGTACTAGAAAATCAGTGGGATATTTAGTCTTACCACATAAAACTTCCACATCTCTAACAATACCAACTGGAAAAACAGTTTCTCTATTAGCAAGCTGAATAACCACATCAATATCTTTAAGCTCACAAGAACCAATTTCATGCATAATTTCTCTATAAAGCTCATAAGGTATAGCACTAGAACTAGCACCAACGTCACACAAAAGATAACAGCAATGATCACCAATCTTACCAGAAAGCACATGAACACTAGTTTTCTTAGGTCTATGAGAATGAGAAACAATATTAGAAGCATCCTCACAGAAGGCAATGTGTTCATCTTCTACATTTCCACAAACAAGATCTTTCACTATTGCTACAACAGGTTCAATAGTTATTTGTTCATCAGGTTCAATAGATTTCTTATTACTCTTACTAACCACACTAGCCACCATAGAGTGTTCTTTCACCTTAGACGAGAAAGGAATTTTTTCAACATATGGCTTAGGAACAGCAGGATTAACAACATGCACTTCTATGTTACTAGCAGGAACAATATCTTTATAAGGTGCATGGTACTTGTGATAATTCTTTTTAGGAATGTCAAGATAGGAGGCAAAAGTTTTAAGACAGTTTGCAAAGATTTGAGAATCAAGACCACAAACAGCACTAACATCATAGAAATCATTGGTTCCCATAAAATATCGAATGCATTCATAATCATAATTTATACCTGACTTTCTACCTTTGTCATTCTCCCATCCTTCAGTGTTTTCTTGAATATGGTCAAGAAGATCCCATTTAGTTTCTTCCTTCATACGTGTGAACAATCCAGAACAGGAAGCATCCAATAAATCCTTATCATGAAGAGAAAGCCTTGCATAAAAAATTATTGATAACAATATTTCTCGGGAGTTCATGAACGGGACATTTGAGCATTAAAAATTTCATTCTCCCCCACGCTTGGGCAATACTCTCTCCATCACAAGGCCATAAATTATAGATTTGATTCCGGTCTTTGTGAATCTCACTAGGAGGATAAAATTTAGAATAAAAGAGAGGAACAATTTCCTTCCATCCAATAGATTCACCATTCTTCAGTAATTTGAACCATTCAGCATCTCTTCCTTTCATCGATAAAGAAAATAATTTCCTGTTAACTTGATCCATTGTAATACCTGCACATCTGAATAACTCGCATAATTCATGTATAAAGAACAAACGATCACCAGGATGGACAACTCCATCACCGTAATAGCAGTTATCCATAACACGTCCAACAATTTTCGTAGGTATTTTATAAGGATCTAATTCATAAGATGACGGGTTACCAACTACCCTAGTAGCAACGGTAGCAGTACCCCTAAATAGATAACCAAATGTATTCCCCATAATGAAATAAAACAGCAGACAGAAATAAAAACAGCACTCACAATAAAAGTTTCTCTTACCAATTCCACTTACCAATAGCGCCTCCCCGGCAACAGCGCCAGAAAATATTCGGGATGATCCACAAGTATAGGGGGTGTATCGTAGTACTTTTGATAAATAAGAGTGTCGAACTCAACAAGGAGTAGAAGGTGTTGACAAGCAGGTTGGATAGAGGATTCACTATAAACACTAGCAAACGGGTTTTTGGAAGTTTTTTATATAGCATATAAATAAAGTGCGAGTAAATAAAGTACAGTAAATAATATTGCAGCGAGTGGCCCAACCCTTTTGAGAGAAAAGGGCAAGCCGGTCGTATTATTTATGACTACCAAACGTTCTCGAGGACACATGGGAATTTCTCCAACTGCATTCTCCTCGTTGCAATTAATTAATATCCATTGGTTCGTGAAGTGTTGTGTGGGTGAACCTATGCTAATGCACCGCCCAACTAGGACTAATACATACTTTTGATTATACCCCTCGTAAGCATCCGCAAATACAAGAAAGTAACTAAGATAAATCTAACTACAACCTTAAAACTCCGGGATTCTACGCTCCCTCGTGCATTGGTTTCCTAACTGGGGTTTAGGTTTCTGTAACTCCGGCAACCCCATAATTAGTAGACAAATACACAATCCATCCTCCTAAGACCATAAAGGTGAAGTATCATGTAGTCAACGTTCACATGACACCATTAGAAGAATAGCACCACAAGTTAAATACTGACCAACGAGTATTACTTCAACATAACTTCACTACTAACATCAAGACTTCTCTCATGTTGTCAAGAACTAAACGAACTACTCAAAAGACATCATATGGATCATAATCAAAGGTGATATAATGGATAATAACAATCTGGTTATAAAGTGCTAACACCGATAAATCTCACAAGCATCAACTACTAACAAGTAATCCACACCGGGAGACAGATCTAATGTAAAACAACGATAGAGGCCCCTAATTGTTATAGCGGGATGACGGTGGATGATGAGGGTGATGGTGCCGGTGATGCTGATGATGATGATGACGATCTTGATGATGCCTGGAGAGATGACGGTGACGATGGCGATGATTTCCCCTCTCCGGAGAGGAATTTCCCCGACAGATTTCTCCCTACTAGAGAGATTTTCTCTCTCGGGGTGTTTTCCGCCCCGAGGCGACGACGGAATAATTCTTCGATGATAGTCTGGGTCTTAGGGTTCCCTGGGGGTCAAGTACGCAAAAAATATCGACCAGAGGTGGGCCAGGGTGGCCACACCACCTAGCGGCGTGGCCGGGGGGCACTACCAAATTCCGTGCGATCCGGAACATTTTGAGCGGAACGTTTTGATAAAGTCAAGCGTTTCCGTCGCGAATGGCTGAAAAGTGGAGTTTGCTCTCGACGTATTGGTTTGGTCTGTTGCGGACTGGTTTTGCTCGAATTTTTGCTAGTTTTACGTCGCGGATTTTCGTCTCCGGCCCAGTAGCCCACTAAGAGCCCAGTTGCCTTCGACGAAACTTGCCTAGTCACGTAGAACATCGCGAATTTTTCTTGGGGCCACACATCCTGCCCTGTTTGACTGCTTTGACTGGCTACGACCGACCAGTTGATGCCTGGACCCCACTTGTCATCCACGGTAAATAAGAATGCACATAATCTTCGAAATTAAGCATGCACATAATTTTCGAAATCATCACAGTTAACAGTGAACAATCCGTTTCTGAAACAAATCACAAAAAGAAAAGGATAGACACCGGACCTAGCGTCCTAGCCAAGGGTGCGCCGCCGCGCCTCCGCCAGCGCCGCCACATCTTCATTATGCATCGAATGGTGGATCGCTTCCGCGGTGTCGGCCTCTAGCTTGACAGTGAAATGCCGGGCGAGCCTCGCTTGCCGGAGCTCTTCTGCCGCGAAACTCTCTAAGGACGCTAAAATCCCCGCCTGCATGTGGGGCCACTGCAGGGCCTCATTGTGGAACTCAACGGCGAGATACTCTTCCTCTTCTTCCTCCTCGACGTCCGAAGGTGCGATGGGTGGAGCCGGAGGTGGTGGTGCGCGGGACGAGTTGGCCTGATGCACCTCGCGCCGGTACGCCTCGCGGGCACGCGCACGCTCCGCGCCTCACGCTGCGCCGGGGAAAGTACCTGGAGATCTGCTGTTGGCGGCCCTCCTCGCGACGGCCAGACATGGTACCGGTGGATCTGCGCACAACGAAGGGGAGTAGAGAGGTGTGGCACAAACAGACAGTTTGGGAGTAGAGAGGAGAGCGTTCTACGCCCGTATGGGGAGCCACTGCATGATCCACAGTTTGGGAGTGGAGAGGAGAGCTGACCGGGTATCCCACGTGGCGAGTGTCAACCAAATTACCGAATATATAGGAGATCTAAATTATAAAATGCACTCCAAAATGGAAATGAATTGACATGGTTTTACATTTGCAACAATGGATACCCTAGTACTAATTCTAATATACTGCCTCCTCGCCCTCTTCGATGTCTGTTCCACGCCATCATCCCGGTTACATGCACTCCGAAACATAGGAGATTTATAGTAACTGCAATTAGCATCACAAAAGGTTCAACAACAGGTCCACTGTTAACCAGAACTTTTTTTATGCCAACATCCACTCCGAAGCCACATCCACAGTTTCACATCATCCAACGGATATTTTCCTATGCCAGCATGCATTCCGAAGCCACATCCATAGGTTCACATCATGCATTAGAACTTACCGAAACCGCGTCCACAGAAACACTAGTTGAAAAGCATCATACATGTTTAGCACATCTACAAAAAAGAAGCAGATATACTTCCAAACATACAAAGATGAGTGAAAAAACTGTCTCACGTGTACAAATAACACAAGTACAGAGGTGATAAACCGCTAGACCCGGTGGCATAAAAAAGCTACTAGGTCCTTGTAAACGCTACTAGGTCTAGAGAAGTCTCCCTCTGCATTTTAACATTGCCCAGTTCAATCATCGACACTCTGATCAAACACAAATATGGCACTCTTTTTTCCATGGTACGCCAACTGTTGGAGACATTGCTGCATATTAATCATCGGCAGAGAACCAAACCTAGATAGGGGCCTCTAGTAAAGAAGCACACACAAATCAATGAAATTATCGAACACTTGCCAAGGAATATGCAGAACCAATATGGCTCATGCATTACAGATAAAATCATAATTGGGGCGTCATAGTAAAGAAGCACACAGAAATCAATGAGATCATCGAACACTTACCAAGGAAGATGCAGAACAAATGTAGTTGTACACAACACTAGGTAAGTGCCAATATGTCACCAAGAGAAGGTGCAGAGTTTAATCATCGGCACACAGAACAGAGAATGAACATAAAATAAGAAATCCTTATACATACATTGCAAAAAAGGTCCAAAGGGTCAAGCTCCACAGGACCAGGGAGCATGAACAAACAATGTCCGTGTAAACGCTACTAGGTACTGGGGAGTAATCCTTTGTATTTTAGCATTGCCCAGTTTAATCATCGGCACATGCAACAAAACAGAGAAATGAATAACAGCTAGACTCATTGGCAAGCATTGCAGGTTGACATAATCTAATTAAAGAGCAAAGTAGTTTTACCTCATTCCATGATCTTGCAAGAAACTAAGAATGTATCTCAACTTCACATTGGTGTCCTTCGCAGTCTGCAACAGGGTGTCTTTTCCCCTCTGGAGCATGTCGCACTTCTCTTCGGCTATTTTCAAAGTTTTCTTTGCACTCTTCAGCTCATAATCAAGCTTAGTAACCAAGCCGTGCATGATCATATAACTTCTCTTTTGCTCCCGTAGTTCCAACTCGAGTGCTAGCATTTTTGAAGCTTTCATCGCCCTGTCCAGCCTGTCCTCGCAGCAGACGAAACAGATTAGCTTCTCAGCGCTGGTATCATCAGCCAGCTTGCAAACTTCAGAGAGACGATGAGATTCAATTGTCTCAACTGACTGCTGCACCAATTTCTGAATTGTCTCAACTGACTGCTGCACCAATTTTTGAATTTCAGTACGGGACATGCTGCAGAAGTCACAGCTTGCACTGTGGTCCTATAGCCAAATACGAAAAGAATAAAAATCAAAGAAGTGTTGACAAAGGAGAAATGAGATAGATGAATCTTAAGAGAACATTTGGCTACATGACTAATTTAT
>JAPCYS010003122.1:0-14803 GCA_028641055.1 Alopecurus myosuroides | reverse complement strand
TTATTCGCGAACCGTAGGGTGACACACTTAAGGTTCGATGAGCGTTTGAGAGGATACGGAATATCGAAGAATATTTGGGCAGCACCGAAATTGTTTCGGGGAAAATTGAAATAGTTCAAGGGTTTTTCGTCGAATGGTTGTTAATAGAATTAACAAATGATTCGAGGTGCTTCATGCAAATGTTTGTTAATAGAATTAACAAATGCTGAAATAAAGAAATAAAATGTTTTATTGATTTATTAAAGAAAACCTTTGGATTTTCCAAGTGGGAAATAATGGGAAAATGAGTGGAGGTGAGTGGAGTGTCCACTCACATGATGAGGGAAGAGGTGGGGGCACCCCCATGGGCTGGCCGCACCCCCCTTGGGCTGCCTCCCCCCTCTCCTATAAAAGGAGGGTGAGAGCTCTCCCTCCTTCACACACTTGTCCACTTCCATTTCCCTCCACCCGCTGCTCCATTCCATGGTCTCCGGCTTGGCGAAACCCTGACCGTGGGATTCTTCACCACCACCACGTCGTCGTGCTGCTGGAGTTCCGAGGGATCCTCTACTTCCGCGCCCCGCTGGAACGAGGGAACGGAGGTCGTCATCAACCGTACGTGTGACCGATCACGGATGCACCGCCGGATTGCGGTGCCATCTTCTCGCTATCGGGATCGGTGTGAGTACGACTACGCCAACAACGAGATTTGATCTCGTACCACTTTGAGTCTTCGAGGGTATGTGTTCTCCTTAACCCTCTTGTTGCCCGTTGCACTTCGTCTCCTAGATTAGATCTTGGCCTTTCGGGTATCTCTCGCGTAGGAAAATTTTTGTTTTCTATGCTACGTTCCCCTTCAATACGACGACGCGCGACCCGGGTTTGCGAGACGTGCAGCCCCTAGGGGTATCATAAAGTTTCCCAAAAAAGATACGGCAAATCGGCAAAGTTGTCAGCCACGTGTCCCTACCCTCTGTGGTTAAGGCAGAGGAGACGATGCATCCTATTTGTACCCTTACGGGAGCACGGCGAACGTTTGGATCTTTTTCCAGGAGGTTTTCCCGCCTAATTTTAATTGTTTGTCCTGTGTCTCCTATAAAACACTCAGCGGATTATTTCGGTTCCTTTTTGGTTAGTTTATCTAGCCACCGAAATGGTTTTGCACCTAGGAAACTCTTTGCCGAGTACCCTACATTACGCGCTCAACAAACCATTTCTTTATTTTTTTTTTCTTTCTTGTTTTTTCTTTTCCTGCCATCTATGTTTCCAGCTCGAGGTCAAATGAATATTTAATTAAGAGGGAATAAGACGACTTCCCAAACATTCATTTTTCATACAATTTTTGAGACCTTGGATATTTTTCACAATACTTTTTTTTATGTTTTGCAAGAGAGGAAATAATATGACATTTACAATAATAAGGAAAGTATGGAAAATACTTTGTTTGGTCTATGTTTGGGATTTTCCAACATAAAATAGGAGTTAATAAACCCTTGAAGCTAATTTTGGGAATTTATTAAATATATTTAAAGTTTAAACCCCTCTTTACAAATAAAACAGTCCTGTAAACTTATATATATAGGTGGAAACTACTTTTCCTAAGCCTAATATATTTTATTTTGATTTACTAGAATTTTTTGACAATACATAAGTCATAATCATTTTTCTATAATGTCCTAAATAGAAAAGAGTTTACAAAGTAAATGATATTTGAAAATATATTTCTCACTATGAAATACTATTTGTAGGCTTGTCGGAGATAAGTAGGGATGGACCTAATCCTATGGTACATGGACCTGCATCACTTTCATCCCATGACGTCCAAGTATTCCCACGATTGGATGATCCTCGCCGAGAATTAGTCCCGCCGACCTGTCCTATCGTGCTATATGTATACTTTATTTGCAGATTTCCTAACTAGACATACATTGAAAAAAGTTACAAAATCAATTTAACAAGATACCATCGAACCTTAATATTTAAAATGGATATTCCTATCGACGCCTATAAATATCAGAAGACATTCAACCAGAAGGACATGTTCTCCTCAACGCCCAAGTCGAAGCCCTAACCTTCGTAGTCTCCATAGCCATAATCTCTAGATTTATATACCCTTGTCGGTGGTGCATCTATAAATCCGGCGAGATCCATCTTGTAAAGAATTGTACAGCCTTGTAATCACACCATGAATAAGGTGCGAGGGAACTTCATCACCGTCGTCTTGATCCTCACATGTTGATCCATGCCCTTTGCCGAACAAATAAACTCTCTTTTGATCAGTGGAACGTAGGACCCAAATACCATCCTTGGACAAGGCTCGAAATACATAATGTGAATTCTTTACAATTTATTGGATATATTTGAACAATAAATAAAACTTAATTTATTTTCGAGAAAAAGAAAACAGCTTAAAAAAAAACGACCCGGCCAAGCCTAAGCCCAATCAAGGCTCATCTTACTTTTTCTGCTGCAGCCCACGTCCCACTTTTCGTTATTTTTTATTTCCCTTATTTTCTTCTTGGGCTGAAATACATGACCAATCTGTCCTTTTAATTTTTTTTCTCTCCCTTCTTCATTTATACAAATGGGCTAAATTTGTTTGCCCACGCTAGTCAGTGCATATCAGCTATCATGGCATTGCATTATCTCCGAGGAACCTATTTCATCAATTGGGCTCCGATTGGATGGCTGTTTATTAGTCAAAACGGGGTATTTTTTCACGGACCTAACGAGGCCCTGCAAAAAATAGTGCGCGCACAGCCGGTTAGGATACCGCTTCGTAATCCCTCACGACAATCCAAGCGCGCCCGATCGGTACGAGCGTGGGGACATCTCACAAAAGAATGCCTCACCATACCCAGCATCATGACAAATATAAAAAAATTGTTCTGACCACTATTCCATGTCATCATCCTTCCACATATATAATTTTGTTTGATTATCAGTACGGCACTCCAAGCAGCTGAATGGCTTTTTGTTTAGGAAAAAACTTCTATTAGGGCGACCTAAAGGAGGGAGTGTAGGTCGCTCCGCTCGCTGGACGCTCCCGAGTAGCGAGCCCACCACTTTGAGCCTCTTGCGCGTGTGTGGTTGGCCTCACTAGGACCAATTTCGTTTGTTTGGTCCAGTTTTATGTGCAAATAGCCTACCACAGTAATTAGGAGCAGCCACATATACGCTAAGTGTTTTTACCATGTTCGGCCAACGTTGAGTACGTATTAAAAATTTGTAACAGTTTTGTCCATATTTTGTTGAGAAAGTACGAACGAGACGTTGCAATGTTTTTTCTGAATATTTTTTTCTAGATAAATGCATGTGTATTTAGAATTCATTTGGAATAATATGTTTATACGCTAAGTTGTAAACATGTGATTTTATTGTTGCTATCGATTTTTTTTGTTGAAATAGGTGATGATTTTTGTTGCAACTGAAACGGCGACAAATTATTTTGTTGCTTACCAATTTTTTAATTGATGCAATTTTTTGTTATTGTAATAGGTTGTAATTTTTGTTGAATTGTTTGAACTTTTTAGTTGCAACGCAATAAACATATTGTTTAACTATTTTTTTGTAACATTACATATTTTTCGAATATTTTTAGAACAATTTGTTGCAATACTTTTCTTTTACACGGGGCGTTAATTTTTGTTGCGGTATCAGTAAATTTGTTGCAATGACAGTTTTGCTTAATAATCGAGATGACCGGGGGTAACATAATATACCCCTTCGTTTAAGTTTGGCTGCTGTGGAGTGCGGATTTTATATCCGAAAAATGTGGGGGTTAAGACGCAAAGTGCGCTATGCTGATTTATGTACGTAGGATGTTGATCGGAAGTCTCACAAGGGACCGTGCGCTATGCTGATTTATGAACGTAGGATGTTGATCGAACGTCTCACGAGGCACCTAGAATTGGTTCGTCTAGGCAACCTGCCAACCTGCGCCACCATGTGGTAAACCATAAGGGCATCTCCAATAGTTGTGAGATAGTCGTTGGTAGATTTTGCCAAATAGTATTTTTGATGATGTGGCATAAAATAAATGAGGTGAGAGAGTGAGGTTGTATGTAGATTAACCAACAACCCTTGCACAAGCTCCGAGATAGAATAGAGAGAAGTCTTGCACATTCTCTCACCTCCTATTGGTCAAACTCATGTCCAATTTTACCAACAACTTAACCAACAAACTGTTAAAGATGCCCTAACCATAAGCGTCCCGCTTTCATGCCATGTGTCTGATTCATTCTCCAGCGCATGTAGTGGACATATTTAGAGTGAAACATCTACAATCATTGCACTGTGCTTTGGTTTTGCAAGTTGCAACCACAGAGTGTCAATTGCTCATTTTCCATTAAAAAAAATGTCATGGTCGTAGTACGTAGGATTGGATAGGGCCACATATCCACCCGATTGTCAGGTCGGCCACCGGAGCCCACAGGCCACAGCCCCAAATAGATAAATCTGCCAGGTCCACCATGATCTTTATTTGTTCCTAGCGTAACACGAGCTAGCAAAACTGCAAAGCGAAACCGCGCGCAGCTGTCCCGAAAACGACGCGTATCAAGCGAGATGTCGAGTAAAATACTTGCAGTAGATGATTAAATCACAGTACAAACCTGATGCTTCTTTATTTATTTATTCCAAAAGACAAGCTGAAGCAATCAAGTGAGAAAGAAATACATATTCGTCACAAATTCCAAACTTCAACAGGGAGGAAAGATGATCAATCTTCAACAAAAGATAAACTTCCATCAGGGGAACTCCATACATAAATACATGATACATATACAGGGACCATTCTTCTTCTTCACCCGGTCCAAGGAAACACCCGAGACATTTTCACCAGAGAAAAAAAAATTTAGGAGCACCACATCGCCCGGACGGTTCCATTCTACTGGGTGATGACGTAGAGGGCGTAGAGGATGCCGGGGATGAACCCGAGGAAGGTGAGCAGCAGGCAGATCCAGAACTGAATCTGCAAGAGAGAAACCAGCGATGAATTAGAACCTTCCGCATGCTCTCCCACCAAAGAGGATTATCTTATCTGTCTGTCTATCTACCTGCAGAGCAAGCAAGAACAAAAGAAGAAAAATAAAGGCAAAGTATCTGATCCTCTAGAAGCTTACCCCGCATCCGAACTTGAGGAAGACGCCGAGGGGCGGGAGGATGATGGCGACGATGATCTCGATGCAGGTGGCGGCGCCCATGGTCGGTTTCCCTTCTTGGCCTTGATGAACAGGTGGATGAGGTGGTGAACTATGCGGAGCAGGAGAGCGGAGCAGAGCAGGCAGAGGGAGTAGAGAAACGAATCTCCACTGCCTCGGTTATATAGCCGGGGAAAGGAGTCAAGGCTGGACGACGGCGACAGCGGGATAGAGGGCAGGGAAGGAGATAAATATCGCGCCGACACGTGTGGGCCTGTCGACGGCCACGCGCTGGCGGCCTCGTCCGCGACGCGTTACAAAACTACACACCGTTCAAAAGTATCCATCAGCAGCTTCAGCGGATAGCCAGAAAAGGGTTATACGAAAAACATGAGTTTTTAGTATGGGGTCAAAAAAAAAAGTCATATATACTCACTACGGGTCGTTTCTTTCAAAAATACGTACTCCCTCCGTCCTGGTGTATAGGGCACAATCCCAAAAACATGCAGTCCCATCTCTTAGGCACATTCTGCATTAATTCTCTTCTAATTAGTGGGTGGTTGGCTCTCTCCACCCCTCTCCACCAATGCATGTAATGTTTAAACCCCAATGAATGAATACCTAGGGCCTAGAGAATTGTTATATGTGCCCTATACACCAGGACGGAGGGAGTAGCAGATATTTCCAGACTTCGAAAAAAATCTGAAATATACTGTAGAATACAACTACATATATCGACATAAATTTTACAAAAGGAACCCTATTTTGGGCTTCTGAAAAGGAGAAATTTCAGGGGGGAAAGAGCTGTTTTCCTGTATTTAGGGCCACAATTTTGTATTTTTTTCTACCTCGGAATAAGACTTTTTTGCCGAAAATTTGCAGATAGATAAGAAAAATATGTGCGTACCAACAGAAAAAAGTTCTTTTTTTAACTCAAATTTAATATTTTCAATCAATCATACTCTCTCCGTCCTAAATTAAGTGTCATAAAGTTTGACAAAAGTGAATGTATCTAACACAACTTTATGACATTCAATTTGAGACGGAGAGAGTACAACGGATCACACTCGTGCCACATATCTGCTTTCGTAAAAAAAAGTTCCAAGACAGTCAACAAGCAAGGCTCCTCCTGTCTCGCCTTATTGTAAATTTGCAAGCCTTGTAATCTGCTAGGGGCCATTTTAGGCTTGGTCCAGCCCAGCGTAAATCACGCTTCTCTAGACCCAAGTTGGGCCCTGCTCAGGATTTGCGGGCCAAATTGGGCCGGGCTGTCCATGCCCAAGCATAACAGGTGGCATTTTTTACCATACGCAAAAAAGCGTAGAAGTTTTGTCGCAAACGACATTTACCTCTTGCCTCCTCTCGCTCTCGCCACACCGCCGGTGGCGTATTCTCCATCATCACGGCCTACAGCCTCCCTTCTAAATCCCTCGTGTGGACATAGACCATCGATCGCCATCGGCGACCGATTCAATAGTCGTGATGCCAAAATGGGGGTCGGGGATGGCTACCGCGTACCTCGTGGATGATGACCCACGAGTGAAGGGGGTCTCCTGTAGTCCTTTCTATAAGTAAGAGTGTCGAACCCAGCGAAGAGCACAAGGTGTTGACAAGTGGTTTTGAGTAAGTTTTGAATGTAAATATTGCAAGATATATTTGTAGGGGTTTTTGTAGTACGGTGAGTACTGACCGTACTACTCACCTTACCAAGGTGCGTCTGGCCTGTTTCGGCCAGCATATTAACCCCGTGACCCCAGATTCGAGAGGAGAGACGGACTAGAGACACACCAGAGGCAAAACCTCGAAAATCCACCAAACCCTAGCCCCTCGAAGGTGTCCGGAGGGGGAATTCGCATAAGGGAATCCATCTCCATCAACTCCATCATCATGAAGGCCTCCGCATCGATTTCCATCGCCATCACTGATGCTGACATCATCATACGCTCGTTGGGAAACCCCAAGAGGAAGGTATGATGTAGTCTAGCAGAAATTTTTCTCCGATTAAGGAACTAGGGTTATCAATCCAGTAGGACTTGAAAGTTTTGGAGAAGGTTGCTTGTTGCACGCGGGAACGTGGAACCTGCACACACACACACACACACACACACAAACTCTCTCTTGTCCCCAAATTTTGAGAAGGTTGTCAATCTTCCTGTCTTGCTGAAAAATAGAGAATTAAACGTACAGAGTATTGAAAAACATTGCAAGTAAAAAAAAAGAACAACAAGGAAACAATGATGAAAGTGCTTTAAAGAAAGTTGCAATTATAAGGAAAATAGGACCAAGTGTCATAGTTTCACTAGTGGTGTCTCTCCAAAGAAAACAATCATGTTGGGTGAACAAATGGGCAATTGACAAATCATGAACGTATAACAATACTATTATGACGAGATATATTTCATGGGCATTGTAGGAATTACGTCAAGGTATATGGACTGCTATCCAGCATGTATCCATATCTAAAAGTCCACCTCAAGAAATCTAGCCAGCAAATCTCTATGGTATTAAGTTGCAACACCGCAGTGATTGCTTTGTGTGCAACAGACAAATGAATCAAGAATAATACGTAATGTAAGCAGTGGTCCTTGTCCGTACTGTCTAGCATATAAACCCTCTCTTGGAGGTGAAAACAACTACGTGGTCAAGATAATCATAAACACTGGAGAGCATTGCAATACAATATTAAAACTCTCTACAAATATAACTGAAGCATCTCAGATTGACATGAACAAAACAATCATTATCTCATGGTTCGTCAGATCACAGAAAACACAACATGCACAATTATATAACGGTGGCCTCGATCATGTGAGACAGCTCACGAGACTCTAAACATGGAGGCATAGGGGAGAGAACAATCATCTAGATACTGCTATGGACCCGTAGTCCCGAGATGAACTACTCACGCATCTATCCAAAAGTGATCATGGCGATGTAGAAGCCTTCGATGATGATTTCCCACTCCGGCAGGGTGCCGGAACATGTTGCAGAAGCCCTAGATTGGATTTTTGAGGTGACGGCGCCTCTTTGTATGTTTCATGGAAAAAAATCCGTCCTTGATGTTTTTAGGGTTAAAGGAAATTTATAGGCAAAGAGGCGACATGAGGCGGTGGACAGGGCAGCGAGGGGGCCACCAGGCGTGGCCTAGGGTGGGACCGTGCCTGGGACCCCTCTGGGTGCCCCTGGCCCCCCTCTAGCTCTTCTTTAGACTCCGTGTTCGTTCCAGGTAATAAACTATCTCCGTGTATTTCCATCCCTTTTAGAGAATATTTCTTTAAGAACTTTTCTGAAATAGAAAAATAGTAGAAAACAGCAACTAGCCTGGGGCATCCCGTTAATAGGTTAGTCAATGAAAACATCCGGAAAACGAAGGAAAACAATAGAAAATATGTGGAAAACAAAAGGTATTGGATAGAAAACAAGCATTAGGCATAAAAAATTATAGATACGTTTTGCAACATATCAACATCCCCAAGCTTATCTCCTACTCGTCGTTGAGTTTGTAACTGATAACAAAATAATTTTTGAGGTGACATTAAGCCAACATAATCTTGATCAATGTTATGTAAAAGCATTGTAAGCTGAGATCAAAGTACTTTAACATTGGCATGATAAATATTATCCGAACTAATGTAAACTTAGCAACTATGTTCAACAAGAAAAGTAACACAAATAAATGACAATGAATAATAATGCATTGAAAGTGATACATTTGTTTCAATCATAAAGAAAAACATAATAAAGTGGTATCAAGCTTGTCCTTCGTGTGGTAGCAAAACATAAATGTCAGGACACCTTCAAAGTTTAAATGGTGACTAGATACAAATGATTTGAGAGCAAGTAATACCATAGTCATGAATCAATCAATAATGAATTTTGGGACTATCCACATTATACTCAGAATGACAACTATGCTCTCTTAATTGGTGCATAAAGTAAGAAAATGAAGACTCGGCATAAAAGTAAAAGAAAGGCTCCCCGTAGAGGAAAGCAGGGATTACGCATGTGCAAGAGCTTTTATTTAACAAAACAGAGGTATTGAAAACAATTTTTTTTAGAGGTGTATGTCTATGTCAACGAATGGTAATGAAAACTTATCATAATACATGTCAAGAAAAGTGTTTAGACTTTTGAGAGTCGTTTCCATTAGCATTTTTTCTTATGGTTGGCACTCCCCCCCCCCCCCCCACCACCCCACCTTTCCTTCCACAAACCAGAGCTAGCCATATCCACTGGTGCCCACCAGCATTCATCAAACCATGGGGAAGTGCCTTTTTTATTATCTGAGTTCATATTATTTGACACCAGCTCTCTGCAAATTTTGATGAGCATAAATGCCATGCTCATCGGGTGAAATGAGAGAGAAGAACTTTGCTTGACATAAACCATGATAAATTTTAAACTACCTCCTCGTGAGCTAAAATGGGAACACAAAACAAGTTTAATAATTTTGAAGGTTAAAGGTAGCACACGAGCAATTTACTTGGAGTGGCGGTGAAATACCACATATAGGTAGGTATGGTGGACACATTAGAAAACTTTGGTTTTTGGAAGTTGAATGCACGAGTAGAGCTCATAGTCAGTACATGGTGATGGCTAGCAAAAGACTGGGAGTGACCAACTAAGAGAGTAATAACAGTCATAATCATGCATAGCGACAAAACATTATTAATCAAAGCATGAAGTAATATTACAAGTAAAAACTAAATGGTCATCAAGGCTAGAGGTGACTTTTTTCATAGTCATAACATGTTGTGAGCATGTGCCAAGTCAATCCAGATAAATCATTTAAAAGAGAATACCACAATACCATGCTTCAATATGAGGAAACAATAAACTTGTCAAAAAAGAGAGGAAACAACACATGATTTAATTTCAATGGCACATTAAGCACTCTCAACTATTTGAGACTATTCATGATACATTATATACTACTGAGAACACAATTAAAATAACATCTAACATGACATGCCAAAGTCTAAACCACAGTAAAAACAAGCTTCCTATTGCACCACTATAAGCATGAAACAATATACTCGTCTCCAACACCAATCAACTTATTTGATACAACTCTCAAAGCAAATAATCAGAAAACACCATAAAGCTAATCGTATAAAACTGAAGAAAACCAACAAACTCTGAACAAAATTCAAGTGAAAAACAAGAGCTAAACGCAATACTCGCTAAAACTGAACACTCACAGAATAATAAGAGTAAAAACTAGAGTGTTCTAGGCAATAAAATCGGAGTGTGCCTCTCTCCGAACTAAAATATGCTAGGATCCAACCATAAACTACAGAAAAAACAAAATTAAATGACGCTCCAAGAATAGCACGTATCATGTGAAGGAATAAAAATATAGTGCTTTGAAAGAAACCTGATATTTTTGTTGATAAAGAAGAGGTTGCCTTGGGCATCCCCAAGCTTTGACGCTTGTACTTCTTGGATATGTCTTGTGGTAACATGGGCATCCTCAAGCTTGAAATTGTGTCCATCCTTCATCTCATCATATCATACTTCTCTCCCTACACTTAAAAACTTCCTCCACCTAAAACTTCTCACAATCTTCATTGGCAACGTTAGTGCATCAATATAAAAAATCCACTTGATTCATTTTCAACACAAGTATTACACTCAGTTTAAAACGTTAGCTGTTGTCACAACTACTTTTAAGCCCCCCCCCTCCAAAGAAATAATCTCAAAAGAAAAAAATATTAAGACACAAATGCAAATATTGGCAGAAATTTGTCAAAACAGAACAACTGGTAAAGATGAATTTCCTTGAGGACCTTATGTTACTCAAATAAAAAAGTGTGAAGCTAATGAAAGTTAGGTACCAACCTAGGGCAGGTTCCCATAAATATCAAAAATTTCTCGGGTTCTAGCTAAGAGAACCGAGGTTTTTGGTGAAGCACAAAAATCTGGACAGAAAACGGCAATTTCCCCAAATCATACTAACTCGCTATTAGAGGTTACTCTTGACACAAAAATGAAATAAAAAGGATAAGTACAGAGGTAAGAACTTCCAAAGTAAATTCAAAAACTTAAATTAAAATATAACAAGGTTTGTCTCGCAAGAGCTCTTTCTTTATAGCCATTAAGATAGGCTCGGTATTTTCAAAAGATGCTCACAATAAGAAATAAGAATTTAAGAAAAATTGAGCATCAGGAAGCAAATATGAAATACATTTAAGTCTAGCACACTTCCCATGCATAGGAATCTTGTTAACAGATAAATCAAAGAATATCATAGTAGCAAGCATAGGAAGGTAAAACAAGGATAACTTCAAAACTTTCAGCATAAAGAGAGGTGTTTTAGTAACATGAAAATTCCTACAACCATATTTTCCTCTCTCATAATGATTTTCAGTAGCGTCATGAACAAACTCAACAATATAACTATCACACAAAGCATGTTTTTCATGATCTACAAGCACATAATTCATATCGAGCTCCAAAACAATGGGATCAAAATTAACAAAAATCAAGACCTCTCCAAACCCACTTTTGACAAGATTGTAACATGATGATTGATCACTCTCCAAAGGTATGACTCCTTCTAGCTAAAGTCAAGACCTCTCCAATCCCATTTTCAGTAGTACTATAATTTATATCATCTAGTAACATAGGAACATCATCTAAATCATTATCATACAAAGTTTCTAAGAAACAGTCTTCATTATCATGCATATCAATTGTAGGAACAAATAGAGGATTATCAGAAGATTTATTAAAATAGCAAGGATTATCATAAATCATAGTAGGCAAAGTATCAAGTTGTTTATCTTTGTTTTATATTGAGTCTTTGAGGTTGTTACCTCTGTATTAAGTATCAAGTTCGTAAAACATGGGTATTTCATAAGAATCCATAGGATCATAACATTCATCAATATGGCACTCATCCTCCTTTGATAAGCATGGAGGGAAATCAATTTATGTATGAGTTATTGCAAACATAAGACGCTAGTCCTTGGATCAACCGTTTAGACCTAACGCCTCTGGCGATTAGGGTTGGCTCGCCTCCGCACACCCGGAATCCTATTCCGGCGCGGAGTTTGTTGTCCTGGCAGGATCCCTGTTGGTGTTCGGTACGGATTTGGCCTCAGGTGCTCTGGGGCTGGCTTTTAGTGCAAGGTTTTGGCGATTCTGGACGTGTGCTTGGAGACCGTGGCGATTCTGGACGTGTGCTTGGAGATCGTGATCGATCTAGGCGGCGCATATTGCAGGATCTTGCGGGAACAGCGTAGCAGTGGAATTTGTGTGCGATTGAGGAAAGCAAGATGGTAGAAACTAGTGACTCACAATCATCTACAAGGATCGGATTGACTGGGAATAGAGGAGAAGGGCTGGACGCGATGATACAGAGGCTTGGTATTGAGGAAGATGAATATGACGATCTAGTCTTTGAGGATGAAACTGATATCCCAAAGGAAGGGATTAAGTGGATGACATTGGTTCGTGTTCATACAACAAATCCGTTTAGCCCGCAGACTTTTGAACAGCATATGAGGATTGCTTGGAGCCCGGCAAAATAAATTAAATTCACGAAGCTGGAGGATGATATATTCACAATACAGTGCTTTTGCTTAGGGGATTGGCTAAAGATTGATCAAGGAGGTCCGTGGCACTTCAGACAAAGTGCGATTAGCATTGAATCATATGATGGATTTGCCCCGGTGGAATCAGTGGATCTCAATTTCATTAAAATATGGATCCAAATACATAAGCTCCCAATCGGTTACCGTGATAAATCTCTCATTACAAATTTAACGGAGAAGAGGGTTGGCAAGGTAATTGAAGTAGAAACAGATGTCAAAGGGGCTGGGAATTTTGTTCGGGCTTGCGTTATGCTTGATGTTAGAAAAGCACTTGCTCGATTCGTATCAATTTCAAGAGGAGGACAAAGAGAGGTTTATGAGGTGAGATATGAGAAAATACCTAAATTTTGCGGAGCTTGTGGTATTCTTGGACACACCTTGCTGAATGTGGTACTGGGGAGCACACAATTGATAAAATCAAGTGGGGTGATTTGCTTAAGGCTGAGTGGTCTACGTGGAAAGGAAGGAATTTTATTGGATACAGAGGGGGAGCTGGTAGAGGACAGGGAAGCGGGGGTAGGTTTCCATCCGAACCAGTGCATGGTTTTGGCCGTGGCAATAACAATGTTAGTTGGCGTTTTAATGCTCTTGCTACAATTGGAAAGGAGGCAACCAATGAAGATCCTCTAAAGGATACTGCATCGAGTCCCCTAAAAGATCAGGACAGTGAGATGTCTGACCGTGAGAGCTCAGAAGTGGGCGTCCGGAAGAGGCTATTTTCAGATAATAAGGAACAGATAGAAGAAGAAGAAGAAGCAAAAAAGGCGAGTGGAAAAGAAGATGACTGGGAGATGGAATTAGTAGAAAAAGGAGTAGGCGGAGATGATAGTCAGAAGGGATTGGAAGTTTTACGGCAGAAAAGAACTAAGAAGGCTGGAGCTGTCTCCCCTTCACTCGGATCGGCGGGCTCCCGTGAGGGGTCCGTCCGATCGCAATGAAAATTTTATGTTGGAACTACCGTGGCCTGGGGAACGCCACGGCAGTTCGAGCCCTTCTGGATGTGGTAAGGCGCTATAATCCATATGTGATATTTTTGTCTGAGACTCATTTAGATATTTACCCGGCTGAATGTTTGAGAAAAAGGATTCACATGGACTTCTCGATAGTCCAATCTAGTGATGGGAGAAGTGGAGGAGTTCTAATGGCTTGGAAAAGGGAGTCTAGAGTGACTCAAATTTTTTCTCATCCCAATTATATTGATGTGAGAATAGAAGATGACAATCAAAAAGTGTGGAGACTAACAGGGATGTATGGGGAAGCAAGGTGGAGAGACAAACACAAAACTTGGGATAGATTACGGTGCATTCATCAACAAAACAATCTCCCGTGGCTTGTCATGGGTGATCTTAATGAGATACTTTATAATCATGAGAAAGAAGGAGGCAGGGCTAGGCCAGAGAAATATATGAAGGCATTCCACGAGGTGTTAGAGGAATGCGGCCTCCATGACATGGGATTCATCGGTGATAGCTTCACTTGGCACAGGGGAGGCTGCGTGAGAGATTGGACAGAGGCTTAGGGTCTTTGAGCTGGAATCAATGTATGAAAATGCAGCAATTATTCATCTCGAGTACAATTCAGATCACCGTCCTATATTGCTTGACACGGATTATTTCGCACCACAACAGACTGCCAATATTGGTAGACCTCTTATGTTTGAAGCAAAGTGGCTCAGAGAGGAGGGATTTTCGGATACAGTACACAAGTCTTGGGAAGAAGCGGGTGATGGGAGATCTCCCACGGACATACTTGGAAGATTGAAGGCCATGCATGAGAATCTACATGCATGGGATCGGACGGTGATCAGGCAACCAAAGAGAAGACTTCGGAGAGTGCAAAAAGAACTTGAACAGGTTATGAGAGGCCCTCTGAATACTGAAACTGATTTGAAAAAAGTGGAGCTCTCACGTCTAATTGAGAAACTATTGGAACAAGAGGAGATTAAATGGAACCAGCGTGCTAGGGCGAATTGGCTGAGAAACAGAGATAAAAATACAGCTTACTTTCATAGCTTTGCCTCGGCAAGACAAAAGAGGAATTATATCAAGAAGCTTAAGAACCAGGAGGGTGAATTTGTGGAAGGTA
>JAPCYS010004007.1:0-13876 GCA_028641055.1 Alopecurus myosuroides | reverse complement strand
CCTTCAAAGTTCAAGTGGTGACTAGAAACAAATAGATTGAGAGCAAGTAATAACATGGCATGAATCAAATAATAATAATCTTTGGGAAAAATGCACATTAAACTCAGAATGGCAAGTGCGCTCTCTTAACTGTGCATAAAGTTAGAAGATGAAGACTCAACATAAAAGTAAAAGAAAGGCCCTTCGCAGAGGGAAGCAGAGATCAACTCATGTGCTAGAGCTTTTTATTTTATAAACAGAGGTACTGAAAACATTTTTTATAGATGTGTATGCTTATGTCAATGAATGGTAAACAGACAATACAGTAGGTCACAAGCCAACTAGACTTCACAAGAGCGGTTTCCATTGAAGGACGCAACTGAGATCAGTAGATCATCCATCTTCTTTATTTTACACAATTATACTTTGACTGATAAATCAGGGACAAAAAGAGTGAAGAGAATTCATATAACCACATTTTGGGGCTGGGCACCCCGTTGCCAGCTCTTATAGCATTTGGATAAGCGGATGTGTCACTAGTCCAGGTGTGTAAAGTCCAATCAACAAGTGAGATAAAGATTCTCTATTCACGTCTTCATGAGCTAAAACAGGGGCACAAAACAGGTGTACTTTTGAAGGTTTTAAAGGTAGCACATGAGCAATTTACTTTTGAGTGGCGGTTAAATACCACATGTAGGTAGGTATGGTGGACACATTCGGCATACTTCGGTTTTTTGGGAGTTGGATGCACGAGTAGAGATCATACTCAGTACAGGTGGAGGGTAGCAAAGATTGGAAGCGACAAATCAAGAGAGAATAATGGCCATAATCATGCACAGCGACAAAAACATTATTGGTCAAAGCATACATGGTATTGCAAGTCAAAAACTAAATGATCATGGAGGCTAAAGGTGACAGGTTTATAGTCATAACTTAGACGCTTGAGTATTATTGGAATTTGTTGGGATGAACCACGGGGGCATCCCCAAGTTTAGGCTTTTCACTCTTTTTGATCACATTATATCATCCTCTTCTTTTGACCATTGAAAACTTCCTTCACACCAAACTCAAAGTAATTTTCTTAGAGGGTTAGTGCATAATCGAAAACTCACATGTTCTGCATGGACACAAGCATTATTAATATTTTTTAAACATTAGCTATAGCCACTGATGTTTGATGGAGCAAACAAATCCAGTCAACATAGTAAAAAAGAGAATGCAAGTAAAAAAGGCAGAATCTGTCAAAACCAGAACAGTCTATAAAGACGAATTTTTTCAAGGCATTTACGTTGCTCAAATCGAAAAACTTAAAAGAGTTTCAGAAAAATATGAGGATTAAGCACAAAAGTTTGCAGGTAATTTTGATCTTTCTGTGATTTTATATGATTTTAACAGCGGACAACGGGAATCTGTTTTCTGCGCAGAAATCCAAATATAACTTCAACTTTCACTACATAATTTACTTGGCACAACAAATACGTGAAAATAGGAGTTGCTAGAGAAGTAAACAACATCTTGACTCAAATAAAACAGAGAAAAACAATGCAAAAAATAAAAACATGGGTTATCTCCCAAGAAGTGATTTTCTTTAACGCCTTTCAGCTAGCCATAGAAAGAGAGAATCAAGCGTTTTCCAATGAAGAATCATCCAAATTGAGATCATAAACCTTCTCAACAATGCATTTTATTTTATCTAAATGAGTTTTTCCTCTCTTAACACATTTAGGTTTACTACTTTCATCAAATAGGTTTTCAGGAACAATCCAGTCAAAATTCTTTTCCAAGGCTTCATGAAGTGCTACGAGTTTAAAGGGTATTGGTATTTTCCCTTCCTTTTCATTTTTAGGTTTGGTCTTGTCTAGTTTTTCAAGAGCACCAATAACATCTACACTTGAGCCTAGCATACTAAACTATCAAAAACTTTCCTAGCTTCTATAGCAACATCTCCAGATTATTTAAGCATGGTTTACAAGATAACTTTTCTTCTATCAACATCTTCAATATTATTCATGTTAAGAAACAATTGCTGCATTATGGGGTGAAGGTTAACAAACCTACCTTCTAACATGTGCACTAAAGAAGCTGCAGTAGTTTCATAATTTGGATCAAGTTCTACTATGGATTTTTCCTCAAAATTTTCAGGCTTACTAACATGATTAAAGAATTCTTCAATGGCATTCTTTCCCATTATAAAACCACTACGTACTGATAGGTCTTTCAGGGTGAACTTAGGGAGGAACATGATGAATAATAAATAAATAGGGTAACAAAAATAACTACTATAATAAGAACTAATTTTTTTGTGTTTTTGATATAGAGAAGAAAACACGACAAAATAAAATAAACAAAACAAAAACAAAGTAAAGAGATTGGAGGTGAGAGACTTCCCTTGTAGAAATCCTCTTCCTCCCCGGCAACGGTGCCAAAAAAGAGCTTGATGGCGTGTAACACACGTTCGTTGGGAGACCCCAAGAGGAAGGTATGAAGAGCACAATAGCAAGTTTCCCTCAGAAAGAAACCATGATTGAATCGACCAGTAGGAGAAAGAAATCACTTCTGAAGGTTTTTGGCAGCTAATGTTGGCAGTGCGCACTACTGATTCAGCGGCAACGTGGAATCTACACAACACAATCAAGTTACTTTGCCCCAACGAAACAGTGAGGTTGTCAATCTCACCGGTTTTGCTGAAAACACAGGATTAGACGTATAGTGTGGAAAACAGTACTTGTCTGCAGTAAATGAAAATAGAACAATGATGACAGTGAATGAAAAGAAAACAGTGTTTGCAGTAGGTTGTATTATAAGTGTAAAAGAAATGGACCGGGGTCCAAGGTTCACTAGTGGTGTCTCTCCAAAACCATGCGGGGTAAACAAATTACGGCTGGGCAATTGAC
This sequence comes from Alopecurus myosuroides, assembly GCA_028641055.1. NCBI lineage: Eukaryota > Viridiplantae > Streptophyta > Magnoliopsida > Poales > Poaceae > Alopecurus > Alopecurus myosuroides. The sequence continues at coordinate 11,003 of JAPCYS010004007.1, read as the reverse complement.
AGATATAAAGCCTACACCGTAGTGCATATGCATGACATTTTGATTAATATGTGATTCATGGGCATTACAACATAATTCACGGACCGTTATCCAACTGCATCTATGACTAAAAATCCGCCCTCGGAGTGTAATCCAATCAAACCTCGGGTATTAAGTTGCAAGCAAGAAATAATTGCATTAAGTAAAGTGTGTAATGTAAACAATGTAAACATCTATGTTTTCTTCCTAATGTCAAGCACATCCCCCATACGTTACGTTTTTGTCACTCGAGCATGGATAAAAGGGAGGCATGAACCCACTATCTAGCCTTAATACCCCCTCTTGGAGTTACAAGCATCAACTTGGACAAAGCATCTACTAGTAACGAAGAGCATGCCAGATCATAAATAACATAAACATGAAAGAACATGATAGATTGATAATCACGACATATTCGGCACACACACATGTAGTATTACAATAAGATGATCTTGATCATGTTAGTCAGCTCACAAGATCTAAACATGAGGCATAAAGAGGAGAAGACAACCATCTAGCTACTACTATGGACCCGTATTCTACGGATGAACTACTCACGCATCACTCCGGAGGCATGCATGGTGACGAAGAGCCCTCCGGTGATGATTTCCCCTCCCGGCAGGGTGCCGGTGAGAGCTTCAAAACGCTCCCGAACTAGGGTTGACGATGACGGCTGCTACGGAACTTTTGGTGAAAAAATGCTCGGGTCCTTAGAGTTTTCCCGAGGAGGAGCTAGGTGAAAGGGCAACGTCGGTGGGTGGCCAGGGGGCCACACCACCTGGTGGCGTGGCCAAGAGGGACCCCGCGCCGCCCTATGGTGTGGGCCCTCCAGGCCCCCTTTAGGGTCTCCTCTGGACTCCGTGCACGTGACAGAATTCTAAGGTCTTGGGTTTTCGTTTCGTCCAATTCCGAGAATATTTCCAGAACAACTTTTCTGAAACAAGAAACAACAGAAAAATGGAACTGGCGCCGTGACATCTTGTTAATAGGTTAGTCCCAGGAAATCCATAAAAATGATGTAAAATGTATACAAAACAAGTAGCAATTAGCATGAAAACAACATGGAACATCAGAAATTATAGATACGATTAAAAGGTATCAAACAACCATCCACCCTACGGTCCCACTAGAGAATGGGAAGCCTCTCGCGAGCGTACATGAGGCCACCGTGAGGGATCGACATATGGCGGGGTGGAGCGTACAAGGAACACAGATTTATTTCGAAATTTGTTTTTAGAAATGAAATATCTCGAGAACCGTATTTCGGAATTACGAACCGTTTTTATATTTGAGATTATCGCGTCGAAATCTTCAAAACTAGATCCCATATTGATAGATTTCGAGAAGCTCTTTTTTTTCGTACTTTATACTCCCTGTTTTATACACCTTGTACTTTCAGTAGTAGTTTATACATCCAGTAGCAATGCATACTGATGCTCGGCTTCGCCTCGCTATTTTTTACGGCTCGGCTTCGCCTCGATAACCATTTCTAAAAATCTTGAAGGGGTACATAGGTCGTTGTGCGTATTGTTCTTAGTGCATGCTATGGCTCGACGTTACCTTGTGCTACCTCTCGGCTTCGCCTTGAACAAAGAACCTATGGCGCTTCACCTAAAAAGTACACACATGTTGTATCTAAATGTATACACACGTTGTACCTGAAAGTATAAACGCGGCGTACCTGATAGTACACGCATGTTTCTGTACACCGACGCTAGTACTGTATATACACCCACGCGATGTTTCTGTGTGTACACCCACGTTGCTACTGAAAGTACACGGTGTACAAGCACGCTGCTACTGCATATACACGGCGTAAACCCACGCGCCTGCTACTGGAAGTATAAACTGCTACTGAAAGTATAAAGTATATAGAACATGGAGTACAAAAGTCCGAAAAAAAAAGTTTCTCGAAACCAAGCAATATAGGATCTAGTTTTGAAGATCTTGACACGAGGATGTCAAATATGAAAACGGTTCGTGATTTTAAAATACGGTTCTCAAGATATTTCGTTTTGAAAAAACGAATCTCAAAATAAATGCGTGCAAACCCCTCCGTCCGGTGGGAAGGAGAAACCCACCAAAATTCTCTCATCCTGACACTTGTCACGCATGCAAACACCTGTGGAAGATGCAAGGAAGGAGAAGGCGACACTTGTCGCGAGGGGAGTGCACGAGAAGGGGAAACGCGAGGGTGACCTTCCAAAAGGGTTCCTTTAGTGATCATGTCCAGCCTGCTGAACACGCCTAGAAGCTCAATGGCCGGCCCATGATGGAGAAATCTTGAGCGAAACGGTAGCCACCAATCGCAATCCCTATATAGCGCTTATTGCGAGTCGGAGTACCGATGAGAAAATATGCTGGACGGGGGCTTCTAACCCAAGATGTCTAGGATCGCTTTTGGAAGGAACAGCCACTAGGCTACAACACCTTTTGTGTCTAACTTTACTTTTCAAGGTTTTTATAATCTTAAATTTTTCTTTTCATTCTTTTCCATTTTTTTTGTTTCTTTTTTTTCACCGATTTTTTTTAGATTTTTTGTTCAAACTTCAAAATGTTCAAATTTATTTTTGTTCAAAATCGAATTTTATTCAAATTTTAAATTTGTTCACATTCGAATTTTGTTCAAATTTAAGATTTGTTCAAATAAAAAAGTTCAGATTTAAAATTGTTCATATTTGGAATCTTCAAACTTTAAATTTGTTCACCATTTAATTTTTTTTATTGTAGGTTATATAAATACTTCTAACAGAAAAATTGAAAAAAAATACAATAGGCCGGCCCAACAGTTCAGTTGGGGACGCGCGCGTGCGCTGGGCGAGGCGTATGCCTCACGCTCGCTATAAGCGTTAAATAGGAGACCCCCACCAATCGCCCGGGCGTTGTGGAGTGAATTCCGTCTTGAGCCATTGGGTTTGCTGCCATGTGGCCTCACGGGGCATGGTGCACTGGGCAGCCACCTGCCATGGATCTGGTCCAGTGGCCAGGGAGGGCAGCCTGCTTCTAGCCCGACAGCTCGCGGCCCATCCTGGTGTGGACTTTGGGCAACATTAGACTTGAGGCCTCTTCCATGCTGAGGCGATGGTGACTCTGGAGGCTTTTCCTTCCGTGTGCACTCCTCACGATGTCGGGGAAAAAATACTGCAAGGAGATGTTGCACACGCCGTCGCCGGAGACGTCGGGTCGTAGGACGGCGGCGATTTCCTCGGGACGCTCCCTCTCTCCGCGGCCTCCTCTCTGACGCCGGTGTCAGCCGCGCTCGCCTGTGTGCTACTGGAGACAGAGACCATGCCGGCGGCGACGCTAGTTGTCACGGTGAGCATGCCGACGACCGTTGCGCCCTTGGTGCCAACACACGCTCCATGGCTGACGCGGCAATGCGCAATGACGCCGCCCATGTCTTCTCCAATGCATTCTAGCATGCCAGGAAATAAAACGAAAGGATTAAACTAAAATGAAATTTATGCATGGTGGAGAAACAACGGCATGCAGCGGCCGGTGGAGGGTGGGTTTGGTATTACGAGTCTACGACACGTCCGCCTCTGGCTCTTGTCGTTGTGTGTCACTGCCGGAGTGGCCAACAAAACCAAGGGTGGTTCACGGGCTGCGCATGCTGACAAACCGACTCCTCCCCTTCTCTCGCTCTGTCGCTGACCAGGCCCGACTGGCGACCATCCATGCATCTCTCCCGTACCGCAACAGCTCGGTGGGCACCAACCGTATCATGCATGCTTGATTCACTGCCGTTTCTGTGTGCCATCACGATCGATTCATACTACGTACTCCCATCCTTGCATGCATGTGATATACTCCTATTTCCATGTCAATATCGAATGCACCAGCAATAATATCGAGTATCCCGCCTTGGTTCAGTTGAAACAAACGTTCACGTACAGGGTGTGACCGTGTGATCATGCATGCGGATCATAAGAAAATAGGCGACGTACTTTATCAAAATTCAGTTCCATCATGCATGTACCTAGAGAATCAAATAGTGTAGCACATGAAATAGTTAGATTGGCCAGGGCATCAGCTTCATCTATAGACACATGAACCCCCGGTCTCTATTATACCTCTCCTTCTAAATGGATAAGCCGTACGTGATTTCCAATGAATATAAAGATCAGGTATAAGTTGGTAAAAAAAGAAAGAAGTTTGTACTCGACATGCAGATCTTCTATCCTTATTCTTGGACCGTGACATGCATGCAGGTCTTTTGGCCCGATCAGCCTGGGGACATATATCCATCCATGTATCCATGGGCGGATCGATCCCTACCACCCTGCTGTGCACGGCATGCATTGTCCTCATCCACCACATGACTTGCACGCGCCATGTAGCTTTGACTGGAACCACCATCGATCTGCAACTAGTTGGCACATGCATATGAAGCACAACTTGAGGGCGAGCTGAGTAATCACTGTCAGCCAGGTGAGTACGAGTTAGGTCCACCCAGGTGTACGTAAGTGATGAGTACTACACGAATAGACGAGATTCGCCTCGCCGCTTGACGTTCTGCCACAACGCGGCCGCTGCGATAGATTTGCAGGAGCTTTTGCTCTATGACAGCCATCAGCTAACACTACGGGACAAATTTATACGTCGGCAAAATATCGGGGCCGTCGACGTAGACTTCGACATGCTAACCCATAATGCAAACAAAAATTTGGTCTACACCGACGGCAACCCCGTTGGACTATTTTTTTTTCTACGCCGACGGCATATCCTAACTTTTTTTTTGCATTACTCACCATTTTGAGCATAACTTTTGCATTCGAACTCGGATTTCGACGTTCTTTGCCTCGTTTCAAAAAGCAGAATGAGATCTACATCATCATGCATATTGTTAAAGCTACATTCTTCAAAAAATTCCATGAGCAAAAACGGAAGAAACAAGAGATCAGGGTTGACGGTTACCGGGTGTAGACCTATAAGCTGGTTTTTTCTCCAGCGGGGCTAGGGGTTGAATATTAATAAACTCTTGGTGTATCTATGATGAAATATTTAGTTGTGTAACAAAAATAATTTTTTCTAAAAATCATGATCAAACTACGAGGCACCTGTAGTTCAAATTTGACCTGTTTTCAACTGAATCGACAGAAATTTGTGTTTTTCAAAAGAGGTGGATGGAAACAATTTCATAGGAAACAAATTGGTTATTTATGCATATAACATTGTCTAGTATTATCAAAAAAATACATGTCCCAAGTTTTGAACATATCTGTGGTAGGTCCTTCACAAAAAAACTCATTTTTGACACTAAAAAATTGGAAAATAGATTTTTATTTAGTGAAAAGGAAAACTTTCTCCATCAACATTGTCCATACTTCTAGATACATGTTTATCTGAAATAGGACACATTTAAACAAACTTTGTCATAGATTTGTCCATAACATCCGCCATTTTTGTGAATACATTTTCAACACAACTGTCGTATTCTAAGTTTATTATTTTCGGTGGATACTACTAGGACATATATAATGACACCACACGAAGGTCTTGCATCATTTTTTTGGGGGAGGGGGGGTGTTTGTTGAATTTTCTGGAATTTTCTAAGCCGGTTTCAAGGAAAGGCAAGACAACGGACATGACCGTTCGCAGCTAGGGGTTAAATATTGATAAATTCTTGGTGTATCTCTGACGAAATAGGTAGGTGTGTACCTAAAAATGTTTTTTCCCAAAAAAAATTATAATGAAACTACGAGGCACCTGTAGTCCAAATTTGACCTGTTTCGAGCTGAATCGGCAGAAATTTGTGTTTTTCAAAAGAGCAGGATGGAAACCTTTTAATGGGAGAAAAATTGGTTATTTGTGTATATAACATGGTCTAGTATTTTCAAAAAATGCATCTCCTAAGTTTTGCAACATATTTCTGGTAGGTCGTTAAAAAAAAAACCCATTTTGACACTCGAAAAATGGAAAATGGTTTTTATTTAATGATAAAAAAACTTTCTCTGTCAACATTGTTTGTGCTTCCGATATGCACGTTTGTGTGAAATAAGGGCATATTTTAACAAACTATGCCATGTATTTGACCATAACACCCGTCATTTGGCCCGAAAGTCTAGAATCTTCGTAGAAGATAGCTCATTTTTGTGAACATATTTTCAACACAACTGTCGTATTCCAAGTTTATTATTTTTGGTGGTTACTAGGACATATATAATGACACCACGCGAAGGTGTTGCATCATTTTATGTTTTTTTTTAATTTTTTGAAATTTTCTAAGCCGATTTCAGGGAAAAGTCAAGATGACGGGCATAACCATTTGTATCTAGGGGTTGAATATTGACAAACTCTTGGTGAATCTATGATGAAATAGGTAGTTGTGTACCTAGAAATGATTTTTGCCAAAAATCATGAGCAAACTACGATGCACCTATAGTTCAAATTTAACCCATTTCCAACTAAATCGGCAGAAATTTGTGTTTTTCAGAAGAGATTATATGTGCATATAACATTGTCTAGTATTTTCAAAAATTGTAGCTCCCAAATTTTGCAATATATTTATGGTAGGTCCTTCACAAAAAACCCATTTTTGACACTCAGAAAATGGAAAATGGTTCTTTTATTCATCGGAAAGGAAAACTTCCTCCGTCAACATTGTCCATGCTTTCAAGATGCATGTTTGTACTTAATATGGGCATATTTTAACAAAATATGTCATGAATTTGGCCATAACACTTGTCATTTGACCCGAAAGTCAAGAATCTTCGTACAAGATAACTCATTTGCTTGGGGGTGACTCTATACTACACACTCAACTCCAAAAACCTAGTCTATGCTTGCTTTCAACACAATTGTGCTCCACTTTGCCATATCTTGACACATTCCAACATGATTTGGTCATTTGGTGCCCAAGTTTGGCCTGTTTTCTCCATAATCTTAGTTTCGACACATAATTTGGTTGGGTGACCATATACCGTACACTTAACACCCACTTTGTAAAGTCTTATACATGGTGGAAAATATTATATGGATGTCATATTTGAAGTTCTCTCATTTTTCTAATAGATTTAGACATATTATTTATGAAATTTTGATTGACGAATTTATAGATATGAATTATTCAATATAAAATTTAAAAGGTAAAATATTAATTAATATTTAAATTCAAGATTTACTTGAATTCAAGATTATTATTAGTTATTATTTTTTACTTAAATAATTGTTTGGGTTCATAAAATAAAGTAGTGTGACATGATGGTCCAAGAGTTAACAGGATTGATTGGATACTATTGTCAATAAAACATCCGTTGTTTCTAGGCAGCTCATAGGAAAGGAATTAGGAGAGGAGTAGTCCGAGGATGTGTGATTGATCGAGAAGTGTTAGTAGAACTAAGCGATTAAATTTAAAATTAAGAATGATTAGAGAAAATATAAATATGTGTATAGGGCGATTAACTAGTTAAACAATTCAAGTAAAAGAATTGTAGAAAAAAGTTTTAAAAAGAATTTAAAAAAAATCTGCCTATCCATATGCCGATGGGGTTGCCGTCGGCGTAGACTGGGCTACGCCGACGGATTTGGCTACGTCGACGGCCTAGTGTTTATGCCGACGGGCCAAAACGCCGACGGTCCCGTCTTGCCCGGGGTTAGGCCGTCAGCGTCTTGCCCGTCTCCATATTGTAAGAATAAAAGGAATCAAGTATGCGACTTCTAACCAAGATTGTACAACCATAAAACATGTGGGTGGGAGAGCCCGGTCATCAGACCACCTTACAGCTCAAAAGAATAAGCAAATGGGTAAATGATAATAGTTTAGACAATGCAAGTGGTACAAAAATGTCTAGTTTATGAATTTTGACAGGACGAGAAGTGCCACTCACACAATTATTATGTCCCATATTTCCGGATTTTCCTGTAGACCAGTTTCAAGGGTCCAGCCATGCTTCAGCTGAGATCAAGTCCAAATTAAACATTGGTGTGTCATTCTACTATATTAAGTTTCATTGGTGTCTTTTGCTGCGGGCACAAATATTTGATGACAATTTTGTTACTGAGAGATTTTTTAAAGGATTTGTGTATTAAATAAGTATAAGTCACGATTGTATCCTTCAAAGCCGTTCTCAACATACATATCATTTTTTAAGCGCCCAAACCGTAGAACAGTCGTTCTACGGTAATTTTCATTAATATGTACAAAATAAATTACAAATGAACGCTCCAAAAACGTTCAACCAATGCCAGTTTTCTCTAACATCGATGAAATTAACCTCTGTCTAAAACTGAATTAATCCAATTAACGAGAAAATGATTGTTAAGTGGTTTACACCTTGAGAAAGGATGTTCTTTTTAAGTTGGACCTTCCAAAACAGATTCATGCATCTGGTTATCAAAAATCTGGCATTTCTCATCTTCCAAATATTCCAGCAACCCATAATCAAAATCTCCATAGTAATCCCTTTAGGTATTGCCGCACAGATGAGGAGCATTCATCAAAGACTGATATACCTCTTTTCTTATCTTGCAGAATCTTGGACCAGAATTCTCTAGCAAAAGAGCAGTCAAAGAACAGATGCAAAGACGTCTCCTCCATATCTCATCACAAAGAACACATGAATAACTCGGAATATGAAAGTTCTTTCTAGCCAGGAGATTCCTAGTGTTCAATCTGTCATGGAGAAGTAACCAGAAGAAGATTTTATATCGAAGGATATTGACTGAACTCCAGATGTTTTGGAACACACAATGGCAGGAGGACCAGCTATCAACAACTCATATACCCTTTTAGAAGAAAATTGCTTATGGCCTCTCAGAAACCAAACATCATGATGGGAAGAGATGTTAAAATCTTGGATATCATGACAAATGGTTTCAAACTGATGAAATGCTTACACAAATAGTGGAAGATGAAAGTGTTCAGAGTAATCTTGAGCAGAAAAGAATTCATTAACAGAAATCTCCTTATTTCTGCAGAAAGAGAAAATTTCAGGGAATTGATATGAAAATACTGATCCTCCCAAAGGTCCTTCCAAAACAGAACAGAATCTCCGGATCCAACTTGACAAACTGCCATATCTTAAAATATGGGACCAATTTCAACATACTCTTTCACCAAAATGAGCCCACAGGTCTGCAAGACACAATACTGTCCATATAGTATTTCTCTTTGATGAGTTTGATCCATGGAAGATCCACATTGTTAAAGAATTTATGGATGTGTTTCAGCAGTAAAGCCTTGTTCTGTATAGAGATATTCATGACACCAAGACCAGCTTGGCTCTTCGGTTTACAAACTTTCTCCCATGCAATGAGCAGCACCCCTGTCTTCCATACCATTTTTTCTCCAAAAGCAAAATTTGAGCAGTTTATTAATTTGCTGAATTACCGAGTCTTGGACCAGGAGAGAGCTAAGGTAAAAATAGGAAGGCTCGAAAATACTGATCTGATGAGGACCAACTTCTCACCATAAGACAGAAGGATGTGCAACCCGCAATTCTATCACCAATTCTAGTCAAAATAGGCATCAAATCCAAAACCCTTGGTTTATAAATGGACATAGGCAAGCCAAGATAAGTAAAAGGGAATGGTCCTTCAGAACAGCCAAATGCATGCAGCAATATATTCACTCTGTCTTGTTGAAGATTAATAGGAATTAAGCTTGATTTAGCATAATCCACTCTCAATCCAGTGAAAGCGGCAAAGTGATTTAGTAGGCTTTTGGCATGCAAAAGTTGTTGGGTACTTGCTTGCATGATGAGAATTGTATCATCAACATACTGAACAATAGGAAAATCTGGACAAGCTTGAGACCAAATGGGACGGTGGACCAACTGGTTGTGCATAGCCTCATTAAAAATATCTTGAAGCAAGTCAGCAGCCAAGACAAATATCAAAGGGGGATCATCCTGTCTGACTCCTCTTCTACATCTGAATTGCTTTCCAGGAATGCCATTCAGCAGAACCGAGGAGTACCCTGAGTTATATCAGCTCAGTCCATCTCATCCATCTAGGACCAAAACCCTTAGCAACCAGGATCTCATGGATGGTTTTATGCTCCACCATATCAAATGCTTTTTCAAAATCCAGCTTCAGTATTATAGCTTCCAAATTAGAACTTTTACATAGGTGAATAGATTCATAAACCCAAGGCAAACAATCTTGAATGGATTTGGCTCTGAGAAAACCATATTGATTATCATGAATAAATGAAGACATCTTGGTTTGTAGTCTGTTAGCAAGAAGCTTGGTGATGATTTTGAGGAGCAGTCCAACAGAGAAATAGGTCTAAAATCAGATGGGGTGGAAGGACAATCCTTCTTGGGAATCAGAGTGATGAAGGAAGAATTAATGCTCTGAATGGTAACATTCCCATGATACAAATCAGCAATCATCTTGTAAAAAATCCTTAGATATGGGCCAACAAGCCTTGATGAAGTTAGTATTAAATCCATCAGGTCCAGGTGTCTTATCCATAGGAAGTTCATGGACCACCTTATCAATTTCATTTTAGAAAAGGGATCTCCAAATCCTCTAACCCCTCAGTCTTTCTGATGAGATTTATCAATCCTAATTCATCCGAAGTCTCAGATGCATTACCCATCCTCTGTTTAAATGTTGTAGAGAGTATGGCAGACTTAATAGAATGCTCAGTATGCTCAACACCTTGCTCATCTCTGATGGATGTAATGAAGTTCCTTCTATACTTGATAGTAGCTTTCACATGAAAATCCTTGGAGTTCTCCTCTCCAAATTTAGCCCATCTAATGGTGGCTCTTTGTTTCCAGTATTCATTCTGTCTGGCCAGCAGCTTAATCATATCGTCCTTAGCAATCCTTCTGCCATTAAATTCCCGAATAGAAAGTTCTCGAAATTATTCCAGTTGGTCATAAAAACCAATGATATCATTAGTGTTTTTTATGGCAATTGCAAGCTGAGACTTATCTTTAGCCCATATCTTCAATCCCTTTCGAAGCCTTTTAAATTTAGCAGTAATAAGTCTCGCACTGGAAGTCTCCTAGACATCTTGTTCCCAAATATTT
>JAPCYS010003869.1:0-115727 GCA_028641055.1 Alopecurus myosuroides | reverse complement strand
GCTTCTCTGCATCGAGACTGCAGGTTCCCGGGAACCAACCCGGCAACCCGGCTGTGTTCGCAGGGTAGTCATGCTTGTCGTTGATGGAGCTCTTGGCGAGGCTTGGCCTTGAGCATCTTCTTGTTGCTGGGGCAGGTCTCCGTGAAGTGGCTGTCAGCTGTGGCCCGCACTTAAGATGTGATCCCGACCCAAGTTCGAGGGGAACGACAAAGTCTGTTAAAATCGTGTTCTGCCAGTTGTGTTGAAAATAACTTCGATCCATGCTTGCCCTATAACCCACATAAATACCCATCCTGAGGATGGTACCTAAATGCAGGAAATGGCCGATGGCCTAGATTTGTCATATGTTGTAAAAAAAAAAAAAAAAAAAAAAAAAAAGTAGGCGTGGCTAGCACTTCATGACAAAAATTTGAAAGTACATATGTTCCTCGACTACTAGGGGCTTTCAAGCTCTTGGAAGAAAAACTACCATCATAGATTTGCTTAATAAAACTCATGGAATGTTACTGGTTTTCGGGAAATAAAAAAGAATCGATCTCGGACAGTTATTGTATTATCTTGTTGGAAATAGAATGTTCAAGTGGAATTCTTTACCCGCACTTGGGTTTGCTACTGCTTGGTGTAGGTACTTACTACTCACTCCGTCTCAAATTAATTGTCATAAAGATGGACAAAAGTGGATGTATCTAGACATAATTTAGTGTTAGATACATCAAATTTTGTCCATCTTTGTGACAATTAATTTCAAACGGAGTGAGTACTTTACATTATTAGTAGGGAGGTCAAGAATTTCTCTGTTTTTGTCATTCTCAAGCTGAAGGCGTGTGGCATGGTACTAGTTAGGATAATAACTGTTTTATGGGATCGTCATATGAAGACAGAAAAGAGGACTTCATGTTTGAGCTTCATTAGATTTTTATACACTTATCCTAGCCACACCATTAGCGATGGCGATTTTAATTTTCTAGAATTCCAAGTGATAGAAGCAGTGGAGTTATAGACCATAGATGGAGTTACAAATTCAATGCATGGTTTGCGATCTAAAGTATATTAGAAGTCGAGCTCATTAATAGGAAGTAAACTAGGGGGAGAATCATGAAAAACTCACCATTTCTAATATTGACACAATTTTTCGTAATTGATAGAATTAATGTGTTGTTATTGGTTTTAAGAATATTCGATGTTGTTAAAATTTCACAGAAACAAGTCCGGTGTCAATCGGAATGGTTTCGGGGAAGTTACTATAAGAGAGAAATTATGCCAGTATTAGAAAAAAATTATATGAGAGGTAACAGAGGACATGAGATATCCCGGGAATATTGATGATTTTATCTATAGGGGTTAAGTGGTTCCAGAGGATTTTTGGGGACTTCCATATAAGGGGGGGGGGGGTACCAGGAGGGGGTAGCTTTCTCCCTCATGGTCGAACCCTATTTTAGGGGGACTGCCCGGTGAGCCCCAGTGGCTTCACAAGTTGATACTCATCATCCCGATATTTTTCCTGAATTTATTGTACTCCACCCCCCAGTCCAAGTTGGGCTAGGAGGCATGGTGGAGCCACCACCTTCTAGTACAACTCGGACTCCTCCCTCCCTCTAGGAAAGTCTCCTCCCTCCCTCCCGCTATATAAAGCACCCCGAGGCTCAAAGGAAAACACACAATTGGCTCTCTCTCTCTCTCTCTCTCTCTCTGTCAAGTAGAATTAGACGGTCTAATTAGAGCCCCTCTAATTGAATTTAAACCTCTTCTAATTGGATTTTGGCTGTCCTCTCCCGATTAGACCTAGCTCTAATTCTACTTTTTTCTCATGTGTTGAGAACTTTAAGTTCATTAATATCTCTAATCACAGTTCATTAGAGCTACCAATTAGAAACGCTTGAAGGCTGCCTCTCTTCGTCGGTGTTGAGTCATTTACGTCGAAGCGCTGACGGGTTGACATGAGTGAATGTGTGCACACCATAAGAGGGATCACATGTGTGATCTTTGACAATGGAAGACTTAGAGACATCCTTGCAACTAGGCCTAGTTGTGAAGATCTACAATTGTTCAGATCTCTTCTACGAATACATCGAATCCGCTGCCCGGTGAGTCATATTTCTGATCCTCGCATGTATGGGCATGTCTCGTTATCTGCATAGTGATCTTGGCGGACTACGTAGGACGCAATTTTTTTTCTCATTTTGTACCGTAGACCAGCATGGAGGAGTATGACTCTTTAGATCTAAACCTTAGACAAAAAACTAGCTCGGGCTAAACCGAATAGTTAAAGCAAAATTATGATGAAATGCATAATAATTCTTTTAAGGAGGAGGAGAATAAAGCCAAACAAAGATCTATGGAAAGGGATATCAAGGAGCGGGATAGAAACACATCTTTTTTTCCCATGCTATGGCTAACGAGAGAAGAAGAAAATTTCCTTTTCACTCATTGTAAGGGCTCGATGGGCCTGTTTTCGAAGATGCAGGCATGTTAGATGTAACTACTTTCTTTTACAAAGATATCTTCAATAAAGAGGACCGCATACCTTGTCGTTAAAAACTTTTTTCTTGATTAAATATGAATTATTCTCCCCTTATGATAAAATTTCTCCTAAGTAAAATGACATGTTAGAATCCCCTTTTACGGACAAATAGGTCAAGAAAGTGGTATTTGTGTCCTACTCTGATGGAGCTCCAAGATCACATGACTTTCATTTCCTTTTCTACCGCATTTTCTAGGACATTATCAAGAATGATATAATGTCCATGTTTCATGATTTATTTGCTCGCAACCTAGTTATTTTTAGGGTTAATTTTGTTATACTAACTCTTACTCCAAAAGAGCTAAATGCCAGCAAGATGATGAATTTAGGCATATCAGTCTTCTTAACTCATCTTTAAAGATTTTCAGCAAGGTACTTACTATTAGGTTGGGAAAACACATGGGGGGAATTACTCCCATTAACCAGTCTTGTTTTATCAAAGGCAGATCTATTCAGAAATTAGTGGTCTCACTACCCATGAAATCCTGCATTCTGCAGTATAGGAAACGTCATAGGGGGTTATACTTAAATTAGATTTTGAAAAAAAATGCTTTGACAAGGAGAGTCTAGATTTCTTGATTGACCTTGAAAAAAGAGGCTTTGGGTCTAAAACTATTTCCTAGATCAAATCAGTAACATTTGATGTCTCTGTCAGAGTCAAAATCAATAATGTAATAGGTAATTTTATCGAGACATGCAAAGTCTAAGACAAGGGGGCCATTTGTCCCCACTTCTTTGTAATTCAGTGGTGGATGTGTTAACTCCCATGTTAGTTAATGGTTCCAAGGCTAATATGATTAGAGGTTTGTAGATGGCACCTACTTTTCTGTGATAAAACCTAGAGCTAGCCTCTAATGTCAAAATGGTACTAACCTGCTTGGAACAAGTCTCTGTTATGCGAATCAATTACAGTAAATATGATTTGATTCCCTTAGGGCTAGAGAGGGAGGAAATTACTCATTTTTTGCTTAAATTCTCATATGTGGTGGTTGACATTTTCCCATCAAGTACTTTGGCATCCGCTTCCATTATGAAAATCTAAGGAGAGAAGATATCCAACTACTCATAGATATGTTTTTAGAAAGAATTGCTTGCAGGAGGGGAAAGCTCCTTTCCTACGCACCTAGTATATTACTTTGATTACAACATGCTTCGCTATTATAATTATATATCTTATCTCATTCTTAAATTGGCTTTGTATCTCATTAATGTGTGGATATTCAATTGCCTCTAGAATGATTTTGTCAGTCATAGGAAGCTCCACTTGGCAGATTGGAAACTTATATGCAAGAAAAACAATGCTTTGGTGGCCTGGCAATTGCTGACCTGGCCAATGTAAATCTTTGGCTCTTAAGGTCTTGTCTTAAAAGGTACGTCAAATATGAAAGGAATCTTTGTAAAACCCGTTGTTGATTCTAAATACCAAACCCAGAACCCCAAATATATTTTATAGTAAAACTATTGGTTTCTCCAACTTTCTAAAATGGGTCATATGGGTGGCACATGGCATTCAGTTCTATTCTGGGTGGAAAGTTGGCAATGCCAAACATATTAGATTTTAGGGAAGATACATGTATTGGCAATTCCCCACTTTGTATCGAACTTTTTGATATTTATTTCATTTGTAGTGAGCAAAGTAAAACCGTTTACCAACTTTGGGATGGGTCATCCTTGAATCTTACCTGCAAGAAAAACTCCTCTCCCTTGCTCATGGAAAAAACAATATGATTTAGAAGGAATTGCAATTAGAATCTCCTCAAATATGCTTGATTTTGATATACGAGAGCAAAAGAGAATACTCTGCATCTTCACTCTACATTATTTTGTATTTTGGTGGACTATAACATGTGTTCAGCCTTTCTCTTTGTAATATGCATATTCCCCCTAGGGTGCACATTTTCCTTTGAATCCTTGCTAAAAAAAACTAATGACCAGACATAACCAGAAAAAAGACACATGAATAAACCCTTAGAATGTGTTTTCTATATTGATAATGAATCCATACACAATTTGTATTTCTAATACATAGTAGTTAAACAAATCCGGCATGTTATCTCTAACTTATTTTATGTCACTTTGGTGAAGATTACTTCCCTATTGCCAAATTTTGGGTAGCTAATAAAAAACTTGCATCTTGAATGTGGTTTGTGCTGCATCTCTATAAAGTCTTTGGAAACAAAGGAATGCCCAATTTTTTGTGGTCAACCATGGATTGACATATTGTAGGCTATTCCCCATTCACTAAAGAGATGCAAATTGATCCTCAGAGATCACATGATTTGGGAGATGGATACTTCTCTGCATGTCTCTCTGATCCTGATTGTACCCCATATAATAGAAAATGGCCAAAAGTTGTGGGTGCAGAAATCGTTTATAACTCCCGTCTAAGACATGCAAGGTGGGGGTGTGTCTCATGATCCCCCTCCCCCCTACTAGGAAGAACACTGCCACTCAAGGGACTTGGAACACTCCTACCTCCACTCTGGACCCCAAGATGGTCCATTCAATTTAAGTGTAGATTTCACCATTATCTCCTTGTTGTTTTCACCTACCTCGTATGTAATTTGAACTCATCTTAGAGTATTTGTGCTGCCGAGCACTAGCTTTTCTTTTGATAGGAACAAAAATCTTCTTTTTGTGAGCTACTACTCCCCCTTTTAAGATTCAAAACCTTCCGTTGAGGTTTCGTCGGTCAAATCAATGGAACTGGGGATGGTGATCCCCGATTTTCTTAAAAAAGGATCAGTAAATCCGGAAACAATTCAAGAAATATTGATTTAATTATGAACTTTCGTAGATTCAACTGCCGTAGGTGGTTATCAAACTAAGTTATTGTATATTCACTTTCTTGCGTGAAGTAGTAAAATTAAAAAAGATAAAAGGTGGTTTCTTTCCTCTTGCAATTATGATGGAAAATACCCAATTAGTTAAGATATTATTTTTGCATTTTCGTTGCACCTGACTGAAGGAGACTTAACTCGGCGGCTAATTCTACTTTTCTTCTACCACTCCACCCCAAAAAGAAGAGCAGTGATCTACCATGGGCTTTGTCACTAATAGTTTATGATTTATTTGTCTACAAGCTGATTCATGAATGGTAAAACAATGTTTTTCTCCGGGGTATAGTATAGCTATCAGCATGCATCGCTGAAGAGATCTAGTTGTTAATGCTTACATAACACTAATGACTAGCTAAAGAATAAACTAGATTAATGTGCTCTGTTGAAATAGTTTTCTATTATATTTATATATCACCTTTTCTTTGTAACCGTATATTTGTTTTGTTAACGTGATTTTTTTTGGGAGTCATATCTGTTTTTGCCTCTTGGAGCTGGCATTCGTATAAATTGCTAGGATAATCGTTGCCGGAAAAACATGTGAAAAAAGAAGAAGAATATTTAGGCAGTGCATGTAACAAGTGGATGAAATCGATATTCCAGATGCGTCCGTGAGTGTATCAGTACATGTCAAACAGGCTGACATGTCACAGGCCGAGTTATCACAACATGAACAGACTTTTATTAATTCCACGTTTACAAATTTGTATATCCTCTTACAAGTATGGGAATCATTTAGGCAGTACACACATCCAAATACGGTGATCGATGACGTGTGCGTGCGTAGTCACTGCCGGCCGGAATGGGAACTTAAACAATAAGCATGAACAAATAGAAATAAAATAAAAAGACATGCAAATTACGAGTGAGATTTGCATGCATGCAAATGGACGGGATCTGTGGCTCGTGATGTATGGATGGATGGATCAGATGGGGCAGGTGAAGTTGGCGGGGCATTTCTTGCCGCACTGGTTGAGGAGGAGGACGAGGTCAATGGGGACATTGAGCTTGATCCCAAGGACGTTGGCCTTGATGGCGGTGCATAGGCAGACGGCGGCGTCGAGGTCGACGAGCCCGCCGAGCAGTGGGCAGCACTGCTCGTGCGCCGGCACGCCCAGCTTGAGCTTGAGCAGGTTCAGCACGTTGCCGCACACCTTCAGCTTCAGCGTGTCGATCGAGCACTTGCCGGTGGACGGCGTCGGCGTCGGCACAACGGGCGGTGGGATGATTGGCGTGGTGGGGGTTGGACAGGTTGTGCACCCGTGGGCGACAGCTGCGAGGAGGACCAAGTTTAGGGCGAGGAAGAGGGCGAGCTTGGAGGGTGCCATTGCAGAAATCCAACGATGGATCACTTGCTAGGCTAGGCTCTGCAGCAGGTTTTGTTGCTTGGGATGGTTTCCTTGTGTTGTTTGGGCTGCTATTTATAGCCCAGGTCTAGATCATTGTAGCTCAGAGCTGCGCCAACTCTCCTTCCTGTAACTAACCTAAATATAATCTGACAAATAATAGGACACGGAAATATGTATACTGACAGCGCTTGGAGCTGGCATTCGTCAAATTGAGGGTCACGGGAGGCCATTCACCCAAAAAACAGAGAGAGAGAGAGAGACATTGTATATGTTGTTTTGATTCCATGAGTAGTGGCCATGCATGCTATTAGACCAGCGCAGGAGATGCCTACTAGACGATTTCGTACTTTTGTTTATTATACTGGCTGGACACGTACTTACAGCATAGCTGTCTAGAGTAGTTGATTTTTAGTTAGTCCTGCAGCAGTGGTTTTGCTGCCAGATAATTCCAATTTTGACATTCTTGTGGCGGACGCCTGCCCGTGTGATCTCTTTGACAGCCCACAGCACTGACGAAGAAAAATGTCTAAAATACAGTTATATTTCAGTCGACTAGTAATCAGTCTTTGGAAAATATGGTTAACATGTAAATTTCAAGAAAGAATTAACATGACTAGTGTTAGGTCATAATTTGCGTGAGATGATGTTAAGAACTTTCTACCATAAGTAAAATAGTCCCAAAAGGCAATACAATCAAATATCCCTACTTATTCATACGGACACATTACACAGCACACTATGAAGGAGGATGAACAAATGGAGCCCAAATTTTCAATAATTGAGTAGTAGTATCTTGAAGCTCCAAACAAATAGGCTTTACTTTTGTACGATGTATCTTTATGTAATTGTACAAAAGAAAAAAATATTATGTTGTATTTTAGGATACACTACAAACACAGAAGTTGTACTATCCCATAATTTCCCTTTACTATCACACTTCTCAATTTACAACCACGCTAATGAAAACTCTAAATTTCGAAAGCATCTCCGATCACTAGGAGAAAAGTTGGATTCCAGCACGATCTTCGATCGTGGTAGAAAGTCATTTTTTTCGTGGTTAAACCCTTTCCTCCACGGTGAGGGTACCATCCCAAAACCGTGTGGTTAATTCTTCTACAACATACAAACTGTCATGGTAGATGCCATATAATGGAACCCCGAACGTAAAAACTCAACCCTTTTACCATGCTTAAGAAGCGTGGTAGAAGCCAGGCACAGCAAAGGCACATATCATAGTTCCAAATTTCCATAGAAATTTCTAAAAATTTGGATGAACTAGGATTTCCCTAAACTTGCAGAAAATAGAAAAGATATGAGAAGATTTTCGGATTAAATTGAGAGGATCAGAGGATATTACTTTGGTGGAGGAATTTGGACAGAAATCTACAGAAAACTGCTTCAGATCTTTGGGGATTTAGAACATTCATATAAAAGGGGGAGAGAGGACGGCCACCGCCACCATATTTTTGTCTCTGGAGTTGTGGTCGAGTGATAGAGGGGGAGGGGGTACTAGTGTACATTGAAGAATTTAAAATGTTCGCCCAATTTAACCGCCAATATCACCTATGAAGATAATGAGGCACGCCCGTACATGCGATGATCTAACACTTACGACTACGGGCAGCGGAAGAACGATGTAGTCGTAGTAGATTCTGAACAATTGTAGATCCTCATAGCTAGGCCTAGCTGCAAGGACATCACTAAGCTCCTTCGTCAAGGATCATACGTGTAATCCCTCTTATAGTATCCGCGCATCCGCTTGTGTCAACCCGCAAGCGCTCCACCGTCCAGGACTCGACGCTAACGAAGAGAGAACAACCTTTTGCCGTAGCTTTGGTGGTAGATCTAATAAACTTGATTAGAGCTATAAGAGACATATGTTGTCAGCACATGAGAGAGAATTAGATATTAGAGAAATATCTAATAGGGAGACGACACCACAAAAACCCTATAATAAGAGGCTCTAATTCTAATAGAGAGAGAGAGAATAGCTACGAAGACCAATTGGTGTGTTTTCTCCCATGTGGGGGGGGGGGGGGGTTGATACAGTGGGAGGCCAGTGACACTTGCTATAAGGGGACAATTCAGTTAGGTGGATCCCTAGGCTGGGCGCACCCTTTCCCTTAGCCCACCTCGGATTGGACTCCCAATCTTCGGTGTCCTTTCACTACCCACTATTTTCCTTACTTATTTGTTACTTTAATTTTTAGCCTTTTATATTTTATCCAAAAATTAAACAAGATATTTCTAGGGAGTTGTTGCGTCTCATGTGTGGCCCTTGGGGGGGTGGGGGGAGGCCGAGTATATATAGTGGGAGACCAATGACACCTGCTATAAGGGGGCAAGTCGGTTTGGGGGCTGCCTAGGCTGGTGGCACCCCTTCCCCTAGCCCAACTCGGGATTGGACTCCAAATCTTGGGTGTCTTTTCCCTTCGCACTATTTTCCTTCCGGATTTCTTACTTTAATTTTTGGCCTATTAGTGTATATAAAAAATCAAAAATATATTTTTGGGCACGTGCTACGCCTCATGTCTGGCCCTTGGGCCCACATGCCAGCCACCCCAACACTTGGGTGTTGTCCTGGGGCAATTCTGCCCCTTCCGGCACCCCTCCCCCCTTATTAGGGTTGTGCCCGAACTTCCAGAACCCTACGACCCCAATACGTAAAATCATCGACCTTATCTACTAATGTCAGAAATATATTTCTAACATCACGTGACATATCATGTCCTCCATATCTCTCTGAAATGATTTTGCCCGCTCCCGGCATTATTTCTCTCTCATAGTAACTTCAGGTTGACATTGCTTAAGTGTGTGACTATTCTGAAAAACACTTATACTATCACTAAAACTTTCAATCAAAGGTTGACATTTCTTAACTGTGTGACCCATAAAGGTTCGGCAACACACACACATGTTCGAGAACCTAACGTTGTGTCTGTTGATATCATGAAACCATCTTGGCATAATATTGCAGTGCGAAAACGTTTGTGTCTGTTGATATCATGAAACCATCTTCTTGGCATAGTATTGCAGTGCGAAAACGTTTGTGTCTGTTGATATCATGAAACCATCTTGGCATAGTATTGCAGTGCTTAGGATTATTTGTAGTAAGTTGTACCTCTGGATTATCAATTTTGTAAGCACATGGGGAGTTTGTAAGCCTGGTATGTACCTCTTGGTGAGATGAACTCATAGAGATATTCAATGAATGTTGATTTGTTTTCATGTGCCAACTTGGATCGTCAGTCTGCTTATGTGGACCGGTGGTGCATATCAAACTGTGCACATGATCACCGAGTTATACCGCAACGCCTTCCAGCCATGAAATGATGGCTCATGAAGGTGACTTGTCGAACATTTCATCTTGATGCCTGTCCTAGCCTAGTTTCATGTGTCGTGTACATGGAGGTGAACCTTTCTTGGTTTGTTGCCTTGCAGGTGAATATGCTGTTGTGGCGCAATTTCCATTGGATGAATGTGAGAGATGCTGTAGTGGGTCGTGGTCGTCTGGCCTCGTGAACTGATGTTTATGTTGTGCTTAATGGACTGCTTTATATTGTCTTGCTAGATACGAACGCTGGCTCTGGGTTACATGTGCAGTGCCTGTGTTGAGGTATATAGATGTAAATTGAGGCTGTAGTTGCGGTTGTACCTGAATGTGAGCATTTTGCCCGCATTTAGGTTGTGCATGCGCGCGAACTGCCCCCACCCATGGCGCAGGTAGAGGTCATCGTCACGTCGATGTAGGACCACGTGCACGGGCCCGTTATCGCAGCCCTCCAACCAAAGGCTGAAACTAAAGGGCCCCCTACGCTCGAGGAGGATCTGCGATATCTTCTGTGGAAGATGATGCATGTTCCGACAGCACTGACGAAGAAAAATGTCTAAAATACAGCTATATTTCAGTCGACTAGTAATCAGTCTTTGGAAAATATGGTTAACATGTAAATTTCAAGAAGGAATTAAGATGACTAGTGGGTCATAATTTGCGTGAGATGATGTTAAGAACTTTCTACCATAAGCAAACTAGTCCCAAAAGGCAATACAATCAAATATCCCTACTTATTCATACGGACACATTACACAGCAGACTATGAAGGAGGATGAACAAATGGAGCCCAAATTTTCAATAATTGAGTAGTAGTATCTTGAAGCTCCAAACAAATAGGCTTTACTTTTGTACGATGTATCTTTATGTAATTGTACAAAAGAAAAATATTATGTTGTATTTTAGGATACACTACAAACACAGAAGTTGTACTATCCCATAATTTCCCTTTACTACCACACTTCTCAATTTACAACCACATTAATGAAAACTCTAAATTTCGAAAACATCTCCGATCACTAGGAGAAAACTTGGATTCTAGCACAATCTTGGATCGTGGTAGAAAGTCGTTTTTTCGTGGTTAATTAAACCCTTTCTTCCAAAGGTGAGGGTACCATCCCAAAACCGTGTGGTTAATTCTTCTACAACAAACAAACTGTAATGGTAGATGCCATATAATGGAACCCCGAACGTAAAAACTCAACCCTTCTACCATGCTCAAGAAGTGTGGTAGAAGCCAGGCGCAGCAAAGTCCCATATCATAGTTCGAAATTTCCATAGAAATTTCTAAAAAATTCGATGAACTAGGATTTCCCTAAACTTGCAAAAAATAGAAAAGATATGAGCATATTTTCGGATTAAATTGAGAGGATCAGAGCATATTACCTTGGTGGAGGGATTTGGACAGAAATCTACACAAAACTCCTTCGGACCTTTGGGGATTTAGAACATTCATATGAAAGGGGGAGAGAGGAGGGCCACCGCCACCATATTTCTGTCTCTGGAGTTGTGGTCGAGTGATAGAGGGAGAGGGGGTACTGGTGTACATTGAAGAATTTGAAATGTTCGCCCAATTTAACCGCCAATATCACCTATGAAGATAATGAGGCATGCCCGTACATTTGATGATCTAGCACTTACGATTACGGGCAGCGGAAGAACGATGTAGTCGTAGTAGATTCTGAATAATTGTAGATCCTCATAGCTAGGCCTAGCTGCAAGGACATCACTAAGCTCCTTCGTCAAGGATCACACGTGTAATCCCTCTTATAGTATCCACGCATCCACTTGTGTCAACCCGCTAGCGCTCCACCGTCCAGGACTCGGCGCTAACGAAGAGAGAACAACATTTTGCCGTAGCTTTGGTGGTAGATCTAATAAACTTGATTAGAGCTATAAGAGACGTATGTTCTCAACACATGAGAGAGAATTAGATACTAGAGCAAGC
Organism: Alopecurus myosuroides; assembly: GCA_028641055.1. NCBI lineage: Eukaryota > Viridiplantae > Streptophyta > Magnoliopsida > Poales > Poaceae > Alopecurus > Alopecurus myosuroides. The sequence goes on along the minus strand of JAPCYS010003869.1, from coordinate 103,741 downwards.
TCTAATTGGGAGACGACATCACAAAAACCCTATAATAAGAGGCTCTAATTCTAATAGAGAGAAAATGTCTACGAAGGCCAATTGGTGTGTTTTCTCCCATTAGGGGGGGGGGTGATATAGTGGGAGGCCAGTGACACTTTCTATAAGGGGTCAATTCAGTTAGGTGGCTCCCTAGGCTGGCCGCACCCCTTCCCTTAGCCCACCTCGGATTGGACTCCCAATCTTCGGTGTCCTTTAACTACCCACTATTTTCCTTCCTTATTTGTTACTCTAATTTTTAGCCTTTTATATTTTATCCAAAAATCAAACAAGATATTTCAAAGAGACTTAAAACTTAGTGGCAGCTGAATATGATTTTTTAATTTGGCGGTGCCTAACCGAAAAAAGTTACCTCATGGTATGATTTCAAAGAGTTTTAAATGAATTGTTAGAAAGTGTCTTATTAAACTTAGAATCGATGAGATAGATTAAGAAGTTCAATAAACATGAATATGACGAGTGTGCTAAGTGTAATTCTGAAAGAAATTTCGAACTGCAATGAGACAAAAACAATTGGCTCTCAAGCCTGCCTCTCTCTCTCTAGTAGAATTAGAGTGTCTAATTAGAGCCCTCTAATGTATTAGAGCTTCGTATAATTGAGTTTTTTGAGGTGTCCTCTACCGATTAGACCTAGCTCTAATTGCTATTATTTCTCATCCGTTGAGAAATTTTCAGAATCATGTAGCTCGATAACCACCATGGTCTAGAGCTACTAATTAGTAATGCCCAAAGGTTGTCTCTTTTCGTCGGTGCCGACTCCTGAACGGCGGAGCTCTGGCGGGTTGACACGAGCATACTTATCATATTCATGTTTATTAAACTCTTTAATCTATCTTATAGATTCTGAATTTAATAAGGCATTTTCTAATATTATATTAAAAATCTTTTAAATTCTTTTACGAGGTATTCTTCTTTCGATTAGGCCTAGCCTAATTAAAAGATCATATCCAGCTCACACTAACTTTTAAATCCCTTCACTTTATATAATAAAAAATAATAACTTCTTATTTCATTAATAAAACCGAGTTAATACTCGTAATGTAATATTTCAAATTACCTTAGTAGTCTTAAAGTAATCACTCTTAGCAATTACTTTTGCTGCTTTGATCTAATAATAGTAATAAGCAATTGATATGATAAGTTCTCAACTTATCATCATCATTTGCTCGTCCTTGATAAAACTAATTTTAATCAAGACTAGCTTTATGAATATCACATATTCATATATGTTTTTCTTTATATATGAAGCATTCATGTTCCCGTGATTTAATATCACTCCAACTACTCTCAAGATGAAATCTTAGAGTTACACGAATATCTCTTTTTTCTTGCATCTCACAATTAAATGTTATTTATGATCATTACTATTCTGTTTGTTTTGTTTTTCATTTCATGATCATTATCTTGGAAATTTGATGGCTACATCACAGATTGAAATGCAAAACAAAACAAAAATAATAATATTGCTCATATATGACAATGGATTTTCATAGATATTCAAGATAAAGGTGATGTTCATGTTGGCTCCAAGATTTTATCTTGAGAGTTCTTGAAGTGATATCAAATCACGGGAACATGAATATTTCCATAACGGAAACATATATGAATATGTGTGATACTAATAAAGCTAGTCTCGATTAAAATTGTTTTATCAAGAGTGAATAAATGATAATGATGAGTTGAAAAACATATCATATCAATTGCTTAGTGCTGTTATTGGATCAATTAGCAAAAAAATAGTTTCTATGTGTAATTAATTTTAGATTACTGGAGTAATCTAAAATATTACATTGTTAGTGTTAAGTTAGCCAAATTAGTGAAAAAAATATACATTTTATTATTATATAAAATAAAGGGACTTAAAACTTAGGTGACTTAGAAAGTTATATTTTAGGCACTATAAACATTGCCGCCAATATATATTTCAGCCACTTTTGGGAAGTAACTTATAAGATATTTTAATTGAATTATAGGATTACTTTTTCCATGTTTTTATTTTAGAAAAAAAAAATTATTGATGAGATTCTGCTCCATATTATTCTGCCTGATACGGGGTCCATGGGACCAGGGTGCTCCGGTGCTCTTAGACTCTTAGTCGGGGGCGCCCCCTAACTATCTCTTGGGCCATCGTGTCGCGCCGAACGGTCAGCTTCGTTCTTTGTGGGCTGGGTCCAGTTTGCATTCCTGAGAGAGATGGACGCCGTGCATTCGTGAAAGAAAGTTTCACCGCACGAGAGTTGTTTTGGCTTCAATTAGTGCCCCCGAAAGCTAGGCTAACATCTGACGCCGCCATGTAGTGCTGTCTCATAAGGGTAGCATGCATATCTACAGTATCACCAATGAATTCAGGCAAAAACAGATCTACCAGTAAAACTAACAATCATCTAAACATAGCGGAGCGGGTCCATGGGCAAAACTAACAATCGTCCAAACATGGAGCTCTTGACTTGAGTCACTTGACCGAGGGCACCCAGAAACAGAAATAAACACATCTGTGCGCATGGTGGATCACTGCTGGACAGACCTGGAGAAGAGCTTGCGGTCGGCCGGAGATGAATCCACCACCACCTCCTCCTCGCCTCACCGACGCCGCTAAGTCCGCCAAGTCACACGCGCAACCGCACGCGGCTTGTAACAATGGTGTTATACTTATAGGGAGACGTTTTGGTGGTAAGGGAGAGAATGTCAGGGATTGGTGCCGTACATCCGTGCCTGATTTGAGGCGACGAGATTTGGGCATGTCCCACTTAATATTAGTATAATGCTCTCCTTATTTTTCGCATGGCATGCCCACTGATTCTCTTTTGTCTCTATATGGAAACAGGCTATTCATCACTAATGCGCTCCGCTGCCACAACGCTCTCTGCGGCACCGGATCCGGTCTAATTATTTTGTGTTCTACTTTACCTACCCACGTCTCTCAAATCTAAGAGGCCAGCCCGTCTCTCGGTTTGGGAAGACAAACGAGGACAGTTACATTCCACAAACAATCATAGTTGACATCAACAGCTGAAGTTCAGTCTGGAAACAAACACATAATATAATACCACTAATAATTGCTAGAATTTGCTTCAGAATACAACAGAGACCTGTACTAAAACAACATACGAGAAAGCTTCATTTTCTTCGCAGTTATAGTAATCAAGCTCCACTTATATACCTACTACCACACAGAAACTCCAATTGTATGGTAGAAAATACAAGTTAAAAAGCCTACTCGTATATATCTTCTCTTGCAGGTAATCAGACGCCCGCGCGACCATGTACTAGCAGTAGTCGACACCCATCTCGTTCGGAAGATCCTTGGGCCAAATGGACGACCAAGTATTATGCCATCTATAAAACTGTTACATGGTTTTTTTTTAATGAACACCTTGCATTCCATTAACTTGTGGTGACCCAAATCATCGGGGAATGCAGGGGTTACAGCATTTGGAGGATCCGACAACCACACAGCATGGTTGCCATAGACCTCCCTAGTACATGTGTGGCATATTACATGAACGAGGTTTGTAAGACACTAGATACTGGATACACCCTACACCGAGGAGGAACTTTGCTTCCCTGAATAGTGTCCCAAGAAATGCACGAGCGTATGACCTGGAGGTGACAGCCTGTTGCAGAGCAGGGCAGTGCATCGAGAGGATGATACGTCCCATGCCAAGCTGGTCAGCTAGCTCCATGGCTTTCATCAAAGAGGCCATTTCAGCATACATGTCATCAGCAAGGTGCTCAAAGCTTCCCGCCGCTGCAAACAGCAGCTCACCATCAAGCTCCAGTTATACAGCTACTAGTACACAACAACTCCAATGGGTACTGGTAGAAAATGAAAATAAAAACGTCTACTAGCCTATATCTTCTCTTGCAGGCAATCAGATGTCGGCGACCAAGTACTAGTAGTCGACCCCCATCTCCTCGGGCAGATCCTTGCGTCGGCAGCTGGGCCACGTGGACAACCGACTATTGTGGCATCTACAAAACTGTTACATGGTTACAATAACACTCTCGATCTTTCAGTCACTTAAAGTGGAGACCCTGTGCTTCCTCCCTGCTCTTGAGCTTCTGCGGCCCCAAGAGACCAGCATGTACGCTCGCCAAGGACGTAATGGGCTCCACTGATCGTCCTGTATAACAAGACAAGGGGTTTAGAATATTGTTGCCTGCAATGAAGGCTTCTGAAAGCCGAATCTCATTCTTAACTATTCTGTGAATATAGTAGGCACAAGCCCACTCCGAGAAAAAAACCATAGTTCAGTATACACTTGACACCTTCGAAATCAATTCCACGACCAAGGACCTCTGTTGCTATTAGTACCCACCAGATCTTTCCAGCTCTCAACTTGTCAAACATCATCTTGGCGCTACAGTTAGGAAACAGAAATTGAGCCAGTGAGCTCGATCTCGACACTACCACACAAGCAAGAATCAAAATATCATGGATATTTATCAAAATCTGGAACAGTACATTAGAAGACCACCCAACAACCATCACATCATATTAATAGCTTCTTCCATTCTGTCAAAAGACCACCCAGTCCTAGATCATCGGCTCGGTGGCCATGATATCACACAAAAAGCAGAGGTGACAAGGGGAGAAGCAGGCACTCACCTAAACCAAGGAGACAAGTAAGACTGCCACAAGCCAAGATTCATGCCAGTTCTCTGCAGACCAATCTGGCAGTAAAGTTAGATTAAAACAAATAAACAATGGAACGATAAAACAAAGAGATCAACACCAATGGGTATGTACAGAATCTTGGGTGCAGTGATGATGTGAAGAACATAAGATTTATAGGTCATTTTGTTCAGCTACCATTTGAAAATTAAGACCCTGATGGAAACATAGATAGAGGTACTACCATGTACATGTCAGGACCACCAAAGTTGGATCCATATGAAATAAAACAAACTCCAAATTGAACATTAAAAACTCTTCATTTTCATGAGTTACCTCTTTGCAGTTTGGCAAAACTTTGAAGGTGAGCCTAGTTGCAGATAGATACTACTACTGTTCAAATATGTACAATTGCCATGCACATTAAGGAAAAAAGCAATCACGCAGAATATTTCTTTTGACTAGCACAGATCAAGATAAACCACCACTACTTGGAGTGCAAAAATTCAGTTCACCCCCAATGAACTAATCATCCACGATGAAAATGCATCCGTAGACCAGTAAAAAGGTCTCTGATTTTAATTATCAGCTAATTCAACAGTCAATCCATCACAGCACACAGAGGGTGGATGCAGAAGTACTACCTTCCTTGAAGACCCACTTCCGCCCTATCAGCCTGATTCACTCTGTGGGTAAGCTGATCTCAAAGGTCCTCGCAACTAGGTTATCTGCCCAGATGGATAGGCTCGTCTCGCCGGCACAGACGGCCTTCCTCAAATCGCGCAGCATCCAGGACAGTTTTCTGTACGTCCGGAACGCCGTCCGCAGCCTGCATCGAAAGAAGAAACCGGCAATCCTTCTGAAGCTGGATATTGCCCGAGCCTTCGATTCGGTGTCCTGGGAGTACCTTCTCGAGCTCCTTCAGGCGATGGGTTTCAGCTCGCGGTGGAGAGACTGGATAGCTTCGCTACTGTCCTCTTCCTCCTCCTCCGTCGTGCTCAATGGCGACCGCGGAAACGCAATTCCGCACCGTCGAGGTCTGCGCCAGGGGGACCCGTTGTCCCCCTTCCTCTTCATCCTCGCCATCGACCCATTGCAGCTGATTCTACAGGCAGCTGTCGACGACGGAGCGCTGCGGCCCCTCCCGCTACGCGAGCTCGGCCTGAGGCTCAGCCTGTACGCGGACGACGCAGTTCTCTTCGTCAACCCGTCCAGGCAGGAGTTCGTAACCACCATGCAGCTCATCTCCTCGTTCGGCGACGCATCCGGCCTCCACATCAACCCGACAAAATCGTCTGCTGTCGCGATTCGGTGCCAGGAGCTGGATCTGGATGAGGTGATGGATGCCTTCGAAGGAAAGCGGGAATCTCTCCCAATTTCCTACCTAGGGTTGCCGCTAACGATCTCGCGCATCCGCCACGTTCACCTCCAGTTCATCCTCGACCGCATCCGCTCCAGGCTGGCCGCCTGGAAAGGGAGGCTGCTATCCGCCGCCGGAAGACGTGCCCTGGTCCGCTCCGTCCTCAGCGCAATGCCTACCTACGCCCTCACTGCGCTGCGAGCTCCCCAATCGTTTTTCAAGGAGATCACCAAGGTGCAAAGGCGATTCCTTTGGGCGCACGACCAGGAGTTGTCCGGGGGAAGCTGCAAGGTGGCATGGTCCACCGTCACCCGGCCTGTCTGCCGCGGTGGCCTAGGTATCCACGACCTCGCCAAGTTCAGTTCGGCGCTGCGTCTGCGCTGGCTTTGGTTCAGCTGGACCAGGAGGGAGAGGCCATGGATCGGCTCCGAGCTCCCTTGTGACAGGCACGATCGCGACCTCTTCGCTGCCGCCACGACGGTGACCGTGGGAGACGGCATGCTGGCGTCGTTCTGGGACTCGCCCTGGCTCTCCCAGGTGCCTCTGCGCGCGGCATGGCCAAGGCTGTTCGCCCACTCGAGGAGGAAATCAAGATGCGTCCGTGATGCACTGACGGGCGACAAATGGATCCTTGATCTGAGCCATCACCTCTCCTTCGAAATCCTCTCGGACTTCGTTCTCCTGCGACGGCAGCTCGCAAGTGCTGCCATTCGGCTTCAGCACGGCGTTCAGGACTCGATTGCTTGGAAGTTCTCGGCCTCGGGTGTATACTCTACGGCCTCGGCATACCGCATGCAGTTCGAAGGGGTGACGGCTTCGCCACTCAAGGAGCTGGTATGGTCGCCATGGGCTACGCCGCGCTGCAAATTTTTCGCGTGGCTAATGCTCCAAGACAGGATCTGGTGCGCGGATCGCCTGCAGCGGCGTGGCTGGCCAAACGAGTACTTCTGCCCTCTGTGCAGGCGGAACCTGGAGAGTTCGCTGCATCTTTTTTGCCACTGCCCCTACACGTTGACGATCTGGACGACGGTGTCGTCCTGGAACGGTTGCTCTGGCCTTCTGCCGCCTGGTCCTGAAGCTGACACCGCCATCAGGCACTGGGAAGGTGCTCTTTCGAGATCAGCTGCGAAAGATCGACGAGGGGTGGCTTCCATCCAGCTCCTCGTCTCTTGGGAAATCTGGAAGGAGCGCAACAGGCGGATTTTCAATCGGAAACTCCTCCCTGTTCGGGCCATCGTCAAGCTCATCGTTGAGGCCGTCGGGTCCTGGCGCCTGGCGGGTGCCAAGTGTTTAGCAGCTCCGTTCGGAGATCAGCCACAAGGAATCGGCTAGCTAGCTAGTTGTTGAGTTTTCCAGTTTTTTCTGTCCTTTTCTGTCTCTGGCTGTACTCCTAATCATCCCTGATGATTGTTGAACCTTTTCCCTCATCTTAACACGAAAAGCCAGCTTTAAGCTGGATCTTTCAAAAAAAAAAAAAAAAAAAATACCTTCCTTGAAGACGAGGCTAGTCAGCGCAGTCAGCCAGTAAGCGCGCTACTGCTGCAGCAGTAACTACGGCCTCGCAGGACGCCGGCTCCGCGAAATTATAGTTCATTGACACCTTTGAAATACATTCCGTGGGCAAGGACCTCGGTTGACATTAGCTAGTACCACCTTTGAAATCCATTCCATGGGCAAGGACCTCGGTTGACATTAGCTAGTACCCATCTCTTTCCAGCTCTCAACTTGTCAACACCATCTACAGTCAGGAAATAGAACCTGAACCAGTGAAGTCGATGTCAACAATATCACACATGTGAAAATCAAAATAACATGGATATTTTTCAAAATATGGAATAAACAATTTCACGAAAGTTACCCGTTCTTCACTAAGGTCACCATGAATTACATCAGCTACGTCATCAAAATGCCAGTTCCTTGTAAAGCTTGCCCTCTCTATGCTTTGAACAAAGATAAACACCGGATTATTCAGGGGCCACAATGGAAGATGACCAGTCAACAACTCGTAATAAATTCGGAAACACACAGAAAATACCTATTTCGCAGGTAGTTATAATTAAGGCTACGAGCACCATGATAGGCTTAGCTTTGCTATTTTATTTATGTGTGTGCATGAGAAGAGAATCAATGCATTAGGTTCTGTTCAGATAGTTAGGCAAACATGACCAGTACAAAGTAGTCATGTAACTGGATATCCATGTATCCATGCACAACAATTGATAATGTACATACTTTTCTTTTTCACTTGTCTATTTCCACGAATTTTGACTAGGTTTAATTACAAAAAAACCAAAAAGGTATCTAATTAAGCCGCATCTGCTAAACCAAACCAAATTAACTGAGGACTGTAATGGAGGCCTAGTGCTAAACCAGATTACCTTTGCATGGCGATCTCGAGGAGGCCCTAACCAGCGACGTCAAGGTCCTAGCGGTGGCTCTTGGCGGCGGAGTACGGTTAGCAGCAGCTGCCCGAATCGGCAGCCCAGGAGGAAACCACCGAACACGACATCTCTTGGTGACTCGTGTCGCTGCCATCAGCACGTGATGGTGGTGGGCAATCCCTCGCTGGAGTGCAGCAGTTGACCTGAACCACCTCCTCCATGCGCGCAACGCGCGTAGGCAAGCTCGAAGGAACGCCAAGCATCGAGCTACGATGCAAGTGCTCGGTAGCGCCGCACATCAGCTACCGGTGCACGCGCTCGCCAGCGAGCAAGAACGCCGCAACACCATGGCTGCTAGGCATCACAACCTATCTCATCGGGAGACAAAGCACAGGGGGCGGCGCTCGCGAGCTGGTGCAGGGGATAGAGTGCAGGGGTTTCTAGGAGCTGCAAGTTATATAAATTAAGTAAGTTGAGTACATCAAGAAAATTATAGAAGAGGCAACCGGTACAAAAGGTAGTATCACTGAAAATTGCACAACCCACCATGTCATGTAAGTGGATATACCAATTATCACCAAGAAAAATGTGTGATCAATCATCACAAATGAAGAGAGAGAACAAAATACTCATTAAATAAAGTATCAAAGTGTTGATATATCTATAAATAGTCTACTGCCTTGTCTTGCTATGCTTTGCGGTTGAATCTATTTGATTCGGGACAGACTATAAACATACTGAATTGTTTATGCATGTTATCAACAGACATATACTGTAGGTTTATTCACGAATATGTACTAATCGGCTCGATTGCCTCAGCTAAGATTATGTAGAACATTAGTACTCCTGGATTAGTAGGGTTCAGAACAAGACCATGATAATAAAATTTAGTTCGATTATGTTCCATTACTCAAGACCTGTGTCAATATTTAAGTGACGTGAACATGGCATATGGAAACAATGAATGAGAACATATCTCAAATTTAGCTAGCTAGCTTTTACACGTCAAGACTTACTCCCTCCGTTCACAAATAGATGACTTCCATTTGTCCAAAAGTGGGCGTATGTAGACATGTTTTAGTGTCTAGATGCATCCCTATTTAGACAAATGGAAGTCATCTATTTGTGAACGGAGGGAGTACATGTTAGGGAACTAATTATCTCAAATTTTAAAACCGTAAACATCTATATTATCTAGCATGCATCCTTTCTAGCATCAAGAGATGACAGCAACCTACAAATTTGAACAATAAAAGAACTACATGGTGCAGCTATCTAGCAGAATTTGGATAGATGATAAGATTTGCAAGCAGCATACATAAAGTACACAGCCCTACTGATGAGTGATGACAACAAGCAAAAAAATTAGTCCAACGATAGAAAGTAACACACACATTACGAAGATTGGACTCTATCTTGCCATTGCTAAGCATTGCAGAATCAGGGATAACATAGGGGGTAGTACCACCATATATCAGATCATTATCCAACGTACCATCTTCGATGGCAAGGTAATCGCGTGACTGGAAATCACACCTTGTGCGCCACATTCTCAATAGGGGTTTGCTCACAGTATTGATCCTATAAAATATGAAGTATCAAGTTAAATTTCAGCTAGAATGTGCAGATTCAAATACCATTAGTAATTTAAAAAAATTTAGCAGCATGATTGATGTAAAGCAAAGACAACTATACCACGAATATGAGATGAATACAACTCATGGTGCGACCCAGGTAACGTATACAGGTTAAGGAGCAGAAGCGAAGATGCTAAGCTCTAAAATGCCCTGGCCTGGGAATGAAATTGACCAGTGCTGGGAGAAAGTATGGATGGAAAACTAAGAAGGCATGATCTCCTATCATTCGCTACATTATTAGACGTGTTAATGAAATGGAATACAGTCCCCGCCAACCAAATAGAAGAAAAGAACTGCAACGGAACTACTCTTGGTAGTACTCTTACATCAGGAGATCAATGGCTTGCGAAGCCTATTAGCAAATTTTGTATCTAAGGTTGTAGGAACATCAGGAGAATTAGCGTAGGATAACTGTGAGAACATGTTAGAAAAAAAACAAAGTGTGTGATAGAAGAAGTGAACTGAAAGCAATACACATGGAAACACATGACATATCTTCTATTGTGGGTGATGTAATACTGACTGCCCATGATAAATAAATGAAACGGCACCCAGCCCGGATGAGGACACGGTCATCTACTCAAAACCAAGATCTTACCCACTACGTCCTATGCAAAAAAATTAGATGCAAATCACTAACAGGAACAACTCTAAGCGTGTGTGCTCTGAATGTTCGTTGATACACTAGGTGATTGAGAGAATAAGTGAACTACAGATCACACACACTTGAAAAAAAAATTGACATCAAATTGAAGGATTTTTACCTTCACCCTGGGGCGAACCACCTCGACAAACACAGGCGTCAAGCCGTCAGCTATGTCGGGGCAAGGGGTGCTCGCACACCTCCTGGCCCTTGGTTCGGGTGGTGGGGAGACTCCAGAAGGAGGGCGGGCAGGTGGCGGGGCGGGGCCGGCAAGCTGCGCAACTCCTCCTGCTCAATCTGTATCCCAGGTTGCTCAAGATAACACTTTTTTACAAACCTGAAGAATAATTACATGCTATCATCAATCACACACGCTTCCCACCACTCATTAGCTAGTAAAACATCAATATACACTATAATGAAGAAAACGCACACACATTATTCAGACTGGAAGTGGCAGAACCATCTTACTCTGAAACCATCAGCTGCGACGAGCCCTGCTGCTCCAATCCATGACAAGACCCGGCGGTGTCTGTCTGTGTCAGCTCGTAGCAGTTTATGCAGCAGGGCCCCCCGGGAGCAAGCATATGTAGGTGCAGAATAAATCTGAAAGTTCAGAAAATGGGCAAAGCCTGAAGATGTAGCCCGATAGAAGTGAAATCGGAGAAACTCCAAGAAATGCACAGCCGATTCATTAGCATTGCAGCAAAATCACTCACTGCCAAAACCTAACAGCTAGATCGATTAGGTGCAATACGTCGCCAGGTCCAAATCTTCTATTGTGGCTGATGTACTACCGACTACACATGATAAATCGATGAAACGACACACAGATCGGATGATGACACGATCATCTCACTAATAGTTACAGCTCTGAATGTGTGTGCTCTTAATGTTTTAATGTTCCACTAGGTTATTGAGAGAATAACTAAACTACAGATCACACACACTTGAAAAAATTGACATAGAATTGAAGGATTTATACCTCCACCCTGTGGCAGAACCACTTCCGACAAAGACAAGCCTCGAGTCGTCAGCTATGTCGGGGCAGGGGGTGCTCACACGCCTCTTGGCCATGGGTCCGGGTGGCGGGGAGGCTCGAGCAGGAGGGTGGGCATGTGGTGTGGCGGTGGCCAGCGAGTTGCACAACATCTCCCGCTCAATCTCTATCCCAGGTTTCTCAAGATAACATTTTTCTACAAATGAGGAAAGATTCCATGCTATCATCAATAACACAAGCTTCCCACGCATTAACTAGTAAAACGCCAGTACACTATACTGAAGGAACCGCACACACAACATTCAGACATGAGGTGGCAAAGTCATCTTACTCTGAAACCATCAGCTGCAACGAGCCCTGCTGCTCGAATCCATGACAAAGACCCAACGGCGTCATTCAGTGTCAGCACGTAGCAGTTTCTGTAGCAGGGGGCCTCCGGGAGCAAGTAGAATAACTCTGCAAAATTCAGAAAATGGGAAAAGCCTGAAGCTGTAGGTCGATGAAAGGGAAAACAGAGAAGCTCCAAGAGATGCACAGCCGATTCCTTGAGCCAAAATGCAATACCTCCTACTCTCGGAGGTCGTGGAGGCGGCGTACTGGTTGCCTGTGTTCATCCCGGCCCTCCCCTCGACTAGCCCTAGCCGCCGGACCGGCGCCGTGAGCACCGGACGGCGAACATCAGCAGCGGGCGTCGGGGCGGCATCAACGGGCACGGCGAGGCGTCGTGGACGAGACATGATGCAGGAGTCTGAGGCGGCGCCGACAGGCCGGGATCCAGCGCTGTTAGGGTGGGTGGCGGGGCAGCGAATCGATGGTTCTAAGCGGTGGAATCGGAGGAGGAGGAGGAGCTGGTGTCGTACGCTGGCCTGCAGTGCGAGGACTCGCCGGATTTGGCCGTAATCGACCGGCGGCGTTAAGGGGGATCGGGATCGCTCGCTGGCAAGAGAAGAGAAGGACGGGAGGGGCTGAAGTTTTCCTTTTGGTTTTGGTTCTGTGGACACTTGGGCGGGCTGAACTAACTACTCGAGGCCAAATTTGGTACGCGAAATTAGTGTGTTTTGGAACACAATTTTTGGCGAATATTTGTGGCGCAGATTTCGTTCCCGCGCTGGATTCAATCAATGCACGCGCCGCGAATAAATTTGACGGTGATGAACGCTTAGGCTTAGACTAGGGATTGGGCTTCAACTCTATATATACGCATTAAGTGGGCAAACGCATTTCTCGTGAGTCATGTTGTTATTGCTCGCTCTCGTCTCAACTCCCCGACGTACCCCTCAAACCTTCTCGCATCCTCGTCAATGGATGATTAGATTGGTTGAACCCTCACCCCGCTCCCCCACCCCCGCGAGGCGGCCGGGGGCTTTCTACCCATTCCCGGTCCCCTACCATCTCCCCCTCACCCCCCCCCCCCCCCGTTGTTGTCGGTGGGTGTTGTCCATGCGTTGATGGCCGCTGTGGTCTCTTCCTCTTCCCGCACGTGGACACCTCTACTCGGGAGAGCGTGGTCTGCGGCGGTCCGGCGAGCCCTAGGTGGTCTACAGTGCAGCGGTGCTGCGAGTGGCAGCGGGGCGACAGGATGGTCTGCAGGCAATCGGCAGTGCCCGTTCGACCCAGATCTGGGCCCCATCTGCAGGCAATCGGCAGTGCCTGTTCGACGGTGCATGGTTTCCATGTTGTCGCGTCCAGGCAGTTCCCTCCCGCGCATCTATGGTGTTGCTGGCCTTAATTCCAGTTGTGCTCCCATATTCTGTCTTCTAGGCCTCGCGATGGTGACCATAGTGAGACGTCTAGATGGTGCCAAGACCATGGTGGCGTGTAATGGTGCACGACAAGTTGGATGGAGCGATGAGGATCGTCCGGGGTAGTGGTTTCATGGGTCGGGAGAAATCCCTCTCGGCTCGTCCAGCATCAAGGCGGTGACGCGTGCCCGTGCTGTTGTTCCTTCCTGAAGGGTGTTGAGAGTGTACCACTTTGCCACTACCCATCTCGTACCGGGGGAAACCCATCGGACTAGTCCGAGAAGCAGTGTCGTCATCGTCGCGTTCCTGCTTGAAGGTGTTGCTTGGTACGTTGCGCTTCAGAACGCTGGGAGTGTATTGGAAGAGGTTGCACCGGTTGCGGATCATCTTCGTCTCGTCGATCTGCCATATTGTTGGACTTAATTCACCTCTTCTTTTCATTTAGTGGGACGCAAGCCTATTTCGATAATTATACTCGCTATTTCATGTAGAGAAAAAAAAAACATCTTCTAGCTATTCAAGACGGGATGCGAGTGTATGTCTTGACGCCCGTTGCGATGTCCTGAGAGCAAGCATGTACATGTGGGTTCAGGACGTAGCATGATCGATATACACATCGATTTCTGCTCGGTGTTCCTTTCTTTTTACAGCTTCCCGTTGTTTCATGGTGTCACGAGAACGACCATATCCCTTAGTCTAATATCATTGTAAATTCTGACTGTGACGACAAGGTCAATATTAGACCACTACGGTTGGCAACGCCCCATGTACCCATAAGACATGTGTATAAGAATCATTTTTTGACAGTCAAAACATCATATTGACAATGGGTTTGACTTAATCATTTCTATTTATATTGAAATTGCTAGCTAGTTTAATTGAAGTGTTAAATTGCACATGATATGACAAGGATTTATCGAAAAAATGACGCATGCAATGAAATGCTAGGTAATATATATCTCATCGCATAAATTTAGCGATCTATATTAAAGTATTGTGCATTTGTGCTTACTAAACAGGGTATTATCTAGCGCAGAAAATTGATGTTGGACAGTCTCATCTTCTATCTAACAATGGGACAGTCAAGGGAGGGATCTCTCCCCCTTTGGTCAACGTTCTAATTGTGCTTATTAAATGAGAAATAAATACGCCGAATATAACATGAGCAAGCAAGGGAGAAAGAAAGGATTCCTATCAATTGAATTGAAGACAGGAAGCGGGTGCACGTCTTGAGATGCTCCTTCCGGCGCTTTTCCCTTGGTGTATGGTGTTGTCTTCCTCTTTGTGTTTACTCCAAGGCCTAGCAGTACCGATAAGTCTAGGTGTATTAGTGTGCTCTGGCTACTAGCTAGGGCATCTCTCTCCTTCAACATCTCACCTCCATTGGTCATTATTGCATGCATGAAGGAGCTAGCTAAGTTCGTGCATAGACATAACTAATTAATATTCGATATAACTATATTAAGGTGCATTAAACAACATTCTATATTAAACTACTATGCTTATTTGATAAGTAATATCAAAATTTGTTTATAGTAAACAAATAAAATTCATGTGTAGCCACGACCGATAAATAGTGGATAGTTACAACCACCACAACATAGACTTTGTGGCTTCGTGTTAGCTATTACCTATCACTTCATGCACCATTTCGTTTTCAATGTTATTAGGGTCATTATTCTATGATAGGAGACAACAATTACTAATCATTTCATGTGTTGTTTTGTTTCCATGCCTTATTATTTTAAGCTCAGAAACGTTATTACCAATATCATTTCATGTGTCTTCCAATTATCACGTACTATTATTTATGCTAGGAGATAGTCATTACCTTTCATTCCATGTGTTGTCTGATTTCCTAGCGGCATGCTAGGATAGCCAAGTGGATGAATATTTCACCGCTCTAGTGACTTCATATTTGAATGGTAATTTGAGCATGCAAGCGTTAATTGAATATCAAAGGCATTGCAAAGCTCTCGGTGAGTTAGTATGTTTTGGAGGCGTTGGATGCATGACCAGATGATCGAGATAAGTGCATCTGGGGACGAATGGCAAAGATGTGTGTGTGTGTGTGTATGTTTGTCCAGACGATCGAGATTGGAGTATGTGGCTTCGGATGACCGAGATAGGTGTATTTGAGCCCAAATGACCGAGCGAGATGTGTGTGGGCCTGAGCGAAAAGAGAGGTGTATGTGGGACATGGCAACCATGGGAGTTGTATGAGTGACAGGATGTCCAGTAAAGGTGTATGAAGCGTGAAATGGAGGGAGAGGTGTATGCGGGTAGGGAAAACAGAAGAGGTGTAAGGAAGTTCGGAAGACCGAGATATGCCCTTACTATCCTGACAAGAAAAGCAAGTTCAGATGGCCTAGAGATGTTTACGCGGGATAGGATGGGCGAGAGAAGTGTTTGTGGGACCGAATGACCAAGGGTGATTTATGTATGGCCGATCGAACGAGGTGTACGCTGGAACATTTGATAAGGAGAAATGCACGTGGTGCCCAGTGAATCATAGGTGTATGTGTAGCTGATAACCTAGAGAGGGGTACGTAGAATGGTACAACAAAGACATGCATATGCAAGATCATGGTGGTCGAGAGAGGTGAATGCAAGACTAGATGATGGAGAGAAGTGTGTGTGAGGCCAAATGACCGAGATAGGTGCTTGTGGATCCTGAACAATCGATAATGATGTATGTGGGGGTAGGGGTGGGGCGAGAGAAGTGTGTGTGTTATTTCGTTATCGGGTGTGAAGATATTCCCTCATGCTACTAGATTGTTATTACCTATAATTTCATGCATCCTTTGTTGAAACATATTCTCATTTTATGTTAGGAGATATTTATTACCTATCATTTCATGTGTTGTTCTGGTTGTTGCGAGTTATTATTTATGCTAGGAGGTACCATTACCTCTAATTTGACGTGTCATTTGGTTTAGTTGGGATATGCTAGGATACCTTAGTGCCTAAATATTTCACCAACAATGACTTTAATCGTGAGTGGGAACTTTATTCGATTGGACAACTTTCAAGGCATCGGAAAGATCTCGGCAAGTTAGGTTGTTTTCTATCTCTTGAATGCATGACTATGGGATCAAGACGAATAATAGAGAGAGACAGAGAGAGTTAGGAGCTTATGTGGCTTCACACGACCGAGATATATTAATGCTAATTAATTAGGCTATATGGAAAGATGTCCGGAATTTCCTCTCCTATTTTCATGTCTTTGTTGGGATTAAATGCTCAATCAAGACATGTCAATCCATTCATTGGCCTGTTAAGTTTACAACGCATGCATGCCATAGCTTTCCACCTGGAGTAGTAGTAGCAAAATTAGGCAACGATTTTATAGGAAGAGGATCGCCAACGAAAATTATTGTAGTATTTATTGCTATGCGCCCTATCACTGCAAATATTTGGTTTTTATTAGACACCTGATAAACCGGAGTGGAAGGAGAATTATTTTGTGGTAGTAATTTATTATACATTATCATTCATGTGACATATCATTGTCACATTTTATTGTCTTATTATTTTATGATAGTAGATAGTTATGACCTTTCATCTCATGTGAAATTTTGTTTTCGTGGCAGAATCCTAAGATACATAGGTATCTGAAGATTATCCGTTCAATATATGTATCCTTGAGTGGTTACTTTTACATACAAACTCCATTGGGGCGATTTCAAGGGCCTTGAAAAATCTATAGATTATAGGCAATTGTAAGGTCTTATGAGGGGAGGTCAACAATGATGGTTACATTATCTTCTAGAGTCCCAATATTGGTATGCCTAGACCAGTGGGGGAGATTGCATCACCATTATCCTAGAGCGGGTGACGAGGTACCACAACAGAGCGCTGATATTGAGTAAAACACTACTCCTGAAAAACAACATTAGCATCATCATTAACGAAATGGCACACGCAAAATGATTACGAGGAAGGAAACATGCCTCCGCAACCAAGCATGTGATTCTTGATGGCTTGATACCGGTATATGCTAGCAAATATGGGAGCTACAGCTTGTCGTGGGTCGCTCCGCACCCGAGACCATTCATGAGCCTTTCGAGTTTATATTTCTCGCATAGCTTGCTACATGATTTTTTATTTGCGTTTCAGACTACTTGGTTAACTACTTTATTTAAGGCGTTATTAATTATTTTTGGGCTTTAACTTGGGATTTGGTATTTTGAGATATGATTCGCACACTCGATAGAGGAAAAATTTCTAGGGCCTTATTGTAGTTTTGGAGGGAAATTGAACTGGCTTATTGTTTGAATACGTCAAATTGGAAAAATGTACAAATATTAAATGGGCCAGTGGTGCGGAATATGGGCGCTATCTAGGCCCATACGACGTAGGGTTAATCACCCACTCACCCGCACACGCCGCCTCCTCCCTCTCTGTCTCAATCTCTCATCTCCTGATCGACATCTTCTCTAAAATCGATCGGTGCCTTCCCCCCTTGTCTCCCCCAACATCGTCCCAAACTCCCGACCGCCGCCCCCTCCTCCCTGCACCTCCTCAGCGTACGAGCTTCTCTCCCGCACCGGATCCACCGTCGCCACAGTCTCACGATGAGAGGTATTGTGTCACTCAGCAACCATGGCATCATGGATGGCTTGCTCACCGGCGCGAGCGTGCATCGGTCGCGCGATGTGCATCGCTCCATCGAACTCGCCTGCCCGCGTCGCACTCTTGGCCGGAGGAGGGTGCTGAGGTTATAATAGAGGGGGCGACGGCCACCAGGACGCGCCGACACCGGGATGCCAGCCAAGGCCCACCGCAGCGACATCGACGCCTCCGTTAAGGAGTTCGTCGGCACCAGGGTCCAAAGGTACCTCCTTTGGCTACAACATAGCTGGTGATGTTAATTTCAACGGCGTAGTGTCGTGCTAGTGAGAATTGTGGTATGTGATGCTGTTTAATTTGCATGTCAGATTTCTTTGTTTCACAAGATGGATAGAATGTTATTCTCATAAATTGTAGTTTATGTAACGTGATAATTTCGTCAACAGTAGCATTCTTGATATTGCCGTAGATAGGAATTTATTTGACGAGATCGTGCACATAGCCCTATTTCAAGTTTTCATCAATTCGTTATTGTAATGTTGATAACTTGTAGAGCTTAGTTGCATTACATCATATTATGTGATTGCATTAGGAGAGTTCCATCTTATGCATAGCATAAACATATTCACTTTCCTTTTTTAGGGCCTCTGATCCTGGACATTCATCATAGGTTTTTTATGGAATCATAAAACTTGGAACAAGAAAAATCGGTCATGGAGTGTGTTTCATTTGAACCTTTTAAGCATGTTGTTCAACTTGTAGAATTCTGTTGAACATAGGAACACATTTTTCTATGAAGTATTGATTATGTGCCTCATTCCTCACGGCGTGGTGGACCACAAATCCATGGCCGACGGAGGTGGAGAAGAGTGGATACATGGACGAGAGGGAGGGTGAGGTCGATTGACGGGGGCGGCGCCTCTCTTCCCTCTGGGCACACGCAGAGCCGGGAGCTCGTCCACTCGCACGGACGGGATACAGGGTGTCTCCAGGAACCACCATGGACACCTTGCTCCCGGACGGACGAAGACGGGAGTAGGGGAGAGACGCCGCTAGGGACGGATGGACGACTGCTAGGGACGGATGGACGACTGCTAAGAGTGTAGAGCCGGCGCAATGGTGAATATGGCAACCATGGGAGGGGCGCATTGTGGCGAGGAGGGATCTAGGCCGCCGCCATGAGAGATGGGGTCGTGGGTTTGGAGGGGAATGCCGACGGTATCGGGACGGGGATGTGTGTTATCCACCCAGGTCATAAATGCGGGTTAATATCCAGATGTTTTAGGGGTTTATTTGCAAATAGACTAGGCGCTTTGACAAGTGGATTTTTGGACGAATCAGACGACCATTATAATGCCGGGGAAGGGGGGTACCTACTACACGCCGCAGTACCATTCTAGATGCAAACAAATTATGGCCACGACCAACAACACTAAGTATGACCGCAGAGGAGACTTGGAAATTCAAAGTTTTAGCAAGAGAGAGAAAGGAAAGATCACATAATTTCGGTACTCGGGGCCTCTCTACTAGGGTTAAATATAAAATTTCTAGCATAAAATAAAAACCCTAGTAAGGGGTGACGTCAACATAGCGGATGAAATGATATATCAACTATCTCTCCCACAAAACTGAAACTCCACACACAACAATAGTTAAGAATTGTATCTGGCAAAAATAAGCAGCCTAATAACGTGCAAGGACAAATTGGTACATGAAATAATAGGTAATAGTTATATCGTAATATAGAATAATAACACACGGCCACAAAATTCCAGATGAAATGATAGGTGTTAGCTATCTCATAGCATGAAATAAGTATCCCGAAAATGCCTAGCATAAAAGCAGCGTTTGGCAGCTTGATCGTTGCAATCCACGGTGTCATGCAGGGCTTGTTGGCAATGAGCCATGCATGAAGTGCATGCTTTATCACTTTTAAGTGAGTTCCGATCAATTTTCATTCTTGTTAAACTCGGGGGCGTCGTAAGACGGTCTAGATGATATTTCCTGGTCACACCTTTTTTTTTACCTATATTACATATGCATTTTCTATTTCTTCCTAATTTTTCTATGAACCATATAAAGTTTGCTTAAGTATGATTAATATTTCCAAAGCCCAAATAAGTGTCAAATGTACCTTTTCTTTCCATGAACCTTTTTTTCACTGGTAACTAACCCTTCTGATTCATATTAATTGTCGTGGAATCGGATGTATCTATAGCACTAAAACATATCTAGATAAATCCAATTCATCGATAATTAATCATTTTTATTCGTAACAAAATTCGTAGCCTCACACCGTGTGCCGCAAAAAAATTGTAGTTAAAGAAATGAAGTAAGCATGACTCATAGAGAAGGAAAAGCGATGCGTTTGGAAGAACCGTAGCGACATCGCTATTAGCCGTACTAAGCCTACGCATACTCCGATGCTCCCGTGGTGGCGAATCCCATCCTCGAAGGTGTGTGTGTGGTAGTGTTGGGGGGTAGGGGTCCACTCTCCAATGTGCTTGATGGTGGTGGTGTCGGCTCGTCGGAATCACCAAGATCATAATCGGGGTCCCCATACTCCTTCATGAGCTTGACGGTATTATTGGAGATCATACTTACCCTGATCTTGTCCTCCGTCATGAGTTGTGCTATGTCATCTTCCTCTATGGACGGCACTCCTCGTGCATCTTCCCTGTTCTCGCCTTGATCCAACCCGGCGGGAACACCCCGCATTGGTCAGTGTAGGAGGTCATACATGGTGGAACTATTCACCATTAGCCATGGGATATGGTGATGTCCTCGACAAATAAACAACTATGCATGGGGCCGTCACGGACGCATTCTCGGTCTTGGACCGCGTGATGATCATGTCCGTCACCGCCTCCAGCCCGACACTCTCTTAGGGAAGTCTATAAGTGTTAGCCATGTGATCCACTCGCATGGCTCTGATACGTACATCTCATCATCCGGTTCCGACAAGTACCGTATGCATATCGATGTAGAACTACATGTCAACTAGTTACGTGATGACGACGCGTGGCTTGCAGTTGAAGATGACTTGGAATTGCATATGTCGACAGGCGGTGTAATCACTCATTGCCTTGCACAAATTGTGGAGTCTGGTACGGATCGAAGATAGGGCAATTTTAATAATTTGGATAACATCCGGCCGGAAATTTGGGCCAACAATTTAGCGGAGCGCCTGCGGAAATTTGGGTCCATAATAATTTCCGTCCACGCTGAGAGCGAAATTTGGGTCCATAATTTTCGTTCAGGATGAGAGCAAAATTTGGGCCCAAAGTGACGGGGCAAAATTTTGGCCGCTATTCCTCTCTCGCGTCTTTTGCCCTCCTTCTCTCTCGTTCCCCTCAGCCGCCGCCTCCTTCGTCGGTCCATTCCGGCAACCCGTCGCGCCGCCGACCATCACTTTGAAACCAGCTCCTACTCCTCTCCCGATTCCATTCCACGGTTCCGCGGACCCGCCACAACCCTAGCTTAGCATTCCGGCTTTGCAGTGGTCAAGATTCGATCATTGGCGTCTATGGCGGCGGCGCAGCTGCTGGGGGGCTGACGCGGCACAGCGACCGACCTGACTGCGCAGATCCGATGTACCCGGCAAGCAAGCCGCGACAGCCCTAACCGGCGCCGTCAAGCGCGTCCGGGCCCTGTGGATGGCTCCGGATGCGGCCGGTCCTCCTCCTCGCTCCCCATATCTATGCTGGCCTCCACCGCACATACTGGCGTCCTGTAGTAACGCCTGCACGGGCGGCTTGATTGGGCGGGAGCAGCTGCGCGGCTTTCCGGCGGGTGGCGACCCTGTACAGCGGCGCTATTGCCGGCGTCGACGACCAAGGCTGCTACATGATGCTGCTCCATCTCCTCATCAATATGGTTCTTCCACGGGGAGGTAGTATTGCTCTGCATATGACCTCGTTCATATCTAGGTCCTCTTCTAGTGTTGCTCTGCATATGATCTGCTAAATTGCCTCTTCTCTGAATTGCAACATACAACTAAAACATTCAGAACTACTGTTGGTGAGATGCATGTGTTGTGAAATTTATAAAACGAATCTTGATAGCAGGGTAAATGTTGGTAGAGTAATCCTAGTGCTAGCTGCTTTCCTGTCCTGGTCCATTTTGCCCTGCCCTGCTCTGTATTCCCTGGTGTTCCAATTCCATGCAGTGTATGCGCGCCAACGAATTGTTGTATTACCATCCAGGGTGGTCACGTGTTTTAGATCCATTGTTGAATGCTTTCCTGGTTATGAGACCATCATAACTGTTTTTTTCATCCCATATCTACCTGGAAGAATAATCCATCTCAGTTCTTAGTGATATATGCTTGTCGGTAGGCGCTACATCCGACTGCTATCTTTCAATCGAGCGAGCCTGATGAAACAAAGTGTGAAATTTTTGTATCTGAATTTCTGTAATCAAATAGTACATCTGGTTGTCATTGGGAATTTGATTCCCTGATTTTTCTTCTTCTCCTGTTTATTCATCTTAGCACATTTTAATGGTTTCATCCAGAAAAATAGGTGCAGCCCTTAGGAACGTGTGTTGCAGCTTCATGAATTGTCTGTCAACAAATACATATCCGAGAGCATATTCCATAAGACATGGTTTTTTGCAACATTAACGTTTCGGTATGGTATATGACATTGCCATTGCGTATTATCCAAGTCAGAAAAAACAAAAGAATGTAATTCCGATACTTTCACAAGGTAGCCCACTTGAAGTAGCTAAACAACGTTTAGGTCTGGAATGGTCTTGACAGTGACATAGTGTCAGAGATAAGTAGAAAACATATCTATTTCAAGAAGCAGCACACTATTTCTCTTGCTTTTTAGATGCCATAGTTACTTTACCTCCAGGGTGAGAGCTAAGGTAGAGATAAGATAAAATCATCTAAAGCGGACATAGAATAAAAAAAGTTGAGTAAAGTGATTTATTTCTGAGAACATGTAGCTTTCCCCCATGCAGCTTACGTAAAGCTCTTCGTACTGCCTGTGCAGCTCGGCGGGCGAGTGGCGACCACAGCGGCGCTCTTGCCAGCACGAACGCCGCATGGCGACAAGCTCTTCTGCCATGTTTAGCGCCCTCCTTCTCGGGCCTCCCTGCCACCAGAACCGAGAGCCGAGAGGCATGCGAGCATGTATCGGGGCGCTCTTGCTGACGTCGATGACCAAGGCTTCTAGATGCTACTGCTCCATGTCTTCATCCATGTGGTTCTTCCACTGGGAGTTAACTCGTTAATCTCCAGGTCTTGTTCTTGCTTTGCTCTGTTGCGTGTGATGTGCTAATTGGCTGTTCTCCGAATTGCAACGTCCAACTAGAACATTCAGAACTACCGTTTGTGAGATGCATGTGTTGTTAATTTGTGAAACGAATCTTGATGACACGGTAAATGTTGATAGAGTAATCCTAGTGCTAGGTGATTTCTGATGGTAGTCCATTAGGCCCTGCTACCTGCTCTTCCCAATCACGTGCAGTATACGCGCCAACTAATTGTTGCATTTCCATCCATGCTGGTAACCTGTATTGGATCCCTTGTTGAATGGTTTCAAGGTTATGAGACCATAGAATTGGTTCTTTTCATGCCATGTCTATCTAGCGGAACTTCTATTTCAGTTTTACTGGTAAATGTTTGTTTGTAGGTGCAACATTCAACTGTTATCTATCAATCGAGTGAGCCTGGTAAAGCAAAGCATGCCAATTTTATATCTGAATTTCTGTAATCAAATGGTACATCAGGTTTTCAGTGGGAACTAGATTTCCTGCTTATTCTTATTCTCCCGTTTATTTATCTTAGCGGTGCATACATACCCATCAAGTAATTTATCTTTCTCTCTTTTAATACTGGTTTGGACTGAATGGGAGATCTAAAATGTATTTGTCCTCTCTGAAACTCCGTTCTACATTCAGTGTGAATGGATTACCCTGGAACAAGCAGTGTTTAAATTTATTGATCCCGTCTAGTAAGTCTTGAAATCACTTGTTTGAACAATCAATTGGCCACTTTTATGAAAAGTTGTGTATAGTGTATTAACACTTTTATGAGATTGTTAGGTTATGGTTTTTCTCTTACTTGCATGTGGTTCAAAGCATACTTTCGTATGATAAGTAACATACTCATGGTTCATATATAGCTTTCTGTTTTGAAGTACTTATTTTCTTGGTTGCAGTTCGACGAGCAGAACTGTCAAGCGGTGGGAGGAGCTGCATAGCTCGCTGGCAAGTGGCGACCGCATTGGCGCTCTTGCCGGCGCAGACGCCTTGTGGCACGATAAGCGCTGCCGCCACACCATGCGCCCTCATGCTCGGGCCTCCCAGTTGCCGGTATCGAGAGCTGAGAGGTGGGCGACGGGGCGAGCACCCCTGCCCCGATCTAACTGATGACCTATGGCGGCTGCTGCCATCGCATGTCTTCATCGAGCTTGTTCTTCCATTGGGAGGTATAAATCCCCAATTCAAGTGTTTCTTTGCGTGTTTTGGCAAAGTACCTAATGGATCATATACTGTTGTAGTAGTAGTACAGTAGCTAAATATTTGATTCGCCATGTTTTGTGCGCAGAATATGAATATATCCTGATGCAACCAGTTGGTCATCGTTTTGTTGAATCACAAGTATAGTAGCCACTAATATATGATTTTGCACCTCATTTCACTGTCTACTACTCCCTCCGTATCAAAATATAAGATGTTTTAGCATTTTTTAGAAAAAACGTATCTAGACATGTTTTAATGTATAGATTCATATGTATCTTACACTAAAACATGTCTAGTTTCGTTTTGTCTAGGAAATGCTAAAACATCTTACATTTTGATACGGAGGGAGTAGTTTTTTTGTTATCTACTTATTTCGCAAGTAATGTCTGGCAAGTCCAAACTGATCTACTGGAAGCTGACCTGCACCTACATGTGGACTCCTGGATCGCCTCCTGCGTGGCTTTTCCTGGCCTCCTTTCACGGCGCTGTGAGACCTTCCTCGCTCTTTCTTGTTGATGGTTGGCACCGCCCATAGGACATCGCAGGTGGGACCAATTCTTTGCTCTGTTGCCTGGCTGTTAATGCAATATTTGCTACTGGTGGGACCGCTGAAAAGACTTCATCTCCTATTATGGAGGGAGGATCTTGATCTGTAGTTGTACACACAGAACGGTGTTTGTATAAATGAGAGGAAGTGTATTTGATCTTTATTGGAGCTCTTGTCGTATAAATGTTCTGGCAATGCTCACTTTACTGTCATGACATAAACATATAAAGTAGTTCTTTAAAAAGAACTTTGAGAAGAGTTTTATTTTATTAACGTTAACTTTAGCTTTAAGACTCTTCATGTGATTTATGCATGCTGCCTGAGTGGTTTCAAGCAGTCTTAATATGTAGTGACCAAAGATTGTAGTATTACTATAGAGGAGTTAGCACATGGAACCTCCAAAGTTTGGTGTTATTTAAACTAGTGATTTCCTAGTGAGATTTACTTGAGTTGTTTCCACCAGTATTGCAGTGCGAAAACATTTGTGTCTGTTGATATCATGAAACCATCTTGGCATAATATTGCAGTGCGAAAACGTTTGTGTCTGTTGATATCATGAAACCATCTTCTTGGCATAGTATTGCAGTGCGAAAACGTTTGTGTCTGTTGATATCATGAAACCATCTTGGCATAGTATTGCAGTGCTTAGGATTATTTGTAGTAAGTTGTACCTCTGGATTATCAATTTTGTAAGCACATGGGGAGTTTGTAAGCCTGGTATGTACCTCTTGGTGAGATGAACTCATAGAGATATTCAATGAATGTTGATTTGTTTTCATGTGCCAACTTGGATCGTCAGTCTGCTTATGTGGACCGGTGGTGCATATCAAACTGTGCACATGATCACCGAGTTATACCGCAACGCCTTCCAGCCATGAAATGATGGCTCATGAAGGTGACTTGTCGAACATTTCATCTTGATGCCTGTCCTAGCCTAGTTTCATGTGTCGTGTACATGGAGGTGAACCTTTCTTGGTTTGTTGCCTTGCAGGTGAATATGCTGTTGTGGCGCAATTTCCATTGGATGAATGTGAGAGATGCTGTAGTGGGTCGTGGTCGTCTGGCCTCGTGAACTGATGTTTATGTTGTGCTTAATGGACTGCTTTATATTGTCTTGCTAGATACGAACGCTGGCTCTGGGTTACATGTGCAGTGCCTGTGTTGAGGTATATAGATGTAAATTGAGGCTGTAGTTGCGGTTGATGTACCTGAATGTGAGCATTTTGCCCGCATTTAGGTTGTGCATGCGCGCGAACTGCCCCCACCCATGGCGTGGTGGGGGTTGGACAGGTTGTGCACCCGTGGGCGACAGCTGCGAGGAGGACCAAGTTTAGGGCGAGGAAGAGGGCGAGCTTGGAGGGTGCCATTGCAGAAATCCAACGATGGATCACTTGCTAGGCTAGCTTAGGCTCTGCAGCAGGTATTGTTGCTTGGGATGGTTTCCTTGTGTTGTTTGGGCTGCTATTTATAGCCCGGGTCTAGATCATTGTAGCTCAGAGCTGCGCCAACTCTCCTTCCTGTAACTAACCTAAATATAATCTGACAAATAATAGGACACGGAAACATATATACTGACAGCGCTTGGAGCTGGCATTCGTCAAATTGAGGGTCACGGGAGGCGATTCACGCAAAAAACAGAGAGAGAGACACATTGTATATGTGGTTTTGATTCCATGAGTAGTGGCCATGCATGCTATTAGACCAGCGCAGGAGATGCCTACTAGACGATTTCGTACTTTTGTTTATTATACTGGCTGGACACGTACTTACAGCTAGCTGTCTAGAGTAGTTGATTTTTAGGTAGTCCTGCAGCAGTGGTTTTGCTGCCAGATAATTCCAATTTTGACATTCTTGTGGCGGACGCCTGCCCGTGTGATCTCTTTGACAGCCACAGCACTGACGAAGAAAATTGTCTAAAATACAGTTATATTTCAGTCGTCTAGTAATCAGTCTTTGGAAAATATGGCTAACATGTAAATTTCAAGACGGAATTAACATGACTAGTAGGTCATAATTTGCGTGAGATGATGTTAAGAACTTTCTACCATAAGCAAATTAGTCCCAAAAGGCAATACAATCAAATATCCCTACTTATTCATACGGACACATTACCCAGCACACTATTATGGAGGATGAACAAATGGAGCCCAAATTTTCAATAATTGAGTAGTATCTTGAAGCTCCAAACAAATAGGCTTTACTTTTGTACGATGTATCTTTATGTAATTGTACAAAAGAAAAATATTATGTTGTATTTTAGGATACACTACAAAGACAAAAGCTGTAGTATCCCATAATTTCCCTTTACTACCACACTTCTCAATTTACAACCACGCTAATGAAAACTCTCAATTTTGAAAACATCTCCGATCACTAGGAGAAAAGTTGGATTCCAGCACGATCTTCGATCATGGTAGAAAGTCATTTTTTTTCGTGGTTAAACCCTTTCCTCCACGGTGAGGGTACCATCCCAAAACCGTGTGGTTAATTCTTCTACAACATACAAACTGTCATGGTAGATGCCATATAATGGAACCCCGAACGTAAAAACTCAACCCTTCTACCATGCTTAAGAAGCGTGGTAGAAGCCAGGCACAGCAAAGGCCCATATCATAGTTCCAAATTTCCATAGAAATTTCTAAAAATTTGGATGAACTAGGGTTTCCCTAAACTTGCAAAAATAGAAAAGATATGAGCAGAATTTCGGATTAAATTGAGAGGATCAGAGGATATTACCTTGGTGGAGGGATTTGGACAGAAATCTACACAAAACTCCTTCAGACCTTTGGGGATTTAGAACATTCATATGAAAGGGGGAGAGAGGAGGGCCACCGCCACCATATTTCTGTCTCTAGAGTTGTGGTCGAGTGATAGAGGGGGAGGGGGTACTGGTGTACATTGAAAAATTTAAAATGTTCACCCAATTTAACCGCCAATATCACCTATGAAGATAATGAGGCATGCCCGTACATGCGATGATCTAGCACTTACGATTACGGGCAGCGGAAGAACGATGTAGTCGTAGTAGATTATGAACAATTGGAGATCCTCATAGCTAGGCCTAGCTGCAAGGACATCACTAAGCTCCTTCGTCAAGGATCACACGTGTAATCCCTGTTATAGTATCTACGCATGCATGAACTTGTGTCAACCCGCTAGCGCTCCACCGTCCAGGACTCGGCGTTAACGAAGAGAGAACAACCTTTTGCCGTAGCTTTGGTGGTAGATCTAATAAACTTGATTAGAGCTATAAGAGACATATGTTCTCAACACATGAGAGAGAATTAGATATTAGAGCAATCTCTAATTGGGAGACGACACCACAAAAACCCTATAATAAGAGGCTCTAATTCTACTAGAGAGAGAAAATAGCTACGAAGACCAATTGGTGTGTTTTGTCCCATGGGGGGGTGATACAGTGGGAGGCCAGTGACACTTGCTATAAGGGGACAATTCAGTTAGGTGGCTCCCTAGGCTGGACGCACCCCTTCCCTTAGCCCACCTCGGATTGGACTCCCAATCTTCGGTGTCCTTTCACTACCCACTATTTTCCTTCCTTATTTGTTACTTTAATTTTTAGCCTTTTATATTTTATCCAAAAATCAAACAAGATATTTCTGGGGAGGTGTTGCGTCTCATGTGTGGCCCTTGGGGGGTGGGGGGAGGCGGAGTATATATAGTGGGAGACCAATGACACCTGCTATAAGGGGGCAAGTCGGTTTGGGCGCTGCCTAGGCTGGTGGCACCCTTTCCCTAGCCCAACTCGGATTGGACTCCAAATCTTGGGTGTCTTTTCCCTTCGCACTATTTTCCTTCCTGATTTCTTACTTTAATTTTTGGCATATTATTTTTTATAAAAAAATCAAAAAGATATTTCTGGGCACGTGCTACGCCTCATGTCTGGCCCTTGGGCCCACATGCCAGCCACCCCAACACTTGGGTGCTGTCCTGGGGAAATTCTGCCCCTTCCGGCACCCGCCCCCCTTATTAGGGTTGTGCCCGAACTTCCAGAACCCTACGGCCCCAATAGATAAAATCATCGACCCTATCTACTAATGTCAGAAATATATTTCTAACATCCCGTGACATATCATGTCCTCCATATCTCTCTGAAATGATTCTGCCCGCTCCCGGCATTATTTCTCTCTCATAGTAACTTCACTGGAATACCTCCTATGACATTGGAATAATTATAACCATTCTGAAAAACACTTATACTATCATTAAAAATTTCAATCAAAGGTTGACATTAATTAAGTGTGTGACCCATAAAGGTTCGGCAACACACACACACACACATGTTCGAGAACCTAACGAACAATAACCAACAATGGAGCCATGTTTGGGAAATTACTCATTGCACTTATTCCCTTAACCACATAATACCAATGATATAATGAGGTGATACAATGCACTCTCGTACGATAAAACTCTTTTGATCATAACACATATAAAACTCGTACCGATAACGTTCTCTTTTCTCATACATATCACTGTTGTCCTTGTGATAAATCACACTTCATATGGTAAGACGATTGGTTGATATCGGTGATACTGAGAGGGCCCATAGGATGTATCTCTCCATCGTCTATAAGTACTATTGTTGAACGATCTCAGTTTCATTACACATTCTAGGTCATACCCATACGTCAACGTTTTAATCTTGTGGTGGACGTTTGAATACATCCAAAGCACGCATGTCGATTGTGTCGGTCACTATATCTCATAGTATATGAATCCTAGCCAATGAAAACTTCAAATTCACTTTTCCTAATCATTATAATTTTTAGTCTCTTAGCAAGATGATATAATTGGTTCGGTTCAGTATAATTTTTACTCTTAACAATAAACCCTTATGTTTGGTAGAATTATCAAAGTTCATGATCGGGAAAACGTGATCATATCAGTACACATAATCTAATCTTAGAGACAAGATTATGAACACTTGTTTGTTTATATGTTCATATCAGCACAAAGTTTTTCCTTTGAAAAATCACTTTTCAAGTACTATAGTGGTTATAGGACGATACAAACTTAATAATGAACTTGGACATAGAATAGTAACTGGACATTATTGTCTCTATGACATATATCCAACAGACTCCCACTTGCACTAGAGTCAATAATACTCTAGTTAGTATGATGCCATAACACCTATGGAAGTATGGTGTTACTCACACTTTGCATGTGGTTCCTTAGACCATTGTATTTTCACCTTATGATCCAATCAACTTGTGATAAACTTGCATTGGATTTATTAGGAATCGGAATTGTGTGAATCTGTTTCCTTAGTAGCATTACTAATTCAAACGTCTCTGAATTAAATTATCATATCGTCTTTTGAAACCTCACTAAGTCGACTGAATTTTATTCAATAACTTCAATCCACAATGTCACGAATTGTGTTGGAAATATCCTTAGAAGTACTGTAGAGTCCACTCATCATACATCAATGTTCATAATTATGCAACCTAAAGTATTATCAGTTGAAGAATCATAATCTTAATTAAAATAAATAAATATTAGATCCCACCACAAATATATATGTGAGTAAAATCTCACAATATTACTTGAAACTTCACAAAATCTACTGAGTCATTTTACACTTTGTAATGTCGCCGTAAATAATTATGTGAGAAACATCTCACCATAATATTCAAAGTGTAATTACAAACAATTGACTGCCATTATGAGAAAACTTTTATTACATTTTTATCCTTTATACTGGTTGGCTAAAAAATTTAGCACATTGGAAACTTTCCGGTTGTTTTTTGTGCCCAATAATGACAACGTGATTGGCCAAATAGAAAAATTTGTCACTTGAACTCAACCCTTTCTATTTTGCTCACAAATTACTATGAAGACTATGTTGATTGCATAATATCGTGTCATGCTTACTTTTGAAACAAATTGCTTTATCTCATAATTTTTGCAATTCAAAATATCTTTCAGAATCTCACTTGGCACACTTATCATATTCATGTTTATTAAACTCTTTAATCTATCTTATAGATTCTAACTTTAATAAGACATTTTCTGATATTATATTAAAAAACTTTTAAATTCTTTTACGAGGTATTCTTCTTTTGATTAGGCCTAGCCTAATTAAAAGATCATATCTAGCTCACACTGACTTTCAAATCCCTTCACTTCATATAATAAAAAATAATAACTTCCCATTTCATTAATAAAACTGAGTTAATACTCGTAATGTAATATTTAAAATTACCTTAGTAGTCTTAAAGTAATCACTCTTAGCAATTACTTTTGCTTCTTTGATCCAATAACAATAATAAGCAATTGATATGATAAGTTCTCAACTTATCATCAGCATTTTCTCGTCCTTGATAAAACTAATTTTAATCAAGACTAGCTTTATGAATATCACATATTCATATATGTTTTTCTTTATGAAGCATTCATGTTCCGTGATTTAATATCACTCCAACTACTCTCAAGATGAAATCTTGGAGTTACACAAATATCTCTTTTTTCTTGCATCTCACAATTAAATGTTATTTATGATCATTACTATTCTGTTTGTTTTTTTTTTCATTTCATGATCATTATCTTGGAACTTTGATGACTACATCACAAATTGAAATGCAAAAAAAATATATATATATATATATAATATTGCTCATATATGACAATGGATTTTCATAGAGATTCAAGAAAAAAGTGATGTTCATGTTGACTTCAAGATTTTATCTTGAGAGTGCTTGAAGTGATATCAAATCACGGGAATGTGAATATTTCCATAAGGGAAACATATATGAATATGTGTGATACTAATAAGGCTAGTCTCGATTACAATTGTTTTATCAAGAGTGAATAAATGATAATGATGAGTTGAAATACTTATCATATCAATTGCTTAGTGATGTTATTGGATCAATTAGCAAAAAAATAGTTTCTATGTGTAATTAATTTTAGATTACAGGAGTAATCTGAAATATTACATTGTGACTGTTAAGTTAGCCAAATTAGTGTAATTAGAAGATATGCTTTTTATTATTATATAAAATAAAGGGACTTAAAAATCAGTGGGAGCTGAATATGATCTTTTAATTTGGCGGTGCCTAACCGAAAAAGTTACCTCATGGTATGATTTCAAAGTGTTTTAAATGAATTGTTAGAAAGTGTCTTATTAAATTTAGAATCGATGAGATAGATTAAGAAGTTAAATAAACATGAATATGACGAGTGTGCTAAGTGTAATTCTGAAAGAAATTTCGAACTGCAATAAGACAAAAACAATTTGGCTCAAACGTAAGCATGACGTGATATTATGCAATAGACTTGACCGTCTTGGTGAGCAAAATAGAAAGGGTTGAGATTAATTGATAAAATTTGTGATTTGACCAATCTTATTGTCATGAATAGGAACACATGAACCGACATGTTTCCGATATGCTAAGTTGTTTAGCCAACCGGTATAGATGAGAAAACTTCAATAAAAGTTTTCTAAAATTAGTTAATAAATTTTAATTAAGCCTAGAAATATTACGATGAGATGTTTCTCACATGATTATTTTACGATGGTATTACAAGGTGAAAAATGACTCAGTGGGATTTTGTATAGCTTCAAATAATATTGTGAGATGATTACTCACATATGTATTTGTAGTGGAATTGCAAAATTAAATCTTTATTGATTTGAACTCGGATTATGATTCTTGAATTGATAATACCCTATGTTGCATTATTATCAACATTAGAGTATTATGAGTGTACACTACATTATATTATTATGGATAGTTGCAAAGCAATGTGATACATTGTGGATTGCAAGTTATTTGATAAAATTCATATGACTTAGTGAGGTTTCAAAACACGGTATAATAATTCATTCGGAGATGCTTGAATTATTAATACTACTATGGAGTCAGGTTCACACAATTCCAATTCCTAATAAATCCAATGCAAGTTTATCACAAGTTGATTTGATCTAAAGGTGAAAGACAATGGTCCAAAGAACCACATGCAAAGTGGGAGTAACATCGGATTTCCATAACTGTTATGGCATCATACTAACTGGAGTATTATTGACTCTAGTGCAAGTGGGAGACTGTTGGAGATATGCCCTAGAGACAATAATATTCAGTTATTATTTTATCTCCAAGTTCATAATTAATTTTATGTCATCATGCTACAACCGCTATAGCACATGAAAAGTGAGTTTTCAAAGGAAACTCTTTATGTGGGTGTGAATATATAAACAAACAAGAGTTCCTAATCTTGTCTCTAAGATTAGCTTATAGTTTGTAAGATGATCACGTTTTTTATGATCATGGACTTAGTTAAATTCTAGCAAGACATAACAATTTATTGTTAGGGTAACAATAGTATTGAACCGTCCCAAATATATGATCTTGCTAAAAGAGACTAAACAACTGTGATATATTAAGCAAAGTACATATGAAGTTTTCATTGACTTTAATTCCTATACTATGAGAATATTTAGTGACCGCAAAATCAAAAGTTATGCTTTGGATGTCTACAATCGTCCACCGTAACAGGGGATCATAACGTTGATGTCTGGGTATAATCTAGAGTGTGTAAAGGAACTGAGATCGTTCAAGACTAGTACTTAACTCCTCCAGGCGATAGAGAGATACTGCTCTAGCCCCTCTCAGTATCAACGATGTCAACCAATCATCTGACCGGACATAGTGTGATTTATCACAAGAACATCGGGGATATGGATGAGAAAAGAGAACGATATTTGTAACAAGTTTTATATGTGTTATGATCAAAGAGTTTGATCATATTAGAGCGCATAGTCTCACCTTGTGATATCGCATGAAGTTAAGAGAATGGGTGCAACGAGTAAGTTGCAAGGTTCCCTCGTTCTTCGAGAAACATAGGAGCCATCATGGGAGTCCATGGCTCCGTTGTTGGTTATTGTTCGGTAAGTTCGTGAACAAATCTGTGTGTTATCGAGGCTTTACGCGTCACACGCTTAACCCGTACCAACCTTTAATTGAAATAATAAAGTTATTTTTATTAGTTTTATGAATGTTAGATGTCGATACGATGGCATATAAACAAGTCCGGTATCAATAGGGGAGGTTTCGTGGAAGTTTCTATAAGAGAGAAATAATGCTGGTGGCAGGCATAATTTTATACAAGAGAAAATGGTGGACATTAGATGTCCCGGGATGTTAGAAATATGTTTCTAACATGAGTAGATAAGGTCGATGATTATATATATTAAGGTCACAGGGTTCCGGACGAGTTTCGGGCCAAAACCGAGAAAGGGGGTGGGGGTGCCGGAAGGGGGCAGAAATGACCCCATGGACGCACCCTATTTTAGGGGCTATCAGGTGGCCCCCAAGGCACCACACTGGGAACATCCATCCTCAATTGGTTCCATCTTTATTTGGTTTAAAACATAAAATATAAAGATAAAAAATAAAAAAGAGAAAAGGGGAACGAAAAGAGGGTGCGGGGTGGGGGGGTGGGGGGATTGGACAACAATATGGAGTCTAGTTCGAATTGGGCTAGGAGTGGTGTGACCACCTCCTAGATTGGGAGTTGGACTCCCTCTTCCCCAAGGCAAGACGGCCCCTCCGCCAAATATATAAGCACCCCAAGACCTTGAGGGAAATCATAACAATTGGCTCTCAAGTCTCTCTCTCTAGTAGAATTAGAGTGTCTAATTAGAGCCCTCTAATGTATTAGAGTTTCGTCTAATTGGGTTTTTTGAGGTGTCCTCTACCGATTAGACCTAGCTCTAACTGCTATTATTTCTCATGTGTTGAGAAACTTTCAGAATCATGTAGTTCGCTAACCACCATGGTCTAGAGCTACTAATTAGTAATGCCCAAAGGTTGCCTCTTTTCATCGGTGCCGACTCCTGAACGGCGGAGCGCTGACGGGTTGACACGAGCGTACGTATGCACAACATAAGGGAGATCACACATGTGATTCCTAAGGAGGAAAACTTAGCGACATCCTTACGACTAGGTCTAGTTGTAAGGATCTACTATTATTCAGAATTCTTCTACGACTACATCGATTCCACTGCCCGGTGAGTCGTGTAATCAATGTATGTATGGGCATGCATCGGTATATGTATCTACTATTGTGATGTCTAGTGACCTATATCAAATCCCATCTTACTACATCTCTTACCTTGTTAGGACAATCGTAAACATATGAAAAAGAGAAGACGAATAATATGCAACAACCGGATCCGATCGAGATTCAACATGCGTCCGTGAGTGGATGAGTGCATGTAGAAACAAGCTAGCTGACATGTCAGGGGTGTCATTCACACAAGATGAACAAACTTTCAAAATAAATTCCACGTGTACAAGTGTGTATATCCCTCTTACAAATATGGGAATCATTTAGGCACCACACACAGCGAGAAATAAAATGGTGGATGACATGTCCGCACTGCCGGCCGGAATGGGAACTCAAGCAATGATGTTCAGGAACAAATAAAAAGACATGCAAATTAATTACGAGTAAGGTGTGCATGCATGCAGAGGGCAGGGGATGTATGGATGGATGGATCAGATGGGGCAGGTGAAGTTGGCGGGGCATTTCTTGCCGCACTGGTTGAGGAGGAGGACGAGGTCAACGGGGACATTGAGCTTGATCCCAAGGACGTTGGCCTTGATGGCGGTGCAGAGGCAGACGGCGGCGTCGAGGTCGACGAGCCCGCCGAGCAGAGGGCAGCACTGCTCGTGCGCCGGCACGCCCAGCTTGAGCTTGAGCAGGTTCAGCACGTTGCCGCACACCTTCAGCTTCAGTGTGTCGATCGAGCACTTGCCGGTGGACGGCGTGGGCGTCGGCATAACGGGCGGTGGGATGATTGGCGTGGTGGGGGTTGGACAGGTTGTGCACCCGTGGGCGACAACTGCGAGGAGGACCAAGTTTAGGGCGAGGAAGAGGGCGAGCTTGGAGGGTGCCATTGCAGAAATCCAACGATGGATCACTTGCTAGGCTAGCTTAGGCTCTGCAGCAGGTATTGTTGCTTGGGATGGTTTCCTTGTGTTGTTTGGGCTGCTATTTATAGCCCAGGTCTAGATCATTGGAGCTGAGAGCTGCGCCAACTCTCCTTTTTATACTCCCTCCGATCCATATTAATAGGTGCTGAAGTGGATGTATCTAGCAATAAAACATGTCTAAATACATCCAATTCAGCACCTATTAATATGGATCGGAGGGAGTAACAAATTTAAATATAATCTTGACACATAATAGGACATGAGAATATATATACTGACAGCGTTAGGAGCTGGAAATCATCAATTTGAGGGTCACGGGAGGCATATAGAGGATTCACGCATATGGTTTTGATTCCATGTAGTGGCCAAGCATGTGTTGTTTGCCATGCATGTACACGTAATATGCTACCATACCAGCTAGCCCAGGTGATGCCTATCAGACGTTTCGTACTTTCGTTTATTATATACTTGCTGCTTGCCATGGATATGGACGCGTACTTACAGCTAGCTGTCGTTAATTATTACTCCCTCCGTTTCAGAAAGTAAGACGCGGAACGTTTTCACGTACAAGTTTCGTCGCGTATAAAATATTTCCAAGTTTCCCAGATTACCCTCGCGCAGACACGCTCCTCTCTCGTTCGGCCGTTCCCCATTCGCTCCCGCAGAAGCGCTCCTCTGTCGCTTCACCCCCGCGCGGACATGGCTCTCTTCTTCCCCACTCGCTCCAGCGTTCTCTCGGCGGCTCCACCACGCTCTCCTCAGGCTCCCCGTTGTCGGCGCGCTCTTCCTCCCCGTGTCCACCTTGCTGTGCAGCACTAGTTCTCTCACACTCCATAACCCTAGTTCTCTCCCACACCGAAGGTCAAAGTTCCATTTTTATCCGCCGGCGACGGTGCTACTGGGCGAGGAGGCAGTGGATATGCGTGCGGCGGCGCTGGATCTGTGTGCGCCGGCGCTTGATCTGCTCTTTCCGAGCTGGTCGCCGCCTCCATCTCCTCAGCGCCCCCGTCCGAGCTCAAGCCGCCGACCACCCGCACCCGCATCCACGCCATCCTGGACGTCGGCGAGTCCCTGGCCAGGCAGCGCGTTGTCGTCGGCGGCTGGGTCAAAACCAGCCGCGAGCAGGGAAAGGGCGAATTCGCCTTCCTCGAGGTCAACGATAGGTGATGCCATGGGAACCTCCAGGTCATGGTCGACAAGGACGTGCACCCGCTTGACCATCTCACGCACACTGGCACCTCCGTCGTCGCCGAGGGCGTGCTCCAGAAGCCCCCGGTAGAGGCCAAGCAGCGCATCAAGTTGTAGGTGGACAAGGTCAGCGAGGTAGGGTAGGTTGGACGCTGTTGCCTACCCGCTGCCCAAGACCAAGATCACTCTTGATACCCTCAGGGACTTCGGGCACCTCCGCGCACGTACCAACACAGTATGAATTACTCCTATGAAGCTTGTTCCTATTCTAAGCGTTAATTTTTTGCACTTGCTTAGTGCTTGCAGTGCTAGAAACTTTGCTTACAGTAGCCTACTCCTTGCTTACCTCAGTCATTTGGTGAAATAACAAGTTTAGATGCATTTCTTGCAGTGGTTTAGATGGATTAGAGACAACTATTCTAAGGAATGTGTTTTTTAGTAGAACTCTCATTTAGTGCTGAAGGATGATTGGTTCAATTAATAAAATAAAATTTTTTCTTCAAATAAAGTCATGGTTTTTCTGGAACATATTGCCCATTCGGACATGGCAGCTGCAGGATTTGTTATTGGACTTTTCTTGTTAAAGAAATCCTGGTCGCTTGAATATATTTGTAATCACTGTATTCTTTGCCAAAAATATTGAATTGTTGGAATACTGTCCGCCAACAGTGACTACTGAGGAATGCTTTCACTACTCTATCCATGCCGTCTATTTGCATTTTTTGCCTATCTGAAAGATCCCATGAATGTGTTAGTAACTGTAGTGCATATTACATGGATTTACAAGTTATGTCACATTCCTCCTTTTCTGTTACAAACAGGATGTTCGAGGGCTTATTCATGATTTCTTACCTGGATGAAGAAATATTGGTATGTTTATCTCACTTGCAGAAAACTTTCTTCTCAGGCGTTTGTTTAGTGAACTTGATAGTACTACACTTGTTGTGAAAGTTCTACGCCTAACTTCATTGAATATTGTAATCCTACTCCTAGTAGTAGAAGAAATAATGCGCCTAGCAGTAGAAGAAATAATGCTCTATTCCCGTAAATAACTGAAATTAAATTACTTGGACTATTGGAGTAGAAGAATCAGGGCTGTAGTTTGGTTGAATTCACTTATGGAATGCATCGATTTAGCAGCAGCTAGCACTTCTTGCTTGCAGCAGCTTGCAGCAACTTAATCATGCGGTCATGCCTTAACTGAAACTTGACTAACTTAACAGATACTCCTTTGTGATGGTTCTGTGCTAAGAAGCTAGTGTTTGACAACTTGATTGTTGTTTGAATTATTTACAGATACAAGGAACAATGGGCAAAGGTATCTGGGGACCCAAGAACCAATTAGAAGGCCGCCACAGCCAATGGCCCAGCAGTATGACCCTGACCAGAGCTGGAGGCAAGAACAATCTGCAGCGAGGCAATCACGGCCTCAAGAACTGACAAATGGGCAAACGAGAGAGCAATTCATTGTGACCATGCTGGCGAGGCCCTCACTTGCTGAGTCCGGTCCTGGGAGACCTTAAGTGAGGCGTAAGCAGCAGCAAAGGTGCCTCACCAGCTCAAGGAAAATAACAATCGGTACCATCTGATGTGAGCATATTGCACTTTGAACAAAAAACGTATTCTTGTTTGATTTATGCAAATGCTGACATGATCTTAATCCTCTGCTTCCTCTGTAGAAGAAACTAGTGGGAAATTCTGATCTCATGTTCTTCTATTCCTTGTTCAATATTGACTGCTTGTTCATCATGGAAAACTTGTTCTTCCATTACTTCGTCGTCGTCTACCGGTGGCGTACAGTTGAGGTCCAGGAATGCCATATTGTTGTTCATACTGCTGTTTCTGATACTGCTGTTTTTGATACTGCTGTTGCTGATACTGCTGCAAGGTACTACAGGGATCAAGATACTGCTGCACGTACTACAGGGATCAAGCTGATGTTGTTGATACTCCAGGGAGTACTGAACTGAATTCAGGAATGCAATCAGAAGGAGTACTGATACTACTGCTGCAAACAGGAGATACACAATACTACTGTTGTTGTTGATGCTCCGGGGAGCAGTTGTTCTTGCTGCTTTGATTACAACTGCACTGGATGCTGTTGTTGATGATCTGCCAGAAGATACACCAGGGAGGGATGCAACTAGGGGTGTACTGATGATCTTATTGCTGCTATTTCTTCTTCACTGTGTGCACTCGCTGCTATTGTTGATGATCTGATATTGCTGCTGTTTTTGATGAACCAGGGAGGGCGGAGGGCATCAGGCTGGCGCGGAGCTCATGCTGCTGGGGCGGGCAGGGCATCAGGGCGGGCGCGGGCGCAGGACACCAGGCTCGCGGAGGGATGCCGTGGACGCTGGACGCTACGGGATGTGCTCGCCGGATCTGCGACTCGCCGGATCTGCGGCTGGAGTTGCGGCCAGATCAGGGGAGGAGTTAATCCCGGCGTCTTGCGGGATCTGCGGCTGGACTCGCGGGACCTCGAGCACTGATGCGCCGGAGATAATCCCGGCGATGCGCGGGATCTGCGGCCAAATCGGGGCGGAGGGATCTGCGACCAAATCGGGGCGGAGGGATCTACGG
The DNA here is from genome assembly GCA_028641055.1 of Alopecurus myosuroides. Classification (NCBI taxonomy): domain Eukaryota; kingdom Viridiplantae; phylum Streptophyta; class Magnoliopsida; order Poales; family Poaceae; genus Alopecurus; species Alopecurus myosuroides. The sequence continues at coordinate 63,996 of JAPCYS010003869.1, read as the reverse complement.
CCAAATCGGAGCGGAGGGATCTTCTCGCGGAGGGAGCGCTGATGCGACGGAGTTGATCCCGGCGCTGATCATGGAGGGATAGCTGATGCGATGGACCTGGAGCTGATTTCAAATTTTGTACCTGTATCGCTGTGTTCCGACAAGGATAAAATTGTCAACTTCCCCAATTTTCGGGGTTGTCGGAAAACGCTTAAACGTCTTACTTTTTGACACGGAGGGAGTAGGTTTTCTAACACTTCCAATACTGACAACACTTATGATAATCTTTTTCACGGAGGCCTGCCCGTGTGAACTCTTTGACCGTAATTGGGCTGCTAAGGTGGAACCAAGCTTTATGTTATCAGATTCAGATGTATGGGTGCGTGTTTCTGGTTGAACCTCTCCGAGGAGAAGGGTGAGTTTTAGCCCTTTGGGGTCTTTGGTAATTTTTTCCAAGCCTTTAAAACTCGATATGACTTATACTCGAAAGCATGGCATTTTGCATCTTCTAATTGGATGTGTGGATTATACTAAAATTCTATGCAAAAATGCACTTTTTTTGTTGAAGATGGTTTCTATGATCATTCTTTGGAAATGGAAGTTCCTGTTTAGAATGGAGATGCCAAAATGCGCCTTCTCACCATTCAAACGTGATACTGAAAGTGTTAAGAGGACTGTAATTGACGAAAATGACGAGGTCAATCCGCTAGGGCATGGGGGGCAATCCTGAGCCGTTGATTTTAGATGACCGACGGACAGGATTTTCCGCAGACTTTGTCGTCGTTCAACAGCAAATCCTGGCTGTCGGCCGTCAAAAACCAACGGCCCAGGATTGTCCACGCGTGCTATAGCAGTGCGGCAATGAGACACTGTCTTTGAGTGTTGTGGTTGTGAATAGTTCTGCGACAATGCTGGGAGATGGGGGGTGGGAGAGGGGGGTCATGGTCGATGGAAATGATGCGTCATTTCTGGTGGGTGCCTCGGGCTTTGGGGGGAGGGGGGTCTCTGTATAGCGTGCTTCCTCGCGCCATCGAACACACGCTCGCAATGTCTCTGGTCTTGCGCATAGTGGGGTCTCAGTGTTGTCTACTCTATTGCATGTTGCGGCAAAAACTTCACATTTTTGGGCTGCCCTGGAAACATTGGCTACCGCGGGCGGGACTTACTTGTCTTTGGCTGCGCCGACATGGGTTGAGGCTGGATCTACTTTCGAAGCTGGTGCATCTTTTACGCTCTCTGGTGGTTTACCATTCCGTGTGAGTTTTGAACTTGCAGACACGGTCTCGGTTGTGCCTTCTTGGTCCACCTCGCTACACTGGTGGAGAACAGGGCAGTAGCACCGGTTTGTAAGGGCCTTTGGACTCGGATACAAATCCGGTGCTACGTATCCGGGACTAAAGGCCCCCCCCCCCTTTAGAACCGGTCTGTCAGCAACCGGTTCTAAAGGCCTCCACGTGGGCGCCGAAGAGCGCGCGCAGGCGGAGGACCTTTAGAACCGGTTGGTAACACCAACCGGTCCTAAAGATTTTTTTTTCTCTTTTTTTTTCCTTTTCTTTTCAGGGTTTCCGATTCCGTATTTAGGGTTTAGGGTTTAGGGCGTGTTCCGTATTTTCAGGGTTTCCGTTTACATGTTTCCGTTTAGTCTTTCCGTTTCCGTGTGTCCGTGTTTCGTTTTTTACGAACACGGAATCGGAAAACACCTAATCGGAAATACGTATCCGGAAACACTGATTCCGTGTTTGCGGTTAAGTGTTTCCGATTCCGTGTTTGCGGTTAAATGTTGATGCACCAAATAAAAGTACATATATATATACATGTAACACGAAGTAATCGACCGAGAATTACATAATCTGAAGTTCGTTTTCAATAGTTGTATACTTGCATAGAGAAGGGAGCTGGCTATTGGTTCATAGGATGGAAAAATTCTTCGTCTTCTGCTATGACTTGCGTGAGAAGAAATCCTGCCAATTCCTCTGCAATAGCCTTGCAACGGTCAATTGGTTTGAGTTGCGCTCGCTTTCGTGCCATCTTTAAAAGAAGTAGATGAAAACAATTAAGTTATGAACCAAACTAAACAAAATTAATGGCAACATAAATAAAGTTGTGAAGATCCGGTTACGTACCTCTAGATTTCTGGAAGTACGGGATTTCTCATTGATCGTCCCGTGAATGAACTCTCAAACGTAGTATCCACAATAATCAGTTCCCTGTGGTTGTTGCGGGACTTTCTATATACGAGAAACATAATTCAGTCAAATTAATAATAATCAAGAGAATGGTAATGGTATTGAAATCAGGGTACGTAGTACTACTTACTTTGTTAATCTGAAAGTGGAGTTTGTCTGCCCATGTACCGGGTTCTTCCTTGATGAACATTTGCCAAACCCTGGGCGACAAAAGAAAAATGAATAGAAGAGTTAATTATTACTTACTTGATATCAATAAATGAACGAAAAAGAGGCCGATGAACGAAAGAGGCCGATATATATATACTTTTGAAGCATCTGACGCGCGGTCTTCCATGTGTCAGCGCCCCAGGTTAACGAGTCCCAGACTTCAACTTGTCCTTTATCGATTCTAATGATGAACAATATGAAGTGGCCGTTGCGCACGTGTACACACGCAGTCATGCATACTCATCAATTACACTTAACATCAGAAGCAAAATGGAATGTCTACAAGACAGTAAACACACTCACTTGAATCCGTAGGGCCAAAGTATTTCTTTTTTGGTACTTTGTCGCTTCAAAAACCTTAGAAAATCATCCGTGTATCCTTGTTGAACCTTTCTATTGTGTTTTGATGATACGAATACGGGTCAATGAACCCAAAGTCCCAGATTCCTGCCAGCCTGCATTCACGAATCTTCATTCTGCATAGTAGCGTACAAAAAGAATGTCGTGAGTGATAATTATACGGGCAACGAACGCGAGCTTAACTAAATAATTAAATTACAAAATAAATCACTTACAAACAGTAGCAGCTGAGGATAGACTTGTCGAGGGCACGTTGATTGTACATCTGGAAGAAATCATCGAACCCAAGCTCGACACCGTAATCTCCGAAGTAGTGTTGATCCTGAACTTGAGCCATGATACAGTCTCTCTTCTGCCTTGCGCCTCCAAGTACCAATCATGTAAACTCCGTAGTTGGGTTTTAGAGGAGTAGCATTTTCGACCAGAGGGTGCCCGGGCTTGTATGTATATACCACATCAGCAATAGCGTAACCCACGTCGCCCATGCGTGGACCGGACACTGAAGCCTGGTCAGATAAGACCTTGAGCGGGGCAATTGACCGTGCTTCTTTTTCTCCGAGCTGGGGAACTTGTTTCCCGCATTTCGTCTGCTCCGCCTGCTTCATCTCCTCCGTCTGCTTCATCTGTGCGGTGTGCGTCTTCTCAATGTACCGTTCATAGTCTGAAAGGGCGGCGGTGCAGGATAATATAAGTTGTCGATGGTCCGCTCATTTTCCACTTTGGGATGTCCTTCAGAGTTTCCTTCCAGACGTCTGGGGGGGGGGGCTTCAGGGAACCGTGCGAACCATGCTTGGGTTTTGGCTTTCACGGCATCGCTTAGTTCCTCCGGAGTCATCAGGCCTGGTAACTGCGGGGGAGTCTCGACTTTCTTGGATTTCCTTGGTCTCTTCTTGGGAGGAGTCATGTTTCTTCTGAACTGCAGCTTCCGCTTTGCCGTACCCGTAGTGAGCGCATCCGTCGGCTCACGGGAGTGCACGGGCGATGGACCCTCGGCCTCGGGCTCCCAATGTGCGTTGTGGGGTGGACTTGGAGGTGCGTTGGGGGGTGGACTTGGAGGTCGTGCATTCTCTGTACGAAAGTGAAAAAACTATTAAAAATAAGCTTACATGTGGTGCAACATTCAGTAATTGATGGAGGTATGGTGCATTTGTACCTGGAGGAGTCGGTGGCCTTGGCGCCGAGTTAGGAACACGATGTGTTTCTTGTTCCACAAGATGATACCAAGCTCCATTTCTCCCAGTGTCTTCTCGCCTTCACCTCCAGGAATATGGAGCTCAATTGAATGGCATCCCGACGTAATTGTTGACAACCCGACACGAGCATGGGATGCTGGAATCTGACCACCATGGTAGGTTGATTCGGTAAAGCATAGCCTGACGCCACCCTGAAGGATATGTTCCCCATTGGCATATGTATCTCACAGTTGTCTTCTTCTCCGTGATATCATCCACGGGGTAGTGAGGCGCCGACGGTTCGACTGCACGACTGTCTTCCAGCTGCAGGTGCGTGGAACCCACGCTGCTTCTATGCTGAGATGGGACGGCATCTGCTACATGATCGTCTTGTATTTGCAGCTGATCAGGTGCAGGACGATGTTCTACCTCCTCTTCAGTGTCAGGTATAGGGTGTCCCCCTTTCTTCAAGATAAAATCCACCTTTTCTTCTAATGTCGATATCCGTTCCATCGCCCTTTTCTTGCTTCTATCACGGCTTCTGTAAGTGCCAATGTCCGCTGCAAACCCTTGGCTCCACGGGGTAGAGGCTCCAAAGCCTCATGTTCGTCCCCACTTTTCAGGGTTCCCGAGTGCCCTCGTCAGCTCGTCGTTCTCTCTATCGGGAACAAAAGTTCCTTTTCGAACATCTTCTATTGCCTTCTCTAGTTCTGCTACGACCTTTATTATTTTTTCCGACCATGGTCCCTCCGCAACAATCATCCCAGTCTCAGCGTCCAATGTTGCCCCATGCGCGAACAACCAGAACTTGGACCTATCGGGCCAGTCATGTGTCTGTGGAATGATACCTCTTTTCACAAGCGCAGCTTCATAGCTTCGCCACCTAGGCAGGACAGTCATGTAGCCACCTGACCTCAAAATATGGTGATATTTCTTCTTCTTCGCATTCTCCGAATTTGTGGCCGATCGGGATGCAAAGACACCCGATTTCTTGTACGCCTTAAAATCATCCCAAGCGTCTCTTATCTTCACTAGGTTCCCAGTGAAAACTGGATCTTCGTCCTTATATTTCTTCCACAGTTCTTTCTTCCACCTCTGGAATTGTGTGGCCATCTTCCTCAAAGCCCACTGCTCGACTTTCTTCTTCTTATCGCTCGCTACGCTGAAATTTAGCCATAGCGTTTCGCAAAGAATTTTTTCCAATCTTTCATCGACATAACTAGCTCCAACGTTGGCCCCGGTCTTCGGCTTATTCCATTCTATTAAGTTGATCGGGACCAGGTCTCTTACAACAACTCCGCACTGATTTACGAATTTGCGATAAGTTTCTGGGGGCTGCATGGTTTGCCATCAGCAGTAACTGTACGATCGGGAACGTTGCGGTATCTTTCAACCTTGCGGCCGGGCCTCGTTTCGACTTTGTCTCAGTACTTGTGCTAGCTGTTCCAGAGGGCGCCTAAACGGGAAAATAATGATTCGTTAGTAAGTGCAATACAAATTAATTGTTGCGTGAACAGTGACTTGAGATATACATTGGCAGAGTTTGTTCTGGAGATCACTTCTTCATCCTCGACGTTGTCGTCGTCATCATCTACTACATCTTCTATATTCTGAGCTCCGTCACCGGAGTCGTTCAAAAATTGATTGCTAAACGCCTGTCCACCGTCATCACGATATATGGCCGTCGCATTATTAAAAATCATCTCGCACATGTATCTTTCCTTCTCCGCCTCACCCATTCCCGCGAGCTTATCGGCATGCGGACCATGTGCAGGTTGTTGAGGATCCATAGCTCAACACCTGCTAGTAAAATTTATAAAATGAAGAACACTTAGCGAAATTTTCATCGGGCACTTGGCGAAATTATTTCATCGGACAGTAATAAAATAATAGTTCTGGACATATTAATGAAATAATAGTTCTGGACACACCAAGAGTTACATAGCTCGGGTTAATTTTTTTAACCCTAATACATCACGATCGAATAATATCACTTATACATAGTCTCGTGACATCTCTCAAAATAATTAACTCCGACCGGGTCCTAAGCCGCGGGGTGCTGAGTCACGGGTGCTACGCATCCATAGATAAAAACCCTCATAGGGTCATAGCTCACGTGGTAAGGAACCCTCCGAATAATCGACCAACTGCTGCTATACTGCCTATCGAGCAAGTACATGTAGCGACGGACGTGCTCGTTCTCCTCCCTGATACGCTGTTGTACCACCTCCTCAGGGGCCGGCTCTCTCCGCACCGAGCGTGGCCCACGCGATGGCCACCAAAGAATATCCGGGTCGACCACGTCACCCGGATTTCTCACCAAGCCGCGTGCCCCGGTACTAAGCAGCTCCCAGTGCCAGCCTGGCGGGACCCAGTCCCGGACCTCGCCCGTCGGATCCAACATAGACATGAACTAAAAACATGCCCGAACTAAGTAAATATTCCATAATTAAGTAAAATACCTTAGTGTTTCTAACTTAGTAAAAAATAGTAAATTGAGAAATATGACAGAAATAAGATGAAAGTTAAACAGGAACAAAATGGTAACTTAGTAAAATTTCTTAACTTAGTGCAATTATTCTAACTTTCTGAAATTTTCTAACACTAACTTAGTGAAATTTTCTAACACACTAACTTCTAACACAAAATTCTAACACTAAACAAAATTGTAAAAACAAATTAAAGCACTAAAAAAAATCTAACACTAACTCTAAAAATTTCTAACACTAACACTAACTCTAAAAAAAATCTAACACTAACTCTAAAAATTTCTAACACTAAATTATAACACTAACACTAACTCCAAAAAAAATCTAACACTAACTCTAAAAATTTCTAACACTAACACTAACTCTAAAAATTATAGCACTAATTACTCTAAAAATTCTAACACTAAACAAAATTGTAAAAACAAAAAAAAATCTTACCTACGCGGACAGAGGGCGACGGGGCGACGGCGAGGGGCGAGAGGCGATCGACGGGGCGGAGGCGGGGCGGCGGAGGCGGAGGCGGGACGGACGAGGGGCGGCGGAGGCGGAGGCGGGGCGACGGAGGCGGACGGCAACGGCGCGACGGAGGCGGCGCCGCGGGGGATCGACGGCGACGGAGGCAGAGGGCGGCGACGACGACGGCGACGGAGGCAGAGGGCAGCGCGCGACGTCGGGGCGGACGGCGACGAGGCGAACGGAGGCGCGGCCGGAGCAGGGCTTCGCCGTACGTGCCAAGGAGAGAAGACGCGCGAAAGAAAAATGAGCGAAAATTTTTCACAAGTCCTGGAGATATCGCCCCACTACAGACCTTTAGCACCGGTTTGTGTTAACAACCGGTGCGAAAGGGTCTTTAGCACCGGTTGTTAACACAAACCGGTGCTAAAGGTCTGTACTTGGGGCCACATTCAGACTGCGCGCCCTATACAGACATTTAGCACCGGTTTGTGTTAACAACCGGTGCTAAAGGGTCTCTGTACAAACTGCTCGCCTCCCGCGCGCGGCGGTTTTATTGCTACAGTTCGCACCGGCCCGATCGCGAGTCTCTCTGTTTCTTCTCGGTATTCTCTTCTTGCTCTGTCTTCTCTTCTTCCTCTCTTGATCTTCCTCCACCAAGCCCCATGGCTCAAGTTTGGAATAGATATGAAGTGCCCACACAATGCGGCAAAAGTCTGGACGTGTGCTACAACAACAATTGCGAGAGGATCCCCGATTGTCTTGCGTATTTGACCGAACTCTATTTCTCCTCTCCCGATGAACACCGGTTCTTCGGCTTGATCTCGAGTATACCGGATCAACGGGATGTTGCCGTCATCCAGATTGCGTTCAAGGAGGCCGTATTGGTCTTCCAATGGTCAAGGTAACGCACACGTACAATATTGCATCTTCGATTTGTTTGTTGCATCAGAAGAATGCATGTGTTGCAACATATCTAACACGTATCAAATTTTGTTGTTGCAGTAGTTCAAAGCATTCTCCGGCACTTGTTGATTTTCTTGTCAACAAGGGGTATGACTTCTGCAGTTGACATCACTCAAGACCGTGAGAAGTTGATGCGCTTGGGTATTGTGATACCTGAAGATCACTACATTGATCTTCAGGACCTTATCCATTTCGATGAGTTGCCCGGGCCCAAGACCGGGATGGCTCCGATGGCAACTGACTTCATCCACGAGGGCTACGAAACCATGAAGTCTGGTTTCCCCTCCAAGAATCATAGGTATTGGGCGAAGACCCCACTGGACCGGACCAACATCAACTATGCAGCCATAGATGCATACGTCTCCTACGAGTTGTTCCGCATCTACTCGACGGAGCCATAGATGTATGCGTTCGATATATGCATGTATAATGGATATCTTAGTATGTAATGGATATCTTAGTATGTAGCTCTCTTGAAGCATAGCTTGTATTGTGAGACTTATGTTGTGTTATGTGTGATCGTAAGACTCTATGTTATGAATGTGATATGTGTGTTCTATTCATGATTGTGATGTCTAAAATGGGAATACATCCTATAACTTGGTAGTTGATTTCTAAAATGTGGTGGAGAATGGGAAAAATCTGATCACTTACCGCAGGCGCACACTACACCATATGCGCCTGCGGTACTGCTCTTATCCCAGGCGCATTTGCCCACTGTGCGCCTGCGGTAAATTTACCCTAGGCGAATTTTGGTGTTTATGCGCCTGTGGTAAGTTAGAGTGGGAAATGAGTAAGGCAACGAGAAGTGAGAGCGCAAGTGATACATCGAGCATATATATCGTGGATACATATATATAGATTGATTTAGTGAGATACCATACATGTAGATTTTTCTTATTTTCTTTTTCTTTTTTGTTTCACTTTCCTGTTTTCTTTTACATTGATTTATAAAACATGGAAAACATGGAAAACAGAAGGTTACTTTTATTAAAAACAGAAAACAGACGCGCTAGCGTGCCGCAGTGTCGCCGGAATACAAATTATTTTATTAAAAAAGAGAAAACAGACGAACACTACTCCTCGTCGTCGTCATCGGGGAACTCGTCGCTGACCTCCTCCGGGTCCTCGTCGTTGTCGAACTCGTCGGTGACCTCCTCGTCGTCGTCGGAGGTGCATGATGGTATGTCCGAGATAGGCCCCCACCTCGGATCGTCGGAGGCCCAGACTTCGCCGGCGTTGTCGGCCCGACGAAGCTCTTGCAGCGCATTCGTCCTCGCCTCCCGAGCGGCATCTAACGCGAGGTGGCGTTCGAGGCGGCGCTCCGCCCGCTCAGCCGCGCGGGTCTGCCAGAGCTCCTCGTCGGCGCTCTCCTCCCCCGGGTTGTTCCGGTAATACTCGCGGACGACACGGTCTTCCATGGCGTGGACTAGGCCCTGAAACGCGCGGTGGCGGAGGTGGAGGTGGTCGGCGGCAGTGACGATCTGCGGCTTTGGCGTCCTGGCCTCCGCTTCCCAGACGATGTGGCAGTCGTTGAAGTTCATCAGCGACCGCGGGCGGTTGAGGCGCCAGGCCGCCGCGTCCCAGGCGCGGGCGGCCTCCGCCGCCGTCGCAAAGGAGCCGAGGGGGATGCGGTCGTCCCCCCAGCGGATATCTGCGCTGAACATTCCGTTCTGCTGCTCGGACGCCGCGGAAGCCGGTGGTGCTGTTTCTCCTCGGAGGCATTGTGGAAGCGCGACGGTGCGTGGAGAGGAGTGGGCGCGTGGAGAGGAGAAGACGCGCTCGAGGCGCGACAGTTTATACTGCGCCCTCCTGGCCACGCGTCACAACTCCCGCGTCACGCGTGAACTCCCGCGCCACACGTCAACTCCCGCGCCGGTTGTTAACGTCAACCGGTACTAAAGGCCTGTACAGGGGGGGGGCGCACATTTCTTTTCTTCTTCTTTCTGTTTCCAAAGGGGGTGTAGAACAAAACAAACGGTATCGCCGTCATACAGCCCAACCGTGGCTAGCTACTGGGTGCATATATGCATACCAAATGCACGGCTGGACGTATGACGGCGAATCCGGATGTTTTGTATTTGCTCGATGAACTGAATATATGATGTATCAAACCTTAAAGGGGTAGAACAAAACAGACGGTATCGCCGTCATATAGCCCAACCGTGGCTACTGGGTGCATATATGCATACCAAATGCACGGCTGGACGTATGACGGCGAATCCGGATGTTTTGTATTTGCTCGATGAACTGAATATATGATGTATCAAACCTTAAAGGGGGGTGTAGAACAAAACAATCGGTATCGCCAGTATACAACCCTGCAGTGGCTACTGAGTGCATATATGCATACCAAATGCACAGCAGGGCGTATGCTGTCGAATCCGGATGTTTTGTATTTGGGAGATGAACTGAACGGTGTATGAAGCTGGGCTATATATAGGGTCCTCTGGCTCACAAAGTGTCGAGCTAGGGTTTTGATCCAACGGTTAAGAAACATCTCATCCAACGGCTCACAACAGCTCGAAAGAAACACACCGTAGCCCTGATCGTACGGCTCACAGGCGGTTGAAAGAAACACACGATCCGTGTGATTCTATCTGATTGGTCCAAACGAAACCCTAACCCATTTAGTCCGGTTGGTGTCCCCAACCGGGACTAAAGGGATGATCCGTTTCTATTTTCTTCTTGCCTTTCTTCTGATTGCGCCGTAATAACCATGGAACATCTTCATCATTTAACTGAAGGACCGCGCTGAGCGTCCCCCGGGGGATAAAACAACTCGATCCCCCGGGTCGGCAGCCGTCCGATTGGGCGAACGTGCGCCGCACGATCGCCTCCAGCGTACCCCTTCCCCGCTTTTGCTACGAGGAGCGAAAAAGCGAACCAAAGAAGCAAAAGCGGACAGGACGCAGATCGGGGCAGTTCCCCGTGATCTCCGGGGGCGGCGCGGTAGGAGATCGACGCGTGCGGCGGGCGGCGGTCGACGCGGCGGCGCGCCGCGAATCAGACGCAATGGCTAACCACATCCGCAACAACGTGTTGTACCCTCCTCCTGGCCAACCTCACAGCGTCCCCCCACCCTCGATGGTAGCTTCAAGCTCGGGGGCGAATCCGGCGAGCCGGCGAAGGAGGCGCAGTTCAAGCTTGTACGACGGCGGCCTGGGAGCATGGTTTGCTCCGCGCCCGAGTGAAGGTGTCAGAAATCCTCCAGCCTTCTTCAATGAAGATCCGGACATTGAGGAACCAGCTCCTTCTGTGAGTTTTTTTTGCTCAAAATTGTTGTTCCTGCAAAAATTGCTCCCCAATTATGTGATGGATGCTCCTGCAATAAATTTCTCCTGCAACTTGTTTGATCATTGGGAGCAAACCTTCTGTGATGGTTGCTGGAAATTGAGCCCAATTACTGTGTTGTTGCTATGAATTGCTCACAAAATCCAATTACATGCTCAAAATAATACTTGGTTTTCCTGAAAAAAAATGCTACTACAACTTGTTATGAGTATCAGTCTTGGTGTGATTGTTGTTGCTATGAATTTCTCCACTTGGTGGGTTTTTGTGATGGTTTGTACAAGCAAAAATTCTCTGTTTTTATGATGTCTGTACAGAAGTTTGCTCCCATTGTTTTGGGTCAACTTGATGGTTCTGTTTGTCCAATTGGAGTGTTTGGTTCATGGTAGCATTTATGTAGAAGAAAAAGTAATATAAGCATTGGGATTGCTTCATTAGAAGAAAAAGTATATTAGCAAGCTTAGATTGATCCACATATTTTTGCTAAACTTGCTACTTATTGGCATGGTGTTTTGCTCCAAAACTCAAACAAGAAAATGTGTGTTCTGTAGCTTCGACAAAAAATGAAAATGAATTATCTTCTTAACTTTGTGGAGCAAATAACCATAAAAAAAAGAGCAAATAATGGTTAGAGTATATAAAAAAGATTGAGGAAAAATTGCTACCATCTCTGAAATGAAAAACATGTTATGTTCAGTGCAAGTGCATTTCTCTTTTGTGCTTGTGAGCAAAGTAGATTGATCAGATTTTGTTGTTTTTTTTTCAGGGGTTTGTTGCTGACTCAATATTGGAAGGATTTGACCTAAACACCACACCTGGATGAGAGGATCAGAACCACTATGATTGTCCGGATAGTACTCCGAATGGTTTCGTTGATGGGCCTCGTAGCGCGAATACTGGTTCTGTTTCAAATGTTGTTGAGGAAGCTGGCGAAGAAATAACATCACAACCAGTGGAGCCATATGTTGGGATGATTTTTGATGATATTGAGGAAGCACAAAAGGTTTACAACGACTACGCCATGAAAATGGGCTTCGGCACACGCATTGGAAACACTAAGTACAGCCAAGCAAGAAATGCTCCTCCGGATACTATTCCGAGCAGGGTGTTTGAGTGTGTGCACACAGGTAGACCGCAGTCTGAGAAGAAGAAGCCTGGTAGCAATGGTGGTAGCAAATTGCCAAATGAAGAAGACAATGACATGAGCATTCACAGTGCGCAAAAGTCTCGAAGCAAGCAAGCATGTGAGCAAGTTCAAATGTCGGACACGAGGCAGCGAATGAAGGTCATTCGGCATGATTGTAAAGCGCACATGGTCGTTGGCGTGCGCAATGGAGCTTGGACTGTGACGGTTTTCCGAGCAGATCACACACACGGCTTGGTGAAGCAAGTGGGGCGCAGGTTCTACCGTTCACACAGGAAGGTGCCGGAGGACTATCAGTTCATACAAACCTTGCATAACCAAAACATAACCACAGCGCAACTGATGGGAGCTCTGGGCAGTGTGCACGGTGGAGACCCGAGATGTTTGGGTTATGTTAAGAGGGATGTTTCAAACATCCGAACAATGCTACGCAATGAGGTGACATTGAGAGACATGGAGTTGACATTGGAATATTTCAAGCAAAGACAAGCTGAGAACATCAACTTCTTTATGCTTCGCAGGTTTTGCTTCTTTACTCATTTCTGTTTGCTACTTTACTTAGTTATGGTTGCTACTTTAGTTAAATCTTCTTGCTACTTTACTTAATTCTGCTTGCTACGCAGGTTGATAAAGATGGTGCTGTGAGGGCCTTATTCTGGCTGGATGGTCGAACAAGGTCATTGTATCATAAGTACAAGGATTGTGTGTTTTTTGACACAACTTTCTGTACAAATAGATACAACATGCCTTTGCTCCCATAGTCGGAATAAATAACCACTCACACACGATTGTGCTAGGCTGTGCTCTGTTAGCAGATGAGAAGATAGAAACGTTCAAGTGGGTGTTCGAGCAGTGGATGCTAGCAATGGATGGTGTCCATCCGGATAACATAATGACAGACCAAGATCAAGCAATGGCAGAAGCAATACGTCAAGTTTTCCCAAACTCGGTTCACAGGTGCTGTCTCTACCATATCCTGCATCTTGCGAGGAAGAAGTTGGGACCAAACTTGGCGGAAGGTAATCCTTTCAGTGATGCTTTCTATGGGTGTATCTATGGAACAGACACGGTGAAGCAATTTGAGGACTGTTGGGAGCATATGGTAACAGAGTTTGGCATGTCTGAAAACAATCATCTGCAAAACATGTGGAAGAGTAGAACAACATGGGCCCCTGTTTATTTCAGAAAAAGGTTCTTCCCATTCACGAGCACTACTGGAAGGTCTGAAGGACTGAATTCATACTTCAAAACACTGATATGGCCGGGAGACTCGGTGTACAATTTTGTGCAACAGTATGAGCTTTGCCAAACATTGATGCTTGACCGGGAGGATAACGCCGGGTTTGCAATGGAGACAACAAGAAGATCGCTTTGGGGAAGGTAAGCAAGAAAAGTAGCATTTCTGAACAAAAAATACCACCATTGTAGCACACCAAAAACATAACACTAGTTGGGTAGCAACTAGTGCAAAAGAAACTTCTGCTTGCTGTGTATGTGTAGCATCCCAGAACAGTTAAAGTAGCAACCAAAACATACTATTGTAGCATTAAATTTAAACTAATGGTGCAAAAAACTTGTTTTGCAGTTATGCGATTGAGAAGCAAGGACAGGAATTCTACACAGCAGAAAATCTTTGAAAGGTACCAGAAGCATGTTGCTGCATCAACAAAGTTCTATCCAGTACGGGCAGATGTAGATGGCATTTGTTTTGATCTAGTTCCAAACCCTGGGCTAGATGTGAGAACATACCGGGTTCAAGTTGAGTTTGAGGAGGGACTCTACTCATGCGGCTGCAACGGGTTTGAAATGTGTGGACTTATATGTCCACACATCATCAGGGTCATGGTCCACCTAAATGTCCAGAAAATTCCAGAAAGGTACTTGCTCTACAGATGGTCCTCGGTAGCAACAACACCAGCACCTGATCCTGGGGACAACAGGCTCAGATTTGGTGTCCCACCAACCAATACACTGAAATACAACTCGCTATGCAGAAAAATGAATCAGCTTGCCTCTGATGCTTGTTTTGTGGATGAAGCTTATGAGGTTGTTTCAGGAATGGTGGGTGAGGCTAGCAAAAAGGTTGCTGCAATCTTGAGAGCAAAAAGAAATGTTGATGAAGGAGGTCAAGAAGAGGATGCAGGATTGGATGAAGAGCAACAAAATGGACCACGACAAGATGAACCAACAACAATGGTTGGTGACAGCGGGCAATTTGCTACCGGCGAGCAAACACTGAAAAATCCTAAACGGGTAAAACCTAAAGGACGTCCCACGATGAAAGAACAGAGGCGGAAGACTTTGGTTGAGCTACGCGATGAAGAAACTTTGAAGAGGCGCAAGCAAGCTAACGATGCCAAAGCAACAAACAAGACACCGGTGAAGAAGCCCAAGCAACCTAGAAAGAAGAGAGCAATGAAGTGTCCATGGTGTCATGAGGAGGGACATGCGGTGAAAGATTGTGTTGCAAAACAGGTGGAGGATGAAAGAATAGCTGCTGGGGCTGAGCTAAGGCTGTAGCTGTTTTGTGATGATGTTTTTGAAAACATATTGCTACGAATAAGTTGTTAGGGTGGAGGTTTTACTTGTACATGGCATTGGTACTATTGGTATAGAACGATTTAAAACATAGTTACCTTGCATTGGAGCAAAGAATTATTCTGTGGATATCTTGTGTTCTTGCGTTGGAGCAAATGTAAAAATGTGGTCAGCATTGGAGCAAAAAATAAATTTATTACCTTTTGTTTGTGTAAAAAATGTTGGTAGCAAATTTTTATTGCACTTGAAGCATTGCAAATCTGTTATTGAAGCAAATGACTTACTCTGCGAGAGCAAAAACCTGTTCTTGTCCAGGGGTTTCAGAAAATCTCTGTATGATACAAAATAAAAAGGTGTTTTGTAGCAACCAGATTTCACTGTTGTAGCATTGGAAAATAACTATTGGAGCAAAGCTATACACCTAATGAAGAAAAAACATGGTGAACTCCAGAAAAAACATAAAACACACAAAAAAGGGTGCCAGGAAATTACACAGAATTCATTTGATGTGAACTAGTAGATAAAAACCAAGCAGGTGAGAAACTACATTCATTCACATGGTTAAAAAATACACCGTCAACTCTTTGTCATTGATAGCCACAATAATTTGTTCGACAAACTGACACAATCCGTGGATCAGTAGATACCAGCGGGGATAAACAATACGAAAACACATATAGAAAGGTTATTTCATCCATCCAAGGCTACGACGAAACTAGATGAGGCAAAAGCGAATGTACATGTGGTGATTGTCACTCCAGACTACAAGAAACTACAAATGTCTACACCCCCGGCCGAGGCTCCAAGGCAGCCTCCATGATGTCGACAATGTTGCCTTTGTTCTCTCTTTCCTCGATGAGCTTTGCTGCGACAGCCATGCGATATAACAGAATGTCATCCTTGGAGAAAGGCAACATGGTTTTAGCATCAAAGTGCTGAATGAAGAGCATTGTGAAGAAGCCACAGTCATAGTTGTAAAAAAGAGAAAAGAAAACAAATGATCAGAGTTAGTAGCAAACTCGAAAGCAATGTGCAATGAATGGTTACATGAAGGTAGCAATTTGTTTAAACTATTGTAGCAACCATAAACTTCTAAAAGCATATAAACCTAAGTATGGGAGCAATTCTGCCCCAAAAACAGAAACTTGTACAATTGCATCAAAAAAGGAGAAAAAAATCTTACAGAGTCTTCTGTTGTGGGTGTGCGGGTGTGGAAAGTGTGTAGCGGTCGATGTCTATGTGGTTTGACACTCCAGAAGCTTTGCAAAGTGTAGCAAAGTTAATGAACTGGAAAATAGCAAAAATATTAGACATTAGTGTGATAGACAAAAACACAACAAAAATGTAATACTTGTAGACAGTTCTAACAACAAACCAGGTTGTTTGCTGCTTCCTCGAGAAAGCTCTTGTCCTTGTTGTTCAGGGAGTCAAACACGTGGAACTGGTCATGAATCAAATTGACAGTGCAAACCATCCAGTGGTTGTTTTTCACCACAGGGAAATATAGCTAGAAATGCAAGCGGAACAAAAATGAAAGCCAAATTAGAAAATGTACAATCACTGGATACCTGAATGTAGCAATTCTTTAAAACTAATGTAGCAAGCAAAAACTTCTAAAAGAGCATACAAAACTAAGAATGGGAGCAATTCTGTCCAAAAAAACAGAAAGTTATACAATTGTCCACAAAAAAACTGGTTCGTAAAAGAAATACCAATGTAATTACAACGTAGCGAAAAACAAAATGTAGTAACAGGGAAAGCATAGCTCACAAGGTCTTTCTTCATGATCTTGAACTTCACATTTTTCATTTTGAACTCTCTCGCAAGTGCAGCTGGGTTGAACTTCGCTGGGTCGACTATGAGCTTTTGCTACTCATGACGAAACAGAAAAAGAGCAAAATTTGAATTAGATCTTAGGACAAAACTGAGGCATGCATCTAAAAAGGTCTTACGACAAAACTAACCGTTGAGTAGCAATTGAAAACATATCTTTTCAGAGCGGTTGTGCTGATTTCCTCTTCTCTTTTAGCATCCTTGTTGAAGCTCTCAGACCAAACGCACATAACCTGAGTGTCTAGACACTTCCTCGGGCCTAGGGAATTGTGGAAACTCCTGTAGTCACAGTGAGACCCCCCAATCATAATGAAAGGAGGACTGGAAAAGAAAAACAATAAAACATAATCAGGCGTGTCCCGGTTGCTACAATGACCAAAAGTAAAAAGCAAAAAAGGAGTAGCTAGTAGCAAAACAAAGAATGTCACGTAATTACAAAACTGTGCTAAAAAAAGACTCACGGGTCATCTTTCCCCTTGTTCTGAGACTTGAGATGGCGCGGATGGCGCACAAACTTGTCGTACAATGCAACCGTATCTGCAGATGGCTTCTCCATCTTTTTCGCCACTGGAGCCTTGGCATCATCTTTCATAGCCCTTTTGTGCCTAGTCCTCCTTTGAAAAGTTACCACGCCAGTGTTGGCATCCTTCTTCTCTTCAGCACCTGAGCTGCCCCCAATGTCTATGAAAACCAACAAAAAATAAGCTAGTGATTAAGGTAGCAACCATAAGTATCTAAAGTAGCAAACAGACTGAGATAAAGTAGCAAGCAGAATTAAGTAAAGTAGCAAGCAGAAATAGCTAAAGTAGCAAACAGAATTATCTAAAGAAGCAAAACCATAACACTAAGATAGCATTTTTTTTTAAACCAGCAGAAAGAACGGCGAGGAAAACCTGTATTGTCACCATGATCTGGTGTTGCAGCTTCCGGAATCTCCTCCAAATTTTCCGGTATGGGGGCGTCAAGGCAAGGTTTGGAAGCTACACAACAAAAAAAGGTGAATCAGAAAAGAAAATACATTGGAAAATCTTGTTTTGGCGGGCAGTGCACACAAAAATCAAGATGAAAAATGCAAAAATGTAACAAAATAGAGAAAAAGGGGAAGGAGAACATACACGATGGAGCAACCTTGTCTCCAACTATCGGAGCAGCAACATCATCGACCTTTTCCACAACATCGATCTGGTCAGCGGCTTGGGAAGATTCATTGTCTTGGCTCCACAGATTGAATTTCGGACAGTCATCCCAGTAGCCTGTTGGTATGTTGCGCGGAGGTGAGGGAGAAGCCGGCTTAGGAATGAAAGTAGTATCCGCAGCAACTCTAGGTGGGCTAAGGGCAGTGGGCATGGGTGGAATCACCGCAGCAGGAATGGCTGGACTACCAGAAGCAGCCACTTTGTCTGGACTACCAACAGCAGCAACTTCATCTGGACAACCAACATCACCTCGAGCCGAGCTACCATCAGCAACTTTTTCTGGGCTACCAACAGCACCTCTAATCGGACTACTAACAGCATCCTGTTCCTCACCATCAGCGTCCGTCTGAGAGGTCCCTACAACAACTGCTGGTTGCGGCACATCATTGAGCTCCGTAGCATTGGTTTGCTCATTCTCTGCTGCCCTTGCATTGCCTTCTCCACAAACATTAGAATCACAGTCCGTAGGATCCACAACAACAAGATCCTCATCAATATCGAGATCATCAGACTCAGAATCAGCCTTGTCACCATCCATATTGCCCTGCCCGTCAAGACCTAGCCCAGCAGCTGGACACACAACACTAGGGCCATCGTCTTCCTTCATGGCAGCTTCAACATCATTCAAAAGCAAAGCCATTTGCTTGGACTGCATTGATTTTAAGCCTACAGCGAGACTCTTGAGAGTAGCATCAACATTTGAAGCGAAACTAACACTGTGCTTGTCGTATATGTTCTTGAAACGAGATGGTACCTGTGATGAAGAATAAACATGGATTACATTCAAAAAGAAGCAAAAAAACAGCAAAACTGAGCAACTACATTGACAGAACAAAACAAAATAACTAATGGTGCAAAGTAAAATTATTATAGTAGCAGACATGTAAAAACAACTAAAAAACAGAAAAAGTACGCACGATATAAAACAATGGAACAAAAAAAAATAACTAAAAAAGCATTGCTTAAACACTAATGGAGCAAACTGAAATAAGTAAAGTAGCAAATTGTGGGGAAAAAGCCACCTTGATACACATGAAGAACAAAAAAATGCTATACGAACAAACAAAATGACCTACAAAAAACAACACATAGAAAACTATACAAACCTCAATTTGCTCGATGGTGGGGAAAACAAGCCATTCATTAAGCGATGCGGACGGATTTATATCAATTTCTTCGGGCAATGAACTGTCCAAGGGAGGCGCATATACTGTTCTGGATAACGGGAGGAACTGCATACAACCAAAAAACAAATCATCGTTGAGATCAAACAAAACAAAATTGTTACGTGGCAGGGGAACGCAAACAACGAAGAAGCAAAAAAGAAAACAACAAATGGGAGTCTACTTACAGGACGCCTCCCAAAGACTTGTTCAGCAAGATTTTGTTGTCGCGGTCGATCTTGGCAACGAAACTGAAATCTTCACTTGTCACAAAGCAAACCCTAGGTATCCCATTGTTTATGAAGTGCTCATTCTTCGGGATTTGCAAGTGGTCCATGTACACCAGCTACATATGGAAAAAAACACACAAGAATCAACCTGCAGCTGTAAAAAAGTGCAACTAAAAACAGAAACAAAAATTCACGCGAAAAATAAACAATTGGAGCAACAGAACATAACTAAAGCAACAGTAATATAAAACTAATAGAGCAACAAAAACTATGTAAAGTAGCAAATAACTTACAGCTAGAACATAAAACATAAACTGGTACACACAAAACTAAACTATGGAGCAACAAAAAAAAACTAAAGAAACAAAAAGTTAAATCTAAAGGAGCAAACAAAACTAAGAAAAGTAGCAAGCTACACAGAAAAAGGTAAAACCTTAAACCTAGAACATGATAACAGAAACAAGCACACAGAAATAAAACAAATGAAGCAACAGAAACTAACTAAGGCAACAATAAATTAAAACTAATGGAGCAAACAACATTAAGTAAAGTAGCAAGATGTGAAGTAAAAGTTAAAAACTTACAGCAAGAACAGGCAATGGGCCAGACATCCAGAATTCAAACAAGTTCTTCACCTTCGTCTTCTTCTTCGAAGGACCGGGTGCTTCGGAATCAACCTTCAGCTTTCCCTTCCGAAAGTTAACGCCATCAAGCTCGAGAGGTTGCTCCTTCTTCTTCTGAATTTTTTCAATGTAATGCATCAGAAGCTCCAAGATGTGCTCCTCCCAATCATACTCATGAGTCCTCTTTGGGTCACTCATGGACCCTATGTACTCTAAGCACATCATGTTGTTGGTGGAAGGATTCAGAACAGTGGCAAAGCACAATAGGTCCCATGTCCTGATAATGGCATCCTCTTCACCGTCGTCAAGCTCCTTCAACAACTTCGCTGCATTCTCTATGGGAAGCCTTGATAACGGGCCTTTGTATGCCTCTCTGATGTCTGAACACTCTTGGTGAGCAACTCAACAGGCTTTGAACCTGAGCGTAGACCAAACACCTTCTT
This sequence comes from Alopecurus myosuroides, assembly GCA_028641055.1. NCBI lineage: Eukaryota > Viridiplantae > Streptophyta > Magnoliopsida > Poales > Poaceae > Alopecurus > Alopecurus myosuroides. Next base: position 43,720 of record JAPCYS010003869.1, on the reverse strand, counting down.
GATGATATCCCGGGTGAAAACTATCCGTTTAGATCCACAATGAAACTCACGGAGCTCAACCACGGTGTTCACGGCAACAAAATCAATCAGCTCGTTGGGGACATTGAAAGGAGAAATATTGAGAAGTGAGGGAAAAGCGCTGTACTGCTCAATAATTTCTCGCTTCCGCGGAGAGAGATCATTTGCGCACTTCAGCAAACGCTTGGCAGCGAATCGGTCCTTGCTGACCCAATACTGCCCCTGCTCCTGCTCAGCAAAAAAAAGAACACTATGAACAAAAAAAGGAAACAAAAGAAGCACACAAAATGAACAACAGAAGCAAAAAAGAATGCAGTAATAGAACAAACCTCCATTGCGCTGCTGATTACAAATTGCAAGCAGATACACTAGGAGGCCGAGTAAGTAAACCAAAAAACCTGCAAAAAGGATAGATGAAGTTCAGAAAATACAACTACTTGCACATACGGTTCGAACTTAAAAGGAAAAGGAAATTGCTACAAACACGGATATGTGTACATGGGGTGTCGAATGAGGTTGAGTAACTAAAAATATGCTCAAAAGTTCTAAAAATATGCTAAAATAATTTGCAATTTGCTCCAAAAGACAACTAACAATTAAGAACAAACAGGGAAGCACATGTTAGGTGGAGTGCATTGGAGCATTTTGCTACAAACAATTGCTACTGAAGAAAGTTGGGCACTAACTATTGTAGCAAAAATTAGGAGCAACTATTGCTCAGAACCAGCAACCTGGAGCAACGACGGTGGTCAAGAGCAGGGGGGTCGCCTGAGACAGCAATTGCGCGCGGCAGGGGAGCGCCGGAGACCTCGCAGACCTGCGACAGCGCCGCCGCTCGAATCCGCTGCGTAACCCTAGCTACCGGCGTTGATGCAAATTAAGGTGAAATTGGTCACGTCGGGGGGGCGCCTGAGAGCAGGATAGGGCTCGGGCAGGGGGGCGCCGGAGTGCGCAAAGACCAGCGACCGCTCCACCGCCCGCCGGCGCTCACGACTGCTACCCTACCTACGAGATGTCGCCGGTGATGACAGAGGGGGGCCTAGCCGGGGAGGAGGAGGGAGGCGAAAGGAATAGAACCTCAGGGAATAGCCGGAGAGGAGGACGAGGAGGAGGCCGACCGCGTCGACGGTGTCGCCTCTCGTCGCCGCCCGCGAAGCCTACCGTTGCCGCCCGCGTCGCTCACCTCGCCTTCGTCGCCGCCTCCGCGCCGCGCGAGTGGAAACGTAACGGTAAGCGATAAAAATGGGAACCAACGGAGGAACAAAACCGGGTGCTGTAATAATCCACGCGAAACCGGCGGGGGACGTGCGCGTAATCTAACCGCCCACGTCGCTCGTATCCAACGGACACCGACCCGGGGGACGGAACGCAACGTTTCCCCGGGTGATTCACAGCATTTTCCTTAACTGAATGCTTGGATCATCTTTGACTTTGAAGGGAGGAATTTCATCAAATTTATTGTAATCTTCTGACATGTCTGTCTTGTCCTCGACTCCCACGATGTTTCTTTTCCCTGAAAGAACTATGTGGCGTCTTGGCTCATCGTCTGATGTATTCGCTTCCTTATCTTTTCTTTTTCTCGGTCTGCTAGACATGTCCTTCACATAGAAAAACTGAGCCACATCATTGGCTAGGACGAATTGATCATTCTCGTACCCAAGATTCTTTTGATCCACTGTTGTCATTCCATACTTCGGGTCTACATTCACGCCTGACAGGTTGAACCATTTGCACCAGAACAAAGGGACCTTAAAGGAAGGTCCGTAGTCAAGTTCCCATATCTGCTCTATGTAACCATAGTATGTGACCCTTTGCCCGTTGTCGTCTTTTGCATCAAACCGGACGCCACTGTTTTGGTTGGTGCTCTTTTTATCTTGGTATGCCGTGTAAAATATGTTACCATTTATCTCGTACCCTTTAAAGGTCAATACAGTCGAAGATGGTTGCTTGGCCAACAAGTATAGCTCATCTTCAACAATGTTGTCATTAATGAGACGTCTTTGCAACCAACCGCCGAAAGTCTTCGCGTGTTCTTTAGCAATGAAATCTTCAGGTTCCTCCGGGTATTTCGAGCGTAAAATATCCGCGTGTTCCTGGATATATGGAGCCGCCAAGCTGGAATTAACTAGAACTGTGTAGTGTGCTTGAGTGAAAGATTGCTCGTCCATACATGTTGTTGATTTCTTTCCTAGCGTGCCTTTTCCACGCAGTCTCCCCTCATGGCGCGACTGAGGAACACCGATCGGGTTCAGGTCAGGAATAAAGTCAACACAAAACTCAATGACCTTCTCCGTTCCATAGCCCTTGACCATGCTTCCTTCCGGCCTAGCACGGTTTTTAACATAATTCTTCAAGACTCCCATGAACCTCTCAAAGGGGAACATATTGTGTAAGAATACAGGACCGAGAACGGAAATCTCTTGGACTAGGTGAAATATGAGGTGCGTCATAATATTGAAGAAGGTTGGTGGGAACACCAACTCGAAGCTGACAAGACATTGGACCACGTCCTTCTGTAAACTTGGTAGAGTTGCTGGATCGATTGCCTTCTGAGAAATTGCGTTGAGGAATACACATAGCTTCACAATGGGTACTCGCACGTTTTCTGGCAGAAGCCCCCTCAATGCAATCGGAAGTAACTGGGTCATGATCACGTTGCAGTCATGAGACTTTAGGTTTTGGAAATTTTTCTCTTCTAGGTTTAGTATTCCTTTTATGTTCGACGAGTAGCCAGACGGGACCTTGATACTGCTCAGGACTTGGAAAAAGATCTCCTTCTCTTCCTTGGTAAGAGCGTAGCTGGCAGGACCTTTGAAATTCTCTGGATTCATCAGGTCGTCTCGTTCGTGCATACGTTGGTGGTGCAGCCGTGCTTTTGGTGTATCTCTCGACTTCTTCCCATGCACGCCCAATAAGTTTAGCAGGTTCACGCAAATATTTTTCGTCACGTGCATCACGTCGATCGCAGAGCGAACCTCTAGGAATTTCCAATAGGGTAGTTCCCAGAATATAGATTTCTTCTTCCACATGGCTACGTGGTTGTCGGCGTCATTCGGAACAGATTGTGCGCCAGGACCCTTACCAAAGATTACTTTTATATCTTTGACCATGTCATATATATCAGTACCTTTAGGGAGGGTTGGCTTCCTCCGTATCTGCCTCGCCTTTGAAATGCTTTCCTTTCTTTCTTACGGGATGCCTGTCTGGAAGAAATCGACGATGCCCCGGGTACACATTCTTGCCTATATGTATACTTTCAGTCTCGCCTAAACAGTGTGTGCATGCGCTGTATCCCTTGTTTGACTGTCCTGAGATGTTACTAAGAGCAGGCCAATCATTGATGGTTACAAACAGCAACCCTCATAGGTCAAATTCCTCTTGTTTGTACGCGTCCCACACACGTACACCTTCTTCAGCCCACAACTCTAAAAGTTCATCAACCAGTGGCCTCAGGTACACATCAATGTTATTGCCAGGTTGCGACGGGCCTGGGATAAGCACTGGCATCATAATGAACTTACGCTTCATGCATAACCAAGGAGGAAGGTTATAGATACATAGAGTCACGGGCCAGGTGCTATGACTGCTACTCTGCTCCCCAAACGGATTCAGGCCATCTGTACTCAGACCAAACCTTAAGTTTCTTGCGTCACGTGCAAATTCCTCGTACTTATCGTCGATGTTTCTCCACTGCGACCCATCAGCGGGGTGTCTCAGCATATCGTCTTCCTTACGGTCTTCTTTGTGCCATCGCAGCAACTTGGCATGCTCTTTGTTTCGGAACAAACATTTCACTGTGGTATTATAGGAGCATGCCACATCACCTTGGCAGGAAACCTCTTCCTGGGGCGATCGTCGCCCTCAACATCACCAGGGTCATCTCGCCTGATCTTAAACCGAAATGCACCGCATACCGGGCAGGCAGTTAAATTCTCGTGCTCACCGCGGTAGAGGATGCAGTCATTGATGCATGCATGTATCTTATGCACTTCCAATCCTAGAGGGCAGACAACCTTCTTTGCTTCGTATAAACTGCAGGGCAGCACGTTATCTCTTGGAAGCATCTTCTTCATTATTTTCAGCAGATTTTCAAATCCCTTGTCAGATAATCCATTCTCTGCCTTCCATTGCAGCAATTCCAGGGTGCCCAGCTTTTTGGCCATCTTCGCAATTTGGGTACAACAATTTTTTGTGGTCTTCTAACATGCGCTCCAACTTCAACCTCTCGTTTTCACTTGCGCAGTTTATCTGTTCTTCACGAATGACCTGACGAAGATCATCATCAGACTCATCAACAATGTCCTCAAGTTCAGCCTCGTCTTCCCCCATTTCAGTATCACCGTGTTCACCGAACATAGGATAATTATCATCATCCTCTTCTTCTTCATTGTCTTCCATTACAACCCCTCTTTCTCCGTGCTTGGTCCAACAAAAATAACTGGGCATGAAGCCTTCTTGCAACAGGTGGGTGTGTATGGTTCTTGAGTTATGGAAATTCCTCTTATTCTGGCATTTTTTACATGGACAAAAAATAAATCCATTCTGCCTGTTTTTCTCAGCCACATTGAGAAAACTATGCATGCCATTAAGGAATTCGGGACGACGTCGATCACTGTACATCCATTGCCGGTTCATCTGCATTATATAAATTTATCAACAACCATTATGCTAAATCATCATGACTAAATTAATTAATTAATACATAAATTTCATCACACGTTAATACCAAACTAGCGTATAGTGACCATACATATATAGTTCTCATAAAAATACACACTGAAACCATCCATAAAAACTCTCGCTAATTAATGCATTTAAAAACAACAAATGCGATCAAAATCGCAACAAAGGTAACAATTGACCCGACGGCATAATGATACCAAGCCTCTTTACTAATTGCATATTTCCTAATCTTTCTAATCTTCAGGCGCATTGCGTCCATCTCGCTCTTGTGACCATCGACGACACCGGCAAGAACCTTTTCCAAGGTCATCTTCTCTCTTTAAGTTTTTTCCAACCTTTCTTCAGTTTTTTTCAATCTTTCTTTCAAGCCAACATTTTCTTGTTCAACTAAGTATAACTTCTCAACAATAGCGTCGATTGGCATTTCCGGTTCCACTACCTCCTAGATAAAAATATCTATGTCAAGTTGGTCGGCGTAAGTAATTGTCGTATAATCAGGAGATGAAAATATGTAGTGAAAAAAGATAATATACCACATCCGAATCATAGACTGGACGAGGGCCAACGGGGACGGATATCAAAACCATGGCGCTATGTATATAAAAAAAATCTTACACAATAAGAAAATTATATACAAGTAAATACGTAAATCATACAAATCAAAATTTGTTTTGGTAAATAAAAACAATAGGCTCACCAAGGTTGTGTCGGTGATGGGGCGATCGACGGCAGTGAGGAAGGGGACAAGGCGCGCGACACTAAAACACAAATCATAATTAATTTTGAGCTCAAATTGCATCAATTTGTATACATAACAAAATGAATAACAAATTCTAGCTTAGGCATTTCATCAAACACCTAGCTAGCACAACAAAAATGAAATGAGCAAGAAAACGAGCAAAACTTGCAATGCCGGAAGAGGGAATGTTGATGCTAACCGTAAAACCGATGGGTACCAACAATCTTGACAAATGGTGGAGAAAAATGGGGATGGATTAGACCTCACAAGAGGAAGGAGAGAGCAAAAATGGAGTTGAGCTCAAGCTGGAAAAAATGGTGCTGAGCTCGGGGTGGTATGTAGGGTTTAGGGGAGGGCTTTAGGACCGGTTTGTGTTACAAACCAGTTCTAAAGGATATGACAGCGGGACCCGCAGTTGCTACAAAAAATGAGAAAACCTGTAGAACCGGTTTGTGATACAAACCGGTTCTAAAGGGTCTGTCCCCTGGGCCCCCTCCCTGCAGCAAATGGCCCGCAAGGCCTTTAGGACCGGTTTGTAACACAAACCGGTCCTAAAGGCCTTGCGGGCCATTTGCTGCAGGGAGGGGGCCCAGGGGACAGACCCTTTAGAACCGGTTTGTATCACATCCGTTTCCATTGTGCTTGGCTCAATGCCCTGTTTTCTACTAGTGCTAGGCATGGGAGGGACTGCAGCTGATCGATCTTATTCGAGGGTATCTCATGCGACTCTAAGAGATAGGGTGTCACTGTTGTTGTCTATGGCTTCTCCTACTCGTCACGTCAGTCTACTTAGTCGGTAGGACTTGGAACCTGTGGTTTGAGGGGTGCTTCTTCGAGGAGTGGACATTCTTTCGTGCGGAGGGGGTATGGGGGCTTTTGGGGGGATACAAGATGCATCAAAGACTAGACTGAGGTCTAGTGGCCGGGCTAAGCCGAAGGTAGATGCTCCTAAAATTGAGTGGACGGTGCACCTGGCATAACGCAGGGCTTCCACACCATATGCATGTACTTCGCCTACTTCTAAGAATCCTATTTTATCCGTAACTGATGAGGGAAATTGTATCTTGAGCGCGTAGACTTGGTGTGTATTTAAGATACACTATTATAGAGCGCTTAAACGAAGTGTTTTTCGTGTGTATACGTGTACATGATCGGGTAATTATATTTCACATCACATTAAAGGGGTCACGCCACAAAGAACTAAAACAGTAATACATTTCATTCATAACATAGACCAATGTCAGGACAATAGCAACAATATCAAACTAAACCTATAAAAATTTAAATAAGATATGCACATAATGTTTTGCTTGTCTCCTAAGACGCCGAAAGGTCTTCGCGGTAGCAAAGAGACTTGCCTAGGTGTTGCATGCTATTCCATACCACCTCTTTGTCATAGAGGCTCGCACATAGAAATGTTAGTGGAAACACTACATCATGTACTCAGACCGTAGGCACTCAAAAGCGCATCCAAAAATTCAAATGTTTTTAGATGCAAAAAAATTAAATGCGCATTTACTTGCGTTGAGAAAAGTCATCTGAGACAGATTTTAAAACTGCCTCCAAAGTTTTGCGTTTTAGGCACTTTTTTAGGTGACTTAGAAAGTTATATTTTAGGCACTATAAACATTGACGCCAATATATATTTCAGCCACTTTTGGGAAGTACCTTATAAGATATTTTAATTGAATTATAGGATTACTTTTTCCATGTTTTTATTTTAGAAACACTTTTTTATTGATGAGATTCTGCTCCATATTATTTTGCCTGATACGGGGTCCAAGGGACCAGGGTGCTCCGGTGCTCTTAGGGCTCACTAGAACATGAAAGCGCGCATTGCCGCGCCCGTCCTTATATAGAAATTAATGTGACTTTTTTTAACAAAATGTATTTTGTTAGTTTTTTTTCTAAACTCATGTACATTCTCAATCGCCATATATGTCATACAGATCATTCTTTTTTTCCTCCAGAAAATGCACTAAAGCTGATTCAAACATGTCCGTTTACTTGATTTAGAACAAGTCATATTCATCCACATACTACAAGAATATAGTAAAAAGCGCCTAGTCTGTTATAAGCCTCTCATGTTAATTAACACTTACTTATGTTATTTAGATCTAGAGAGGAATTCAGCTCTAGAATTTTTTTCTAATGCCATTCAGATCTTTGCTTTTTTCTAAGGTCGTCCAGATGCTGTTGGAACTTAATATAATAGAGACAATGTAACTTTTTTCAATTATGTTAATCCAAAAAAACACCAAATTGGTTCGACACAGACAGATCCCGATAATGAAAAGTAATGAAAACATGAAAGCTAAGAAATTGGAGATAGCTACACACCGCCTCAGCATATACTACAACCCTATATGATTGATATAGATAGAAAGGAAATAAACTAACATGTCCTAATAAACATAAGTAACATAGGCAAGGGAATCAATCAACGTTCATATATATCACAACAAACAAGTTTCGGTATGTCCTAATGATGGATTCTACCAGGCAAAGTGTTTTGCTCCATAACCATGACATCTTGTAGAAAGTTGGCAAAATTAATGTTTGGAGAGGCAGCAATTGCCTAATTTCATTCTGTTTACCCAAAGTTAATAACGATTTGATACTAAGTTCTGGAAATATTCTAATTGCCCGAATTCACAATATCAAAACAGTTACAAATATGGTGAATTGCAAGACCAAATTGGAAAAAACAAAATTATGGAAATAACAAAGGGAAAAGCGAAGACGGGGAAATCATGTGTGGACTGTCATGTGGTTGATCCTACGGTGGTGGTGCAGGAAGATCCCTTGTCGACCCATGCTGACACGCCGTGGACACAACAGCTATATTGCTACTAACAACAACCTTTTCCCACAATACAGGAACTCCACTACTGGAGTCATCTTGCCACAAAAAGATAGCGTTGTTGTGGAAGCAAATGTCATCTCCCTGGTCTGTATCATCCTGCCTGAAATCGATATACATGGCAAACTATGGGGAGGCCTAAATATGCTATGGAAGGAATCTGGACTGTCGGTTGACAGAGCACAAAGAAAAACAAATTACCAATAAGTTAATGATTCGGATATTCCTTACACGTCATGAGCGTAAGCCGAAGTTCATAAGCCTGCAATTTTGATGCAGAAATATATCCCAACCATATGCATAGACTAATGCCCAGATCCTACAACTTTATTGATTAGTAGGAGCGCCAAATTCCCTGAACAAGAAAATCTATCTAATTCTGATAAGCATTTCCTGCTTAGTAAAGTACATAGTGGCATCATCACACATTACTTATGTTTCACCTCCATTCCTTCCGGTGAATATTTCTGAAGAGAATTTTAAGGTAAACTAATTGTGTTCATATGATAGCAGCTAGGGAGTTGTTGCACATAAGGTCACCAGCTTTCTCGAGCAACATGGCAGGGAGGAGTAGAGGCCGTCCAGGTTGCCAAGCGCCACGTCCAGGCGAAAGCGCACAATTAGTTTTGCAACCACATAAATGTGTCTTTAAAACAATCATCTGGTGTATCATCCCAGGAAGGAGCTTTTCTTTAAATCTGAATAATCTGAATGTAGGATAAAAATAGAAAAAAAAACATGAGCTGTGAGTAGCACAATAATAAATATTATGTGTTAAATCGGTGAGTTGAGAGCTATTAGCTATAATCTACAAACAAAAGTGATCCAAGCTGAAAAATGAATAGATCAACAATTGTTATAACTCCAATCCCAAATGGCATATAGACATATTACATAGATTAAACTGTTGAATAGGACGTTGTTATAACCCATGGTGTCAACCAAGTCGTCCACCTCCGCTATGTGTACGCGTACATATGGGGGTTAGGATGGTCCTCCTGTACCTCTTCCTGCAGTGGCACCTGGGCGACAACAGAGGCGCAATCTTCCATGGATGGATGCAGCTTCATGAGCCAGCGCGCACCCGTACTCCTCCATCTAACCCTGAGCCAAAAACATGGCGATGGATTATAGATCAGCGCTGAAGCGAGAGGGAAATTATTATGCCAACTTATAAGAGGAACTGTAGGGAGAAATTGAGCAGGCATGAAACAGAAGTCCACTACCACCACCACTCGAGCGAAAGGAAACAAAAGACGGCGCCATTAATCGCACGAATAAGAGACGGCGGCTGGCCTACCCGGCTCTCCCGGCCGCCACTCTGCCTTCCGGAGGATCAGAGAGAAGAAAAGAGCAGGATGTGTGCACAATTCTATGGCCCATTAAATTGTGTAAAATAGTCGGCCCAACGAATGCCAGGGCGTCCAGATCTACCCGTGGAGCAGCAGCCCATAAACGTATAGCCCATGTTTTCGTGCGATAGTTGATGCGTGAAAGGAGCCCAAGCGATGTTGCGGAAGGAGAAATTGATCGTGAGCGTCCGTACGCGTAATCGACCGGTTAACAGGATCAAATCGCTGTGGTAAGCCGTAGCTTGATGCGTTTTACTGTTTCTTAATTTGGTACCGAGGGTACCATAACCCAAGGTTGCAATGCCCCTAGGGGATTTTGACGTACATACCAGATCCCTGGTTTAACGTGGGGGAGATCTCCCTAGCCCTGTGTTCATTTGGTTGCAAGGATGGGAAATCCCCCACACACCCTGTTTCTATCTTTTGAGTGAACTACGCACCCTCTGGTGTTACAAAAGGTTTGTGTTTTTAGCTATTTGGCAGGTTGAGCGGCTGATTAATTCAAAATACCACATGTGCCAAACCACAGATAATGAATACAAATTAATTGAGAGAACCATTCACATTCTGGAGCATATCTCAGACACTTGACAATTAATATTCAGTCTAGCACATTGCAGTTCATATGTTCAGGCAAGACCTTTTTCGCAGACTGCAATATACTCTCATCGAAAAACACATAATTTATAAAATATAAATAATAAGCCACGGCTCGAATTCTCGACGGAAACATAAGATCCATTGTGCAGAATAGAATCTTGTCAACATACAGAACATAGCTCATTGCGAAGATCTGCTGGCATATGCAAAGAAAGATTAATATACATCAGTTGTATGAAATCTGAAGGTGAGACAACAGAGACATGAGCTTCAAACTTGCTACTGTTTCAAATGAATTACATGACAGAGGAAATGTTCGGACATCATCCCATTTTTCTATTAAGATCAAGTGTAGATAGTAGAAGTTCATAAATTGAAGCAAAAAGTCTAGCCGAGTGGACAACTCCACAGCTTGTACTAATAGTACTCTCGTTGGTTGTCCGAATACATATGACATATCTTGATTGGTTAAAACAAGGCTTTGAAAAACAATTTACTTCATTAATATATAATTTACTAGTTTATGTAACACAAAACTGACGCGATGACTTTTTGTTAAAACTACTCAAGATTCTGATTTTGCATCACATAAATCACACACTAGTGGGAGAAATGTTGATCAAAGCTCCGTCTTAACCAATTAAAATGCATCTACACGTCCGTACGAGGAAGTATCGATCTAGAAGCATGTCAAAGGCGACTACAAGATTGTTTTTTCACTGTACAGTTATGGCCTACAAGATTGTTTTTTCACTGTACAGTTATGGCCTTGCACACACGAATTTAAGTCATTCAAACATCACTGGCACCAGAGACAACCAACAACACATATAACAAATATTTAGTATAACAAAGCTAGGTAATAGACAAATAATATATACTGAATTGCTACTGTCCAAAACATAAGAGAATGGCATTTTCAGCATCAAAGCAGTTTCCGGATGGAACTTGCAGAAATGTACTTTATTTCAAAGTTAAAAACCTAATAGAATAAAATAGGGAAAATTTGCTCCTGGACACCGTTATTTTGTGTCATTTGCCTAAACACACTAAACTTTTGTGACTTTGCTCAGTACCATTATAATTTCGCGGTTATTTGCCACAACACACCGCATGTCCTAAAACGGAAAGATCCACCCCCATAAAAAAAGAGACCAATCCCTTGACATCCTTCACCTTATAAACTGAAGTACGACGGTTCACGCAGAGGAACCGACTGCGGCGCCCCGACCTACGGAAACTCGGCGCAGCGATCCGGCCCGCCTCGCAGCACGAAGCTGCGCTGCCGGCCGTGATCTCCGCACCGCCCTATTCGATTCCGGCCAGATTACTCACCCCCGAGTACCTCCCTTCGCCTCGTTGTCAAGCCCTGCCTGGATCCCGATTTTGATTTGCTCGTTCCTATCGGAAGTAGTGGCTATCCTGTGCTAATAAATTGATGTTCCTAGTATATTGATCCCCTTGCAATTTCCGTTCTTCCTGTAGGCTGGGTAGTAGTTTATGTACACGAGTTGATGTCCGGGTGTGTGCGTGCCCTCTGTCTGGTAACGATGGCACACACGTGTGGAATCCAAATAGTGATAAAGTGAAAAGGAAAATACGTTCAGTTAAAGTTGTAAATCGGTCAAATCAAGCCAAGAAGTTGACCTTTCCTCTTTAGGACATGCGGTGTGTTATAGCAAATAACCACAAAATTATAATGGTACTGAGCAAAGGCACAAAAGTTTAGTGTGTTTAGACAAACGACACAAAATAACGGTGTCCAGAAGCAAATTTTCCCAATAAAATATAATCGTAAGTGTGTTTAATGATATATCTACACATCATTTTGAAGTGTTTGAGCTAATTATTCATAAAGATCTCCATAGCGAAGGTTTAGACTTTAGACATAACAGCACAGGTAGCTAAACCCCACTCTTTTGTGACTAGGAGGGCACACGTAGCTAAACCCCACTCTTTTGTGACTAGGAGGGCACACGAAGAGAGAAATTACCAACTTGACAGAACAAAACCAGAAAACATAGAATAGATATTGAGAATAGAGACAAACCTTCAGCTGAGAAATGTGAATAAATAACCATAGCCGTGAGATGCTCCTTGAGATATACCTGTTATAAAACAAGCTGTGAGATGCTCCTTGGGACATACCGGTAGGAAATTCCCCAAGAAAAATCAGGGCCGATAAACCGGGAGAATCATTTGGATACAACACAAATATTACATAGAACACCCACTTTTCAGTTTAACACGCGAGATACGTACTACCAACTGTGGGATAATTGGTGCGGCTGTTGCATGCCTTCGCTGCAGCCAGTGATGTGCGCTACACATTGATCGACAGGTCTATCCTACACATCGATCGGCAGGTCTATCGACAAAATACATGATCATCCGGATTCATACATCATTAACTACAAAAGTAGTAGCACCAGGAAAAAAATATTAGACAACAGAAATATGTATAATTCATAACAAGATGGAAGTGAAAGCAAGTAGCAGCGCATTTACTGTGCCTATCTTAATCCACAAATAAATTGGCAATGAGAAAACCTGAAATAATTTACAGGTACACCCATTCTGCTTTTCTTTAGATAGCCAAACTGAAGTTCTGCCTACTTTTCTTGAGAAGTGAAATGGCATAACACACATACTCCCACGCTGCTTTGTTATTAATTTAATATTTCCATCCTTATCTTCCCGAGTTATCTCTGGAACTAGCATCATTGTCTGAATGTGTAGTAGAAAAAAAAATGCATGGACTGTAGACGGAAGCAAGCTGCTTTCTGCCAGCCGCTTTGGTCCATCTGGTCGTCGCGTGAATGCTGAAATTGGGAACACAAATCGATCCTAGACAATAAATGACAGCTAGCTAAGATATGGATCTGATCCCAAAAGCCTGTCTAAGCATCGGCAGCTGCAAGATCTGGGAACAACCCATTGTTGCTAGGTCGGATAAGGCCTTGGTGAAGAAGGAAATAGAGATGGGGAGAAGGGAAGATGCTAACCTTCGTCCAAGGATGAGGAAGAAGCTCGTGGCCGCTGGACCCTCGCCGTCGCCGGAAGTCTTCCCGGGGAGGTCGAGCTAGAGAAGATCTCGGGGAAGGAGAAGAGACGAGCGTAGAGGGGAGAGGCAGAAGAGGGAGAGGTCGGGATGGAGGGCTCGCTCGTGTTCGCCGCCTGAGGAAGACCTCGCGCCCAGGCCCAACGCCGTCACCTCTCCCTGCGAACGAGCGCCGCCGCCGAGCGCGAGAGAGAGCGATTGTGGGATTTCGTCCCCGATGTCCCGACTAGAGGAATTCTCACCCAGGGAAATGCCGCGGAAGGGCCCAATTTTCCTCGCCTCGCGGAGCGCCAAACAGGCCGCTGGGCTCCTCCCGCGGAATTCCCACCCGGGGAAAAGGCCGGAATCCGCGTGGTATCCGCTGCCACCAAATGAGCCCTTAGTCGGGGGCGTCCCCTAACTATCTCTTGGGCCATCCTGTCGCGCCCAACGCTCAGCTTCGTTCTTTGCGGGCCGGGCCTAGTTTTGCATTCGCCATCCTGTCGCGCGGATCACTCAGCTTCCTTCCTTGTGAGCCGGGTCCAGTTTGCATTCTTGAGAGAGATAACGCCGTGCATTTTTTTTTTTTTGAATTTGAACGCCGTGCATTCTTGAGAGAAAGTTTCACCGCACGAGAGTTGTTTTGGCTTCCATTAGAGCCACCGCAAGCTGAGGCTAACATGCGACGCCGCCATGTAGTGTTGTCTCGTTATTTTTTCTTTTCTTTCGAGGGATGTCCATACTGCAACTTGGATACTTCAAAACAAGCCAGGAACACATAATACCGGAAAGTCATTTTGGCTTCCGAGCTACACAAAAATGATAAAATCTTAAAAAAATTAAAGACCTGAAACACTATATTATAGATCTATATACTTCACATTTTTGTTTAGCTGAAAATAAAAACCTTTTCGAACTGAAACTTTGCATGTTTGTACTATATAATCATTAAGAACGTGTATCAGGGATTTTTTTCCATATTTTTTCGAAACTTGTAAATATGATTTTCGGTTTTTTTATATACAGGGAGCAATGGAGCTCGGGTGCACGAAATTCTCATCCACATAATACGGGCAAATCTAGAGCTACTAGCTGGAAATCGCTGATATTGGGAGTCACATTGAATATATATTGTTGGTTATCATACCATCACCATGCTATAGTCGTCGTTAGTTCGGTACCATGCAAAGACGTCGTCGGAGTAGGAGGTGACATGTGGCTCGGGAAACAGCGTTATGCTAGATGGACGCCGACGGGAATGCCATTTGTCTATCGTTTATTTTTTAGTTTTTTCAACTAATTAAACTTGAGGCCTTGTTTAGATGTAGATTTATTTATTACCTTATATTTTAAGTTTAATGTTGGTATAATTTATAAATAAGTTGGAGTGAGTCGGGCCTCTGAATGCGCGAATCTTCCAGGAACCGACCATACAATAGAAATGTAAAATAAAAAAACATACATATATTTATATACTACATAAATATTAAATATATAGATGAATTTGTACGGACCCCGAGGCTCTGAAGCCCCTCTTTTGGGTAAACCCTAGAACGTGTGTTTGTGTCATGTACCACCTAGACAGGCATCGAAAGGCGGTAGAACAGTAGAACCTTCTCTTCTTTTATGCATGGTTAGGTCATAGCAACATGTCAATAAAAGTTTGGAACCAGGATTCAAGAAGATTCCCTTGGGTAGACCCACGGTGGGAGTTTCGTGGTTTTCGGTCCTCACAACATGGTTGAATGTTTCGGATCGAACGAATCGGAGAGAATCTCGTCAATAGTTGGGTTATACATTTGTCTTGGGTCTTCCTAGGGCCTACCGTAACACAACCAACAAATTAGTTCCACGTTGCTACCATCTTTCGACACATGCATCGGGTGTAGATGTATAAGTCTAGCTTTTATCCAACGGGGCTAGGGTTTTGCCGCGGAGGGTTCTGGAGCGTCAGAATCTCACTACAAGTTAGGAGGTGCCATACCATGCGCGTACAAGTGTTATATGGGGTTTGGATGTCAAAGATTCCACTCCATGGTGTGACCTGTTTCACCGATATCCACTTCTCTCTAGTGAGTTTCTGGATTTACAATGTAAAAGTTCAGGATCGGACGAATTGGAGGGAATCTTGTCAAGAGTTATAGGTTGTACCTTTGTCTTGGGACTTCCTATGGCTTACCCTAACACAACCAAGCAATGAATTACACTTTAATATCTTCTTCCGGCTTCGTTTAAGGTTGTACCGGCCAGTGGTTTTTTACTTTCGTAGATAGATAATTCTCGTGCCGACAAAGAAATTACTAGGCCTACAGAGAGGGAAAAAATATGTGAAATATGTGGCAGGGTTCGCATACTGACCAGCCCTAAGAACTCTCCCTTTATCAAGTTTCTGAATTGTCATATTTGGTTCGGTTGATCGATCATGTTTCCACCGCGACAAAAAAATCATCCTTCGACAAATCTCTTCCTCCTTCAGCATCTTATCTTGTCAGGATTTGACACAAAATACATATGCATCATACAGAGTCTCAAATTGTCATGACCGGTACCATGTCTATCAAGGTTGAGGTAACATAAGTAGTTATTAAAATTCAAAAGTTTTGTGTCATTAATTTTGTGACGTACTTGATCAACCGTGTTACCAAGTTCGTTTGCATCATAATGTACTCGTTGTTGGGAGAGTTATTAAAATGACCTAGACCTCGTCTAGAGGGGGGAGGGGGATAAATGATTTAAGGTAATTACATACTAGGTTTGAGTAAATAAGAAAAATCAAGCACACAATCTCATCATGTTAGTCAAGCTAAGTGAACCAACAACTTATACTAAATAAGATAGAAAACTTCAAAAGAACAGTGGATACGTAGAAAAGCTCATAGAGTAAAATGTATCCGAAAGTTAAATTTCCAAATAAAGGTACCACTACGGGAATTGATCAAAATGTCGATGGCCACGGGCTACGCTGACGGCTTTTTGTCGGGGCCGTCGGCGTAGACCCCGGCCAAGCTGCGCAAAGTGCATAGTTTTTGTGAGCTACTCTGACGGCAATGTCATTGGCATATCTCTGTTTGAGATAAGCCGGCGGCATTGCCGTCGGCCTAGCTCTGGTTTTTTTTTTACTTACTCACCGGTTTGAGCATAACTTTTGGATTCGAACTCGGATTTCGATGTTCCTTAGCTCGTTTCGAAGAGGAGAAGTAGATGTACATCATCGTGCACATTGTTCAAGTTATATTCGTCAAAAAAATCATGAGAAAGGACGGAACCAACAATAAAACGGTTAAGGGTTTCGCCGGAGAGGGGCTCCGGAGCGTCGGAATCCTACCAAAACCTAGGTGCTGCCATACCAAGTGTTTAAAAGTGCATTTTGGGTTGTAGATGTCCAAGATTCCACTCCGGGATGTTAGCGGTTTCACTGTCATCAGTTTCTCCCTAGTGAGTTTGTGGAAGTATAGGCGGAAACTCCCACTTCGGTCGAATTGGAAGGAATCTTGTGAAGAGTTTGAGTATACCAATTTTTGGGTGTGATTAGGGCCTACCCTAACACAAACAAGAAATTTTTTACACTTTGCTACCCCTTTTGACGTTGGTACTGGGTGTAGACGTTTAAGCTGGGCTTTTCTCCAACGGTGCTAGGGTTTCACCGGAGAGGGGTTTCGGAGTGTCGGAATCCAACCAAAATCTATGTGGTGACATACTAAGTGTGTAAAAGTGTGTTTTATGTTTTAGATGTCCAAGATTCCACTCTGGGGTGTTAACGCTTTCACCGTCATCAGTTTCTCTCTAATGAGTTTGTGGACTTATAGGTGGAAACTCCCAAGTCGGTCGAACTGGAGAGAATCTTATGAAGAGTTTGGGTATAACTTTGTTTTGGGTGTTCCTAGGGGCTACCCAAACACAACAAAGAAAAATCCCTGCACTTTGCTACCCCCTTTTGACATCGGTACCGGGTGTAGACATATAAGCTGGAATCTTCTCCAACGGGACTAGGGTTTTGCCAAAGTGGTGCTCTAGAGCGTCGGAATCCAACCAAAAGCTAGAGGGTGCCATACCAAGTGTGTACGAGTGTATTCTGGGTTATAGATTTTCAAGATTCCACTCCGGGATGTTAGCGGTTTCACTGTCATCGGTTTCTCTCTAGTGAGTTTGTGGGCTTTATATGTGGAAACTCCCACTTCAGTCAAACCGGAGGGAATCTTGTGAAGAGTTTTTGGGTGTCCTAGGGGATACACTAACACAACCAATAATAATTTTTCACTTTGATACCCCCTTTTAATGCGGGTAGCGAGTGTAGACGTATAAGCTAGGCTTTTCTCCAACGGGGCTAGGGTTTCGCCTGAGAGGGGCTCCAGAGCGTCCGAATCCAACCAACAGCTAGGTGGTGCCATACATAGTGTTTACAAGTGTGTTTTGGGTTTTTAATGCCATTGTGCTCTACTGTGCCAAATCTTAGCTCACTCCAACATGGTTTCATCATTTGGTGCCCAAGTTTGACATGTTTTATCCAGGAACCCTAGTTTCCACACCTTATTTGCTTTGGGGGGGGGGGGTGACCCTATACTACACACCCAACTCCCCAAAACATGGTCTATGTTTGTTTGCAATGCCATTGTGCTCCACTTTGTAAAATATTAACCCTTTCCAACATGGTTTGGTCATTTGGTGCCCAAGTTTGCTTGTTTTCTCTAGAAATCGTAGTTTCGACATCTAATTTGGTCGGGAGTGACCCTATACCACACACTCAACACTACACTTACTAAATTTCTATACATGATAGAAAAGATTATATGGATGTCATATTTGAATTTCTCTTATTTTTATAATCAACTTACGGATTTGTAGATATGAATTATTCAATATTAAATGAAAAAGGAAAAATATTAATTATTATTTGAATTCGATATTATTATTAATTATCCATTTTTGTATTTAAATAATTATTTGGATTCACAAAATAAAGGCATGTAACATGATGGTCTAAGGGTTAATAGGATTGGTAGGATACTATTGTTAACAAAGCATTCATTGTTTCTAGGCAGCTCATAGGGAAGGAACTAAGAAGTTAAGCGTGCCGGGCTGGATCAGTCTAAGGCTAAGTGATGGATCAGGAAGTGTTAGTAGAAGCGAGCGATTTAAATTGAAATTAAGAATGATTAGAGAAAAAGATAAATATGTCTCTAGATCAATTAACTGGTTAAGCAATTCAAATAACAAATTAGGAAAAAAAATTGAGAAAAACAATGCTGCCCTATTCATAGGCTGGTGGTTTTGCCGTCTTCTTAGCCCAATCTACACCGACGGTTTTTCCTACACCAACGGCATCTGGGCTACTCCGACGGCTGCCGTCGGTGTAGGCTACACCGACGACAATATGGCCTAGGCCTACGACTCTTGGCCGTCGGTGTAGCCCGGCTCTCCCATAGTGTACTCTCTGTTAGAGTGTGGTGGAGACCTATTTCCCTTCAATAGCCGCAATGGCTAACCGTATTCACCTCGAGCCTTCCCACAATGGGAAGTACCTCGATCTACTAAGTGATGCCTTTGAAGATGGCAACCAAACCATTAAAAAAATTCTTGCGGCAATCTCAACATCTTAATCACACTAGATTTCACCTTGTTGCAAGAAGCTTCAGATTTATTGAGAGTCTTCATCCATCTTGTGGAGTGTCCTCAACCTTGTGTAAATGTTTGGTCAACACCTTCAAGTCGACCTCATAGTGGAAACGAGAATCTCCCTCACTGGAGAAGGTCAAGGAGAATAAGGTGTGCACATCCGTGCTATTGAGGAGTTCCTAGGTGGCTTTCTACCTCTCCAACGTAGACGTACTTCTCTTGAGAAAGAACTACGGGAAACATATCATTGTCTCCTTGTTTACACTTGTGGTTTATCTTGTTACCTTACATATTGCTTCCATTGCGTATTGTATTTTGTATCACATAGGTTGTCCACCTAGTTGCACATCTAGATAACCTTGTATTACTTGTTTAGCCCAAACTAAAAAGGAAAAGAAGAAAAAAATGGTAATCAACATATTCAACCCCCCGTCTAGTTGACCATAGTGTACTTTCAGCAAATGACTTGAAACCTGCACACAAACAAACACACTACTTTTCCCCAACAAAACAGAGAGGTTGTCAATCTCTGCGGTCTTGCTGAAAATAGAGGGATTAAACTTTTGGTGCAGAAAACAATGGTGATTGCAGGAAACAATAGAGAACAGTATGATTGCAGTAGGTGATTTAACAGTATGAGGAAAATGGACCTGGATCCACAGTTCGCTAGTGATGTCTCTCCATAAATATTTCTAGCATGTTGGGTAAAAAAATTAGAACTAGGCAATTGACAAATAATGAAGGCATGACAATGCAATATATGACAAGATGTTCACTATGAGATTTAACAGGGCATTACAACAAAGTATATAGACTTTCTATCCAACGCATCTATGCCTAAATAATTCACCTTCGGGTCAGCATCCGCATTACTTCCAGTATTAAGTTGCAAACAACAGATTATTGCATGAAGTATTGTGTGTAATGTAAACAATGAAAATGACACGTAGACTAAACATCATTATTTTATCCCTAGTGTCAACAACACGTACACAACCGTGCACGTTTCAGTCACTCGAACGCTGATTTATCGAGGCATGAACCCAGTATCGAGCATAAATACTCCCTCTTGGAGTCACAAGCATCTACTTGGCCAAACCATCTACTAGCAACAGAGAGCATGCAAGATATAAACAACTTTCTCATAGTATCAATATTCATCAGATCCAGCAAACACAACATGTAGCATTACATAACGGTGATCATGATCATGGGCAGCTCACAAGATCTAAACATGATAGCACAAAGTAGAGAGACTACCATCTAACTACCGATATGGACCCGTAGTCCAAGGATGAACTACTCACACATCACTCCGGGGGCAGGCATGGCGGTGTAGAGACCTCCGGTGATGATTTCCCTCTCCGGCAGGGTGCCGGGAAGAGCTTCAGAACCCTCCGGACTAGGGTTGATGACTGCGGCGGCGTCTGGATGTTTCATGGAATATCGGTTTGGTATTTAGGTTTTTTGGGGCATAAGTAATGTATAGGAGAAAGGGCGGTGTGGGTGGCCACTCGAGGGCGGTTTTTTGGGGCAGAAGTAATGTACAGGAGGGCATCGGCCAGGGGTGGGTCGCGCACTGATGTGGCGTGGCCGCCTCTTAGGTCGGTTGCTCCTCCCCTTCGGGCTTCTGGAATATTCTATTGTAATATTTGCGTACGCCTATTTTCATCCAATTCCAAGAATATTTTGCGATTAGCTTTTGTGAAAGAGAAAAACAACAGAAAACAGGAACCGGCACTATGGCATCTTGTTAATAGGTTAGTCCCAGAAAATGCATAAAAATGCTATAAAGTGTAAACAAAACATGTGGCACTTGATAAAATAACAACATAGATCATCAAAAATTATAGATACGTTTGAGACGTATTAATTTCCTAGTCGTATTGGTCGACGGGACGCAGAGAAAGAATTGAAGCGGTGGAGGAGAAACCCGCGTACGCCCCTCGGGCACCAGCATGTCAGGTTAATGCGTTGGTATGCCACTAACATATGGGCCTACCCACGCCTGGGCACCTGCTAGGCGGTTAAACCAGTGGCACGTTGTGGCAGAGCACGCTGCCACGTGCCCGCAAAAATTGTCTTGCGGAGTAGCACACATCACCCACGCAACGCTGCTTGTGGCGGGCGGGCCAGACATGCCACATTTGGCTAGAATTTAGTAGCGTTCGACCCGGGGTGGAGACCACCAACACCTTGCACCCCGGGGTGAGTTTCTGGCCCCACTTACTAGTGGCGCACAAAACTTGTCCGAACTCTGCTGGTACACGATTAGCAGTGGTACACCAAAAATATTAACGCCGTTGGTCTTACACGTGGCACGCTTTACTCAAAAAATCTACTGATGCTTGTGCTACCGTAAGGTATTTCCTACTAGTGTTAGTCTCCCAAAATTTCTCAAAACTTCATCCACAATAAATTTGTGTCGTTACAAATCTAGTGTTTCAAGAACGCGAGAGTTACCAGCTCGTGAAATTTAACCCGAACGAATCCTTGATGAGAAATCAAACAGATGCAACTAATGCAAATTAAGGTAAAAATATGTAATCAAGTCTGTGTCTCCAAAATCCCACCAAAACAACAAATATCATGGAGGACTTGAAGAGAAAGAACAAAAGGAGGAAATAAAGAAATTGCTAAAATACCTAGATCCAAATGATTCCCTCTATATAGAAAAGTGATTGATTGTTATAAAGGTAGATCTAGATCTCCCCTCTCTTTTCCTTCAGACAGATGAAATAATCATTAAATGTATGGAGAGAAATGCGCAATACAAATATTCATCTGCAGATCATTAAAGTGCAAAATATGTTGTGCGTGAAATATTAATTTCCCTCCACGCTAACCAACCTCCCATTAATTTTTTTACATGTATTTAGTGTATGATAGTTTGTAAAAAAATTCACGTTTCTAATTCACTAACTCAGGAGAATTGTGATTCTCTCGTGTTTGATCAATTAGAAGATAGTACAAGATTCAATTTCTAATTGCAACATTAGTAGTCCAATAAATAGAAAAAAACACTCATGATTTCAGATTTACATGTCCGAGATTTGAGAAGAGTCAAGTGACTCATACTAGTACAGTTCAGGCAATTTAAACCCCAACCCGCACAACACTCCAATTGCATATTGTTTGAAAGCCATATCCAATAGCACACATTTAAAAAATAGAATGGTGTACGATGCGATTCACACGTGTTCACGTTGTGCAATGTAGGAGTCCATCACACATAGCATTAACATAATAGAAATAGTTTGATGCACCATACATGATTTTCATCATAATGGTTTATTTTTGGCACAAAACTTCCTCGTACCATAATAAATAATAGTGTCAAGTTAGTTTCTGGTTTTTCTTAATAAATGTTTTTTATATTTTCTAAATGGACAATTATTATTTTTTGCTTTGAATTTATCGGTTTTTTAGAAAAAAAAGGTGTGTGGTAAAGAAAACAACCATGCGTGGTTTAAAAATAAAAACCGTGTGGACTACATTATAAAAAAAATCATGATGCTAGGTTCTCTTTTGGCCCAATGGTGCCTAGCACCATACTAAACCCTAGTGTCTAAAGAGTTTCCTACTTTATATTTTAAGTGGGTATTTTGTGTGATCCATAGCACATAGTTTATACAAAAAAATATGTGTGAATTAGGAAGCAATCACATGCTTTTTTTATATAAAACTTTTTATCTAGTGCAATAGTAATTTTCATCAAGATGGGTCCATCTTTTGCACAAATTTTCCTTGTACCCAACTGAAAAATAGTGCCAAAAGATTTTCCAGTTTTCTATTTGTAATTGCCAACAAGGGCCTATTTTGAATATGTTAAAAATGACACCTTGAGAGTTTTCACACACAATACACCGTCTGTATTGTTTAGTTCCAAACCTTTTTTTGTTGCTTTTTCGCATCTTTTTCCATTTAAACAAATTTTGTCCAATTTTGGCTGAGATTCTGTTATATAATATTGTTGTTAAATTCAATAATAACAACAACTTTTTAATTTTCTCTAGTTGCACGCCACTCGTATTTATTCTATTAGTGGCGTGTCAGAGCCATTAGTAACATTTACTAGTGTCGTTCCCGATACACGCCACCAACAAAAAAAATGGCATGTCACTAGTAGGCTATTATCTACTAGAACACTATTAAAAAAAAGGTAAGATCATGCATAAGAATGATTTCCAAAATTCTAGGTGTCGCTAAACCAAAGCCCAGTTCCAAGAACGTGCATTTAGGAACAACCAAAATAGTGATTCTCTCACTAGACATAATACAAACCACCAAACTAGCCAGTGATACAACAACTATGTTTTATATGTTTGATAGGAACTAATGAAACACACCATTACTATGGTTGACGAAGCACTTTCATGTTTCTCTCATCCTGGCTGAAATGATTGGTCCTAAAAAATAGGACATAGAACAATATAAGGGTTGAAGATTTCTTGCTAGAAAGCACTCATATTCTTGAAGATTTCTGGCTAGAAAACTCTTAGCCCACTTATGGTCTGCATCCTCGGTCTGTTTACGATCATAAACACTTCTGGCCCAATTCATTTTGCTAGGTTTGTACTACTTTGCTCCTATGGCATGTTTTTTTAATGTTTTTTCACTCTAGCTGAATAAAACTTTGTTCATACTACTGTATTACTACTAGATAAGAGGCTAAATAAAATAGGAATGTAGGAAATCTATGCCAATAATAAATTCTCAAGGTTGTCAACTAGAAACAAGTTATTAGTCTCTTCTTCCAGTAGTTCCATCAGCTTCTTAGCTTCCTCCTATGATCCGTTGTGGCATTCCAGCGGACAATGCAAATCGAAATATTTGATGTCTGACTCAAACAAAAATAAAAGAAAGAAGAGAACAAAAGGATAACGGAACTTTGTATTTGGTAACTATCATGTAGTTATGTTTAACCTTGAATGCAATTTAGGGATTCGACAACCACAAAGGAGAGAGAAAATGGACTTTCTTCTTTTACCTTCTTATTATTCAAGACATGAATATAAAATGTATTGTACTCCCTTTGATATTTTTCCGTGATCTTTACTCGGTGTTGATCAAGTAAGTTAGAAGGAAGATGGGTGTTCTAGGGAGGCCCCAGCTAAGTGAGGTAGGGTGCTCCAAGCACAGAACGAAGCAAAAGTAATAGCCGTGCATCATCTCCAACCCTCCGCTTGGTTATGACCATAAACAATTCTGGCTCACTTCGGTTTGGACAGCCTTGCACTACTTTTCTCCTCTGTACACCACTCTCATTTAATCAATTTTCTTTATTTCACTCTTGTATTGTCTATCTCAGCCTGCCATGCAGGCAAAATCGAATTTGATCATCGCCTAGCTAGAAATATATATATCTCAAATCGATACTGGGAATTGGTAAAATAACCATTCCCCAAAATATTATGGTTCAGCGGCAACACATTACGGGAGAACTTTAAAATGCCGACGGGATTTCTATACGCCGCCGGCCAAATATCAGGGCCATCGGCGTATACCCGGAATGCAAGCGGATAATAAAAAAAATCCTAGTTTTTTTTACTCCCTCACCATTTTGACCATAACTTTTGCATTTGAACTCGGATTTCGACGTCATTTAGCTCGCTTCGAAAAGGAGAAACCTATCTAAATCATCATGCATATTATTCAAGCTAAATTATTCAAAAAAAAAATGATCTAAGAACGGAACAAACAAGAAAGGGTTATCGCTACCGGGTGTAGACCTATAAGCTGGATTTTTCTCCAGCGGGGCTAGAGGTTGAATATTGAGAAACTCTTGGTGTATCTATGATAAAATAGGTACATGTGTACCTAAAAATGATTTTTTCCAAAAATAATGAGCATACTATGAGGTACCTGTAGTTCAAATTTGACTAGTTTCCAACGTAATCGGCAGAAACTTGTGTTTTTTAAAAGAGGTGGACGGAAACCTTTTCATATGAAACAAATTGGTCATTTGTGCATATAACATGGTCTAGTATTTTCAAAAATTGTAACTCTAAAGTTTTTCAACATATTTGTGGTAGGTCATTCACAAAAGAACCCTTTTTTACACTCGGAAAATAGAAAATGGTTTTTTATTCAATGAAAAGCAAAACTTCCTCCGTCAACATTGTCCGTACTTCCAAGATGCATATTTGTGTGGAATATTGGAACATTTAAACAAACTATTCCATGAATATGACCATAACACCCGTCATTTGGCTCGAAAACCTGGAATGTTCGGAGGAGATAGCTTATTTTTGTGAACACATTTTCAACACAACTGTCGTATTCCAAGTTTATTATTTTTGGAGTATACTAGGACATATATAATGACACCACGCGAATGTCTTGCATCATTTTGGGTTGTTTTGAATTTTTTGGAATTTTCTAAGCCGGTTCGAGAAAAAAGTCAAGACGACGGGTATGACTGTTCTTAGCTAGGGGTTGAATATTAAGAAACTCTTGGTGTATCTATGATGAAATAGTTAGTTGTGTACCTAAAAATGATTTTTGCCAAAAATCATGAGCAAACTATGAGGTACCTGTAGCTCAAATTTGACCAGTTTCCACCGGAATCGACAGAAACTTGTTATTTAAAAGAGGTGGATGGAAAACTTTTCATATGAAACAAATTGGTCATTTGTGCATATAACATGGTCTAGTATTTTCGAAAATTGTAACTCTCAAGTTTTTCAACATATTTGTGGTAGGTCCTTCACAAAGAGACCCATTTTTTTACACTCGGAAAATAGAAAATGGTTTTTTATTCAATGAAAAGGAAAACTTCCTCCGTCAACATTGTTCGTGCTTCCAAGATGCATATTTGTGTGGAATATGGGAACATTTAAACAAACTATGCCATGAATATGACCATAACACCCGTCATTTGGCCCGAAACCCTCGAATGTTCGGAGGAGATAGCTTATTTTTGTGAACACAATTTTAACACAACTGTCGTATTCCAAGTTTATTATTATTTGTGTATACTAGGACATATATAATGACACCACGCGAATGTCTTGCATCATTTTGAATTGTTTTGAATTTTTTGCAATTTTCTAAGCCGGTTTGAGAAAAAAGTCAAGACGGCGGGTATGACTATTCGTAGCTAGGGGTTGAATATTACGAAACTCTTGGTATATCTATGTTGAAATAGGTAGTTGTGTACCTTAAAATAATTTTTGCTAAAAATCATGAGCAAACTATAAGGTACATGTAGTTCAAATTTGACCAGTTTCCAACGAAATCGGCAGAAACTTGTGTTTTTTAAAAGGGGTGGATGGAAACCTTTTCATATGAAACAAATTGGTTATTTGTGCATATAACATGGTGTAGTATTTTCAAAAAATTTAACTCTCAAGTTTTTCAACATATTTGTGGTAGGTCCTTCACAAAAAAAAACCATTTTTTACACTCGGAAAATAGAAAATGGTTTTTTATTCAACCATAAGGAAAACTTCCTCCGTCAATATTTTACATGCTTCCAAGATGCATATTTGTGTGGAATATGGGAACATTTAAACAAACTATACCATGAATATGACCATAACACCCGTCATTTGGCCCGAAACCCTGGAATGTTCGGAGGAGATAGCTTATTTTTGTGAACACATTTTCAACACAACTATCGTATTCCAAGTTTATTATTTTTGGTGTATACTAGGACATATATAATGACACCACGCGAAATTCTTGCATCATTTTGGGTTGTTTTGAATTTTTTGGAATTTTCTAAGCCGGTTTGAGAAAAAAGTCAAGACGACGGGCATGATCGTTCGTAGCTAGGGGTTGAATATTGAGAAACTCTTGGTGTATCTATGATGAAATAGGTAGTTGTGTAACTAAAAAATTTTTTTGCCAAAAAATCATGAGCAAAATATGAGGTACCTGTAGTTCAAATTTGACCAGTTTCGAGCGGAATCGGGAGAAACTTGTGTTTTTTCAAAAGTGGTGGATGGAAACCTTTTCATAGGAAACAAATTGGCTATTTGTGCATATAACATGTTCTAGTATTTTCAAAAATTGTAGCTCTCAAGTTTTGCAACATATTTGTGGTAGGTCCTTCACAAAAAACCAATTTTTTACACCCGGAAAATAGAAAATAGTTTTTTTAACCAATGAAAAGGAAAACATCCTACGTCTCCATGCTTCCAAGATGCATGTTTGTGTGGAATATGGGAACATTTAAACAAACTATGCCATGGATATGACCATAACACCGGTCATTTGGCCCGAAACCCTGGAATGTTCGGAGGAGATAGCTTATTTTTGTGTACACATTTTTAACACAACTGTCGTATTCCAAGTTTATTGCTCTTGGTGTATGCTAGGACATATATAACGACACCACGCGAAGGTCTTGCATCATTTTGGATTGTTTTGGTTTTTTTGGAATTTTCTAACCCGGTTTGAGGAAAAAGTCAAGACGGCGGGCATGAATGTTCGTAGCTAGGGGTTTAATATTGAGAAACTCTTGCTGTATCTATGTTGAAATAGGTAGTTTTGTACGTAAAAATGATTTTTGCCAAAAATCATGAGCAAACTATGAGGTACCTGTAGTTCAAATTTGACCAGTTTCCAACGGAATCGGCAGAAACTTGTGTTTTCAAAAGAGGTGGATGGAAACCTTTTCATAGGAAACAAATTGGTTATTTGTGCATATAACATGGTCTAGTATTTTCAGAAATTGTAGCTCTCAAGTTTTGCAACATATTTGTGGTAGGTCCTTCACAAAAAAAAAACATTTTTTCACTCGGAAAATAGAAAATAGATTTTTTTACAATGAAAAAAAGAAATGAAAAAATATGAATTTGAAAATCATTATATGAATGTCATTATTTGTCATTTTGTTATTTTTTTTTGAAAAGGATGTTTTACTATTTTTTTGATTTTTGAATTCAAATTTTTTGTTATTAGTTTTTATTTAAATAATTGTTTGAATTCACAAAATAAAAGAGTGTGACATGATGGTCCAAGGGTTAAGGTTAACAGGATTGATTGGATAATATTGTCAGCAACACATCCGTTGTTTCTAGGTAGCTCACAGGGAAGAAACTACAGAGTTAAGCGTGCTGCGGCTGGAGCAATCTCATGATGGGTGACCGATCGGGAAGTGTCAGTATAAGCGAGTAATTTAGATTAAAATGAAAAATGGTTAAAGATAAAGATAAATGTGACTATAGTGTGATCAAGTGGTTAAACAAGTGAAATAAAAAAATGCAGAAAAAAATTCAAAAAAATATTGGGAAAAAAATTAGATTTTAAAAAAAAAATTGCGTGCATATAAGCCGACGGGGACTCCGTCGGCGTATCCCCGTTTACGCCAACGGGATGCATACGCCGAGGGGAGATATGATTCGCCTACGTACGTATAGAGGCCGACGGGAAGACGCCGACGAGCCCCGTCGGGCTAGGATAACACCGAAGGGATTGATGTCTACGCTGACGGGCCCCACCGTCGGCGTATTGAGTGCGTGCTGTAGCGACATATATACTCTTTATATGACAATATTTTAAAACATGCTATAAACTCGTCTAAAATTTTGTAGATCACTTACAAGTAAACTGATGTTGTCAATTGATTAGGGAAGCAAAATATATAATCTTTTCCGGTCCAAGCACAAACGTTGATGTAGGAGTTGAGTTTTGTTAGATCCTAAATAATATGATGGAAGCTACTACGAACAAATACCTCGGACTGCCCTCATTTGTGGGGTAGATAGATCATACTGTTTTCAACATCTAATTGATAGAGTTTGTAAACTTTTTACTGGATGGAAGGAGAAGAATCTGTCTTTCGGAGAGAAGGAAGTGTTGCTAAAAGCCGTCATTCTATTCCATCATATGCAGAATGCCATTCTTCAAGCTACCCAAACAAATAATAAAAGTGATTATATCTACAGTATCCATTTCTAGTAGGGAGATGATGATCAGCAGAAGCATATGCATTGGTTTGCGTGGTGAAAGATGTGTGTACCGAAGCGGCAAGGAGGTTTGGGTTTTCGGGATCTACAATGTTTTAACAATGTTTTAATCTTGCAACGCTAGCCAAGCAATGTTGGAGACTTATTGCTGAACTAAATTCTCTATGTGCTTCTGTTCTTCGAGCTATATATTTTCTATCAGGAGATATACTAAACTACCAGCTCAAGAAAGAGAGTACGTGTACATGACATAGCTGCATATGGAGAGTGGGAGATGGCACACATATTGATATATGGAATGATCCATGGTTGTCAAGCAGTCCGAATAGGAAAATTGCGACAAAGAGGGGTTATATCTTCCTTACAAAGGTGTGCGAGCTAATTGATGTGGAGAGATATGTGGAATGAACAATTAATTACAGAATTTTTTTGTCAATTGATGCCCAAAGAATATTGAATATCTCTTTGGCCCGTCGAAACCGGGGTCTTTTCTATACGATCTTGCTATCACATGGTTTCTCGTCTATGCTCCCAATTTGGAAGACGTTATGGTCATTAAACGCTTTTTTCTAGTCTTGCCTTCCTAAAAGGTATTCCCATATCGGCTCCTAGATCCACTGCAATTACCTACTACTGCTTGGACTGACATCTCCCTGAATTTCTTCGAGGGTCTTCCCAAATTAGACTAGCCCCCCACGGAGATTGACACGACCTTGTCCCTTTCATGGGCTTTGAGCTTTAGTTCATATGGGGAAGGAAGGCGGCTTGCCTTACTCAATTGGTCAGGCTTTTCTTGCTTCAGCCCGTAAATAAGTTTAGGTATCGGGTGAGTGCCGCCAGGCCATATCATTCCGCATTGGCAAGTAGTTAACATTGCCCGACTGCACACCCCTTTGTTGAGGTCTTACTCAAAAGGTTCGGCCTCTAGCACATTACCATTCCTCACTCAAGTCATCGACACCCTCGTCGATGTACTAGGGGAGAGGTAGGATAATTGACTCGATCTGCTGACCCACTTTCTTTCCATCAACTTCATGCGGAGGTGTTTTTCTTTGCCTTCATTCACATCTCCCTTTTCGCATTCTCTTCCTTGCAGCTGTTTCAAGTGTACCGATTCCATGGAAGAGATCGCAAACTAAGTCATTTCTCAATAAAGAATGCTAGTGAAGCGTTCGGATTCAAGTTAGCTTTGAGCAGGCCTCGGGCGAGGAAATTCTTTGGCTATGCCAGGAGATAGTCGACTTTGGCATTAACAGAAATTTTGGGCTAGTAATTAGGCCAAAAAAAGACTACTAATTCTACGACAAAACCACCTGTTCCTCTGGATTTCTAACTGCCTCCTTCGGTGAAAACGAACCAGTAAACATATTATTAGACCTAGGAAAATCAGAACTCGTCAAACAGAAGAACCGAGTGCTACAGAATATGGAACACACATATGCCAACACTAGGAAACTAATGGTTGGCTTTCCTTCACCTTGCAAACAGGGCTTTTTCTTCTTAACACAAGGCAGCATTCGTAATTACGTGTATCAAAAGAAAAATCCTTTATAGAAAGTTGCATCGTATGGCCGAGGATGGGAGAAAGGCCTGGCGTTGAATTTAAGCATGGTTGTTGTAACAACCCAACTTTGTTATGAAGTGGCGTTGTGTTCATATCATTGAATGCATGAAAATTTTCATCCAATATTGAATATGAATTTTAATAAAATTTGCCCAAAAATCACTTAAGGTGGTCATTCAAAATTTGAATTTAAAACAATTTCAAAATTGGAAAATCTTTATATGGTGAGGTTGGAATTTTTGTGAGGATTTCAAAAACTATTTTTGCCAAATTTTATCTTTGCAAAAAGATCCTGAAAACATGCAATTTCAGTGCTATCCTTTTCTGGCAGGGCTTCTTTGTAATTCCATTTTTTCCTTCAGGAAAACCCCTCCCTATCGTCTTCCTCCTCGTGCCAGAAGGCGGGAAGAACGCCGACGACGGCCGCGCCACGTCCTGCTTCTCCTTCCGCGGATAAGGAGGACGAGGAGAAGTCGTCATCTCCCTCCCCCCTCGCCTCACCCCACTCTCCCTCTGGCTCCCTCTTCCCCTGGAAAATGAACCCTAACCCTAACCCGTACGGCCGCCATCCAGCGCCACAGTTTCTGGCCGTCCCTGACCCTTCTGAGCATGCCGCCGTGCTCACCGCACCCTCCTCTACCTCCTCGAGCTCTCTCAACAGAGGGGAACCCCCTGAGAGTTCCAATTCGTGCATCTTCCTCGCCACCGTCCGGCGGCCTCCACGGAAGCTCGCCGTTGGTACCGAGCTTCCCGCTCCCCTCCGTCAACACCATTGCACTCCCCTCGCTCTGGTGAGCCTCCCCATGCCCTCAGCTCGCCTCCTCCCCCTTGGAATCCGCTCCCCGACGTGCTTCTGTCACCGCCGGCGCTGACGTGGGGATGATTCCTAGACCTATCGGGTGAGGCTACCTGGTTCAAGGCTCAAGACCTAGGCCCAAAGACAGGTGATATCCCGCGGTTCTAGAAGGCCCAACTGAATCCCACCCGCAAGACTTGTGGGTCAAGACAAGAACTCCTATACGTACTCTACTAGGACTCATGTAACACCCTCTTGGCTGCATATAGAAAGCCAGGAGGAAGGAAAGAGAAAGAGGGCCAATCGAGACAGGGGAAGATACAAGCCACAACTAGACTAGACAATACACGGGACACCCCGTACACACCATCACGGCATCGCCATTGTAACATCTCGACTATCTCGTCATAATACAGATCAGTCAAGCAGGAGTACGGGTTTTACCTCTTTGAGGGCCCCGAACCTGGGTAAATATTGCCTCCTTGTTAGCCGTTGAGATCACCAGCGCGTACATTGTTCCTCTACTCGAAACCCTACCGGCTTACCCGAGGGATTTGTCGACACGACTCTTCGACAATTGGCGCCGTCTGTGGGAACGACACGCGCTGGATCTACGGTCTCGCCGGCCTCATCTACAGGTCCTCGACCCCATGGATTTTATCTACTTAGGTTGCTTCAACTTCATCGAGCACTTGCCGGCATCACGCACGGCCTTCATCATCTACATCGACATCGTTCTTCACGCGCAGATTGCAGGACAGCAGTAACATACATATTGTGGACGTCATCAATGGAGATTCGAAATTCATTTGGAAAATTCCTTCAGTGGAAAGATGCAAAATCAAATTATCTACGGGATTGAAAAAGAATCGGCGAATTCTGACGGTTAGATCTCCATGGATGATCCGAACACTGAAGGCCTGTCAGAATCTTACGGAACTCCGCGCGACTTTGGGAAAACAATTCTCACAGTCGACTCGAACATCAATTTGAAGATCACACCATTGAACAGCTGCGGGATACAATCCTGCTCCACTTCGTCTTTTTTGAACCAATTCCAACGGTTAGATCTCCATCAGTTGCTCGCGCACTGCGACACGTTTTGGATCTCTGCGAGTTCACGAATTCAAATCGCGGATCCGGATCCTATTTCGGCAATTTGCGAGTCGACACAAAAACCAAGCAACGTCAACAAAACATGGAGACTCGCCATACTAGTGCCCGGGGGCTCTACATCAATATTTCCCTCCGTGTACACACAACAAATTCTCGCGACTCCGCCGCGTCGAGTCCTTCGAGCAAATATCGCGACTCCGCCGCGTCGACTGGGTCCGCCGCGTCGAGTCCTTCGGGCAAACATCGCGACTCCGTCGCGTCGAGTCCTTCGAGCAAACATCGCGACTCCCCGCGTCGACTCGGTCCGCCGCGTTGAGCACTTCGGACAAACATCGCAACTCCGCCGCGTCGACTCGGTCCACCGCGTCGCGTGTCGACTCGGTCCGCCCCGTCGATCACTTCGGAAAAACATCGCGACTCCGCCGCGTCGACTCGGTCCGCCGCGTCGAGTCATTCGGACGAACATCGCGACTCCGCCGCGTCGAGTCATTCGGACGAACATCGCGACTCCGCCGCGTCGACTTGTCCGCCACGTCGAGTCCTTCGGACCAACATCGCGACTCCGCCGCGTCGCGTCCTTCGGTCGAACATCGCGACTCTGCGGCGTCGACTCGGTCCGCCGCGTCGGGTCCGTCGGGCGAACATCGCGACTCCGTCGCGTCGACTCGGTCCGCCGCGTCGAGTCCTTCGGGCAAACATCGCAAATCCCCGCGTCGACTCGGTCCACCGCATCGAGTACTTCGGACAAACATCGCGACTCCGTCGCGTCGACTCGGTCCGCCGTGCCAAGTCCTTCGGACAAACATCACAACTCCGCCGCGTCGACTCGGTCCGCGGCGTCGAGTCCTTCGGACCAACATCGCAACTCCGCCACGTCGACTCGGTCCGCTGCATTCAGTCCTTCGGGAAGCATCGCGACTCCACTGCGTCGACTCGGTCCGCCGCGTCGACTCGATCCGATGCGTCGAGTCATTCGGTCGAACATCGCGATTATGCTGCGTCGACTCGGTCCGCCGCGTCGAGTCCTTTGGACAAGCATCGCGACTCCGCCGCGTCGACTCGGTCCGCCGCGTCGAGTCCTTCGGAAAACCATCATGACTCCGCCGCGTCGACTCGATCCGATGCGTCGAGTCCTTCGAGAATCATGGCGACTCCACCGCGTCGACTCGGTCCTCCTCGTCGGGTCCTTCCGGAAAACATCACGACTCCGTCCAGGAAATATCGCGACTCCGCCGCACAACTTCGCTACATCGAATCCTTTCGACTAAGCGTCTCGGGGTTGTCCTTCGCCGCAGCACACGTGCTGTGCTGTGCTGCAAAGTAGACGCACTCGAGAATTCACCGTAGCCGCACTCGACACTCGGGGGCTCAGGCGCGAAACAGCCGCACTCGAGAAATGAGTCCGGTTCATCGATTCCGTCACTCGGCACCGCCTCGTCGACTACGGCAGTGTCATACAAAGTGCAACGCAGAAACCACAACGTCGGCTGCAAATTCGACAGTTGACACAAGCCTCCGCTCGGAGTCAACAGTCGACACATATCCTCCGCTTGGAGTCGACACAATCCTCCGCTCGGAGTCAACAGTTGACACAGATCCTCAGCTCGGAGTCGACACATACCATCCTCCGAGAGTCGACGCATGTCCTCCTGCGCGAGCCAACAGAAGACAAGCACAAGGGGTTAGCTACATAACAACTGAGCCTATGCCCGACTCTACGAGTCGATCAGCCTCGGGGGCCACTCCCATCGGGAGCACTGCCGTGCACCCGATAAATCGAAGAAGCAACGTTGGAAGATCTTTGATTCTATGCCCGATTACAAATAGTCGCACATAGACTCGGGGGCTACTCCCATCAGGAGTGCTGGCCGCGCACCCAATGAGCTTTGATCGCGCAACCGACGAGCGCTACACGCGCACTCGACGTACTACCGCGTCGGAAGTATCTAACATGCTGGCCGCGTATCTAAGGAGCTCTGTCAGATTTCTTCGTCCAGATCCTTATTGTGGTACTATAAACCGCATATTAACTCTGATGAAGAGAAGAAAACATCAAACTTGTCCGTCTCGACGAGGCGCACGACACGCGGGCCAATTCGCGAAATCAGAACATCTTGAAGACTTTTCGGGTTCATCTTCTTGTGTGGACTCGGTGGCTGAGCGTCCGCGTCAACTACACGACTTCCACGTCGTCGTGCGACTCCGTCACGTCCTCATCGACTGCACGACTTTCGCGTCGACTCCATCCACCATGTCGAGTACATCTCCACCACATCGACTCCGTCCGCCGTGTCGAGAACATCTCCACGTGTCGACGCCGTCCACCTCGTCAACTACACGATTTCCGCGTCGACTCCGTCCGCCGTGTCGAGTACACCTCCACCTCGACGAATCCGTCCATCGTGCCGAGTACACCTCCACCGCGTCGACTCTGACACAGTCTCTGACACTTCTCGCCACATCCCATCGGGAGGCAGAACAAGTGCTCAGTGCACCGCGACATCACGTGACTACCAGCTAGCATGCTTATTTCTCTTCAGAATCTTCAAACAAAAAGGCACTCGCCACGCAACAGGGAGAAGGTTGTGAGTATGCGGCTCCCTCAAAAACCACGACTCCGCACTACGATGTACAGACACATCACTCGAAACAAAAGATAGCACTTGTTGCGCGTCGAAAAGAAAATCGCGAGTTCCTAACACGAATTTACTTTCGTATGGGCCCCGCGCGCTCTGCCCCACTTCGTCGCGTCCTATCGGGAGCAGGCGAGTGCAGGCAAGTGCGCGGTGACGTCATTGAGTATCTCACAACACGAAAACTCTTTTGTATGAGCATCGAGACGCGAAATTTCTTCGCATGGACACCCTAACACGAATTTACTTTCATATGGGCATTCTAACACGAAATCTCTTTCGTATGGGCACATCAAAGACGCGGAATTTCTTTCGCATAAGAACCCTGACACGAAATCTCTTTCGTATGGGCACATCAAGACGCGAAATTTCCTTCGCATAAGCACCCTGACACGAAATCTCTTTCGTATGGGCACATCAAGACGCGAAATTTCCTTCGCATAAGCACCCTGACACGAAATCTCTTTCGTATGGGCACATCAAGACGTGAAATTTCTTTCGCATAGTCACCCTAACACGAAATATCTTTCGTATGGGCACATGAAGACAAAATTTCTTTCGTGTAAACTTCATAACGCGAAATCTCTTTCGCACAAGATCAAGAAGGAAGATCTCTTCACCCGAAGAATCGCAAGAATATGACAAGGTAAAATCGCGAGTATGCGGCTCCCGCAACTCTACCACACGATGTATTTACACATCCTTATTCTGGATCGTTCGTCCGACTAGGCACATCCGGATACCGTATTCTTTCGAGTATGAAGGTAAGACCCAATGATCTCTCTTTTGGGTCTGGAATCGCACTCAAACTGCGCCCTCCGGTAAACTTTCCATGTCAACAACACGAAGAAAAATCCTAGCGGACGCGCCGGGTACCCCTTTAGGTTAAATTCGACTCGGTAAGACCTCAACGGCTCAATCGCAACGATCACCTCGCCGGATTCGAGTCGTAGGTCTCAAATTCGTGTAGGCCAGAACCGTTTTTGCCCTAGATGCAATTAATTGGCCCTGATCTTTCGGGAGAGTAAAGCGACTGAGCCACATCCTTCTGCGAAAACAGCCAACACAAGGCACATTTATCACTCGATGCTCGAGTACATGAGCGCGTCGCGCACAGGGTATACGACCTCAAAACCAGGCGATTGAATGACCAGTCGAAGAATCCAAGAACGAACTTTGAGTGCTTATCCGACTGTTCTCAGTCGAATAAACACTCGGGGGCTAATGACGTGGGGATGATTCCTGGACCTATCGGGTGAGCCTACCCGGTCCATGGCCCAAGACCTAGGCCCAAAGACAGGTGATATCCCGCGGTTCTAGACGGCCCAACAGAAGCCCACCCGCAAGACTTGCGGGTCAAGAAAAGAACTCCTATACGTACTCTACTAGGACTCATGTAACCCCCTCCTGGCTGCATATATAAAGCCAGGAGGGAGGAGAGAAAAAGAGGGGTCAATCGAGACACAGGAAGATACAAGCCACAACTAGACTAGACAATACACGGGACACCCTGTACACAGCACCACGGAATCTCCATTGTAACATCTCGACTATCTCGTCATAATACAGATCAGACAAATAGGAGTAAGGGTTTTACCTCTACGAGGGCCCGGACCTGGGTAAATCTTGCCTCCTTGTTAGCCGTTGAGATCACCAACGCGTACATTGTTCCTCTACTCGAAACCCTACCGGCTTACCCGAGGGATTTGTCGACAAGACTCTTCGACAGTCGCACCACCGCACGCCGGCTCGCCTCCGGTGACCACAAAGTGGCGGCGCTGCCACCCCGTGCTCGTCGTATCCTCCTCCACCCGTAACACATCTCGGTTTTGCGAATTGCTCGCTCAATCGAGCGATTGCTCGCCGACAGATTCGATTTGGGCGTCGCTTATGTCACAATGACGTCAGCCTGGCGTCATAATTTATGTTTTCTTATTTATCAGAAAATGTTTAATAATTCGAGAAAAGTGATTAATTTTAATAATTCAATAACTATTGTTTTATAATTCAGAAAAATAAAAGGAAGGTACCAAAATGTTCAGAAAAATGAACTCTACATGTTTATGCAATTTTCACACAGGTTTGAAAAAGTTGATTTTTTACCCTTATTTAAATCATTTAAAAATAGAGAAAATAAGATTTTATTCAATAAAATCAGAAAATTACAAGTTATATACCAAAATGCTCAGAATGATAAATGCAACCTAGTTATGATGGTTTTAAACCCATTTGAGTAATTAAAATTAGACTCACTTTCGGAATTGCCCGAAGTGCCCTCTGAGGTCCATTTTGGACTAATTTCAGTAAAATTTGATAACTGCCATATGAACCCTAGCAACCCATCGAACATGTTTAGGGATTCTTTTTAGTGCATTAACTTGCGCATGCATACATACTGTGCATTCCATCGATTCCATTTGTTTATTGTTGTTCTTTTCCGGTATTTTCTTCTTATCTGTAGAATGCTACTCCGAAGTGAAGACCGACAACTCCAATGGTGAATACTTGATCTTAACCGACAAGTCAAGCACTTGTTCCTGAAGTCTTTATCTCGTTTTCTTAAGCAACGCAATCATAACCTCTTATCTGCTCATATATGGTTTTCGAAGTGTTTTGAATCTCGTATATTGCATGCGGTTCAAAATATTTAGGGTCTTAGATAGAGTTCCCCTATAGTTGTTGCATTGCCTCAATATCCTGATCTAGTGCTCCTAGCAGCCAAAGGTTTGTTTGTACGCGCTTCGCTAAATCCCGTGAGTCTTTCTTAGCCATGTCTAGTTATGATCTGATCCATCCGGTTGATGAATCTGGTCAATGAGTGAATTTAGTATGTCAGGTTGTTGTGTTTTGAATTGTATTTGATAACTTGACTAATAACGACATGGATGTGAGGCCACAATGGGTTGTGGTATTTTGTCCTGATCATGTCCCTAGGAGCGAGTTCTCGCCTTCGAAGCCAAGACTGAACGTGCAACCACACGCGGGGCCTAACAGGCCGCGCTCAACCAACTAACTTGTTTTGCCACATCCATGAGTCACGTAGTTTGATCTTCTCATCTGCTTGTGAGTCAGAAAACGATTTGAAGAAAACTTAGGGAGTGACCGGAACCAGTGATGAACGTACACGGATTTTGATCCCGACCCACAAAACAACTATGTGCAAAAACGTACGTGTAGCCTGGTAGCCCGGGTCGTGAGTCATGCAGACGTGACGCAGGATGTTTTTTTTTTTGCACATGTCACACAGACACACTTCGATTAAAAATCGCGTGAACACAACATAAAAAGACTTCCAGATGATACAAAGATCCATCTATGTGGATCATTTATTTGGACATCACAACAACAAGACACATTTTACGCCGCACATACCGAGCGATCACTGCGTGCATGGATGCATAAATGTCAGGGAACTTAAGCATGGACGATCGAGGGTGACACATACATGAAACAAGTAAAGAGTAGGTATGTATACGTAGTTGTATGGATCGATCAGGCTGGGCAGGTGAAACCGGGAGGCACAGTCTTGCCGCATAGGGTGAGCACGAGGTCGACGGGCACGTTGATGTTGATGATGCCGAGGACGTTGCCCTTGAATACGTTGCAAAGGCATACGGCGGCGTCCAGGTCGGCCAGTCCGGCCAGCAGCGGGCAGCACTGCTGGTTTAGCCTGACCACGTTC
The DNA here is from genome assembly GCA_028641055.1 of Alopecurus myosuroides. NCBI lineage: Eukaryota > Viridiplantae > Streptophyta > Magnoliopsida > Poales > Poaceae > Alopecurus > Alopecurus myosuroides. The sequence goes on along the minus strand of JAPCYS010003869.1, from coordinate 5,104 downwards.
AGCACGTTGGCGCACTCTCAGCTTCACCGGGTCGACCGGGCAAGTGCCGCCGGTGGAGGACGGCGCCGGCGCCGGGGCCGGTGTCGCGCAGTGCACAGCGGCGATCATGATGCTCAGGGCAAGGAATAGGAGGACGACCTTCCTGGACGATGGCGCCATTGCTGCCACCCTCGAGGGTAGCTAGCTAGTGATCTCGATATTGTTATAGGTAGCTAGGCTTTGTGTGATGGCATGCATTGTATGCTTGTGTGGGGTGCTACTTATAGCCTGATTGTATTTGTAGTACGTGCATGGTAGTTCGACTCTGGCTAGCTTAACGAAAGCTGCAAAATTCATCCACGTATGTGTACATATAATTCATCACGTGGTCCTTTATGCGCTAACCAATAAACAGTTGATTTACGGCGAGATATACGACGGACGCGTGACTTTCAGTATATCTCTAGAAAATATGTCATATGATTTTAATGCCATCTCTATGCAATAGTCGCTAGTTAGTTTGGTACCATCCAAAGACAAATATAGTAAGTTGTACTAATACTAGAGATGCCTAGCTTGGGAGCAGCGGAAGTCAGCTATATCATCCGGGACAAATTTGAGTTTTATGCATGCATGCTTCTTGGTGAGGACTGTGGACACGTGCATTTGGAAATCTAATTATACCGGCCAATGGTCTTTTTTACTTTATGGAGACAATAAAAAATCAAGAACTCTATGGCAGGTGACCATCCATAAAGTCACCCCTGTAAAGCGTTTTTTCTCTCCCGTCGCAATGCAGGGGCATTATTGTCCGATGGTTGATTGTAGACCCGTCTCCCCCCGTCCCCGCCGCTCACGTGGGCGGCGCGGAAGGGAAACCCTAGCCAGTAATGCTACAGTTACGGACAAATCCTACGAGCTAGCATGTTACGGGCTGAGGTGTCAAGTGTTGATTGGGGGAGCGGACAGGCCCACCAAGCTGAAATTCAAGTGGGGCAAATAACGTGGGCGCACGTCAGCCCGTAAATATTTTCCGTAGCCAATACTTCCGTAAAAGTAGCATTATTGAACCCTAGCCTCCTCGTCACGGGCGCTCCTCCCTCACTTCTCCTCCTCCTCGCTGCCGCCGGAGAGCGTCTCCTAGCTAACCTTGGGCGCTAGTGGCGACGGAGGGCTCCCTCCTCCGCATGTGTGCTAAACGTTCCAGGTCGTTGTGGTTCCTATGGGTGGCGATCTCGGCAAGGAGCTCATTGGCGTGGCCTCCGAAGGTGTGGCGGCATTGTGGTGGTCTGTGTAATTGTCTTGTGGTGGTCTCTATAATTGTCTTGTGGCAGTGCTTCGTGGCGGCAGTGCAGGATCGGGCGAGGCAGCGACTTCCTCCCGGTGGCGGTCCAACGGTGCAATGGATGAGCTTAGACAGCGATGTATCCACGAAGGTAGCGATGTATCCACGAAGGTGGCAGGTGGGGACAGCACGACAACTGTGGTGGGTGGAGCTTGGATTTTTGCAGTGGCTAGGTTCGCGCGGTGTGACGCCCCGGGATCGGGCACTATGCAGATTTCAGCATTTCCGCCAAAATCCACATAATAACCGATTCCAGGTTGCCACTTGTGATAACATTACAACAATTCACGAATATTCCGCAACAACAACATAAGAGATATATACAAGACGACTCAAACGAGTCAATAATACAACTGATACAATACAAATATCCAAATGAAAGCGGAAGAAAACAACATAGTGTCCGACTACGGACAAGATACAAATTGGACTAAGAGTCCTGAAGATAACTGATGGCGTCCAATCCTGCCCAGGCCAAGCCGGAGGGATTCCCAAGCTAACGTCGTCAGACTTCAAACCTGTTGACTGCAGTGTGGAATATGCAGCCACGAATGGATTCGTGGGTCAGTAATATTAAGTACTGGCAAGTGGATAAACCATATCTCAAGATACCAGCGTAACCAGTCATCACAAGATACAAAATACTTTGGGTACAACGGAAGGAATGGATTATTGCAAAGAAGCGGCAGCGGGCAGCACTAACAAACTAAAGAGACGCGCTACAACTTCCTTCTAAAAGAAAGGGACAAGATAGCGCGACAAAACCAACTATAACTACTCACCAAACAATACCCATCCAGTGTTACCCCCTACTAAGGAAGTAACCCAAGGAAACTCACGCTGTTGATTAAGGTGACATTCATTTTTATGGTGAAGGTAATACTATATTACTAGTCAAGTTATTATCATTAGGTGTAAGTTGTCTGAGTACTTGTTAGCCAGCACTTTCACCAAGTCGTCACATAACCGCGGACAACACGGCTTCTCGAGAAGATTCATCCCTGCAGGGTGCGCTACAGTATCCGTACACACTCAAGCCACCAACTAAACTCATGTTGGCTCGACACGATCCAAACCGTCTCTACAACCTGTCCTAGGAGCCACGGAGCTATAAGGTCCCAGCCACGCAGCCGAATACTCAGCGCAAGTGTGCAAAACTCCCGCAGGACGCAACACCCCGGCAATACAGGCCTCGCCCTATATGCATCATCATCATCATCAACAGTAACCATGGGGGGCCAACCCATTCATGCGTATGAGCAAATGGAACACCCGAACTAAGTGTGGCTCTTCGGACAAGCTGCAAATCAGGTCTAAGTCGAGGGGGGTCCCATACTACCTCCCGGATGCGGTTAGCGCGCTCATCATGGATCAATGGACAATACCCTTTTCCTAGTTTCGACACTAGCAGGCTCCAAAACCACGTCGGGCCTCCTGCGGGTGCCTTATCATCAAATTATTATTACCCCAAACATTAACATGTTGTTGATTAAATTGAAACCCAACTATCAACTAAACAGGTGATACGACAAAGGAAAACAAGACTCGAGCACAAACAAATCTAAGCATTCAACTACGACACGAGGGCCAACAAGGTAAACAAGCAACAGTTGATAGGAAGTGGAAGGAAGGCTTTATCATGGTTGCAAGGTAAACATATGATAGGATCGAGACACAAGCATTGAAAATACTAGGCTAGCATAAAGACAACGAAAAGAATCGGTAACAAGTGATGAAAGGCAGCCATAGGTAGCAAGTGAGTATACTTGCCTGAGATCCAGCAAGTAGAGGTACATCCGCAGAACTTGTCGTTGCTCACATCATCTCAACGTCCTATCCGCGAAGAAGCAACGAACTAGAACAAACACCGGATGCAACAATTACTACTACGGCAAAAGATCCAGCATGATCCTATTTTATATGCATGACAAGTTAAAGGGTGCATCAATAAATACAAGACATGATGAAACATTTTAAATGGGCCCAAATGCAAAGATAAGGTTGCATTTGGAAAATCCCAGGTGCATGCATAGTTATTTAAGTGAATTACAAGCAAACATTAGGTTGAAGTGATTAAATGACATGGTGGATGATGAAAACAGAATGTATACAACATTAGCTTCAATGTGATATCTCATTTGCCAAATTTGGAATTTTAAATATTTAATTATGAATTTTTGCAATTTAAAAGGTTTAATTAAAGCATTGAATTAGGAAAAACAGTAAACAAATTGTATATTTGAAAAGTACAGAGAATTTTGATTGGAAAACATATTTTATATGTTGAATTTGGGTTTGAAATGAGAAAGTTATTAAATTGACAATTTTAAATGCATTAAACAAAGAATTATTGTTTTCAGCAATTTAAATTATTCAAAACAGAAAACAAAGTTATATTTGGAGAGATTATTTAATTTTGCATGGAAAACATATTTTACTTTGTGAAATTGGAGTTAATATGAATTTTTTATTCAGTTTTGAAAACCAGGGGTCAATCTGTCAAAAGCAGGGACCTAGGCGTGTTGGAAACAGAGAGTGGAAAGGTTACCGTGCAAAACTGGAAAGGCTAGCGGGTGGAACGGAAAAGTTCCAGATCCGATCTGGATCTGGGGCGCTTCTTACCACCGGGCACCCTAGCCAGAGCGACTGACGAGTGGGCCCAAGCGCCACGCGGCGTTGACGAGGCGGGGGTAGCTGAGGTGTCCTCCAGGGTCACCGACAGGTGGGCCCTGGCACGACGCGGTAAAAGGAGAAAATTGGGAGGCATTGCCTCGGGTGGGATTCGATCCCGTGATCTCGTGGGTGCAGATGATGGGCCTTGGCCACTGGGCTAGCTGTGCGTTTGTGTGTGGATACAGCTCTCACTGAATAAGAGGTGGTCGTCGCGGTTAACTAAACTTCAGAAACAAAAGTTTCAGGCTTCAGATCTCACACTCGACGGAGACTGCAGGGGCCTCTGGGTGTGTGTGGTGCGCTACAGGCGCGTGTTTTGATGCTAGGGAAAGGTCGAGGCAGAGGATCCGCAGCTCGTGCACCGCTCGAGCTCGTTCATGACAAACAGAATCCATTGACGGCCCACTCGCTCGACGGCGAGGTCACAGAGCAGGGGAAAGGAGAGGGAAGAAATCCGCGGACAGAGAGGCTCACTGTGGTGGTGGGGAAGCCGCTGATTGGAAGAAGGGGTCGACAGCGAACCGGAGTCGAGGAAGAAGAACTCGGCCTTGACATTGACGTACTCGTGAACGAGGATGAAGACGCCCTCATCGACGACGCCCCGGGCAGCTCTGGCTCCCGAATCTTGTGTGTAGGGGATGAAGCCAACGAGGCGGTTCCGTTTCCGCCGTCGTAATCCCGCCGCAGCCAACACGTCCCGACTCCATGTTCTCTTCTCCGGCCATGGTGGTGCGGTGATGGGAAAATGAGCAGACAGGGAAAAGAGGGATGGTGGCGGCGGCTGAAGGAGGGAGAAGGGAGAGGTAGGCTAGGGTTGTGGAGGAGGGGATCCGGAGGCGGCTTTATGGAGGAGGGGAGCAGGTGGGGAGGAGCTGCAGGTGGGGGAGCCCTCCTGCTCTGTGTCTCCGTACGATGGAGAAGAAAGGGGAGGGGCCGTGAGGCCGTGTGGGCTGGGCCTCTTGGGGTGGTAGGTGGGCCGGTTGGCCTGCCTCCCAGAGGTTCTTTTTCCCTTTTTTTTGTAAGAGAGAAAAGGGAGAGAAGAAAGGTTATTTTGAGGGGTTTTGAAACTCCAAAAATTATGAAAACAATTTCTATGCAATCAGCATT